>CAXAJV010000832.1:0-590891 GCA_963969225.1 Xylocopa violacea
ACTTTTGTCACGATTACAAATGTTTCTCCTAGGCTTGGGATCCTTATTTTTCTTTCGCAAATATTCGCGAAATAGTCTATGTGTCGCGACTGCTTCTCGATAAAATTCCGAGTCGAACTTGAGGCAGGGCAATTTTCTTACGTTTACATGTCGACGAGATCGAAAGCCTATTTGAAAACGCCGCGCCAGCAGCCTCGGAACTATCGGGATTCTCTGATTGGATAATTTCGTCGGAGAATCTACAGGGCATGGACCAGTCGGTGCCATGACAGCAAAAGTGTAAATTGCTTTTGATTTGCAACGAGCCACTCGCGTTCCGATAGCGACCCGATCGCTTCGCGAACTAATTAAAAACTTTGACACGTCGCGCCCTTCTTGGTTCTCGTGTCTTCGGTGGCTGGTGGAGCTTCCTTTCTCCGTTCGAATTACCGTTTATCGCGCCCGCGATAATTCGTTACGAGGCGTACCTGTTGCTCCGCGGTGGTGGCCATGAAAATCTATTTCCATTTCATTATGCCTCCCTCCCTTTCTCGTCGCTGTGATTTTTCGACCGCTCCCCGTGTTTTTTCAAACGCGACGAACTGTTACGCAGCGCATTGTAACGAGGGATGTGGTCGCGTTACCTGTTGCGTCCCTCGACGAGGAACCGTTACCTGGTCTAGCGTAGTTTTGTCCGACTCTATCTGGAATTGGATCACGGATTGTCTAGGAACTAACTCGACAACGATCGATATTGAGAACGCGACGCCTTGCACCGATGCCACTCGATGGTTCCAAGTGGCGCTGGCGGACGTCTGGATGGCTACTCTGTCGAACGCCTGACGGAGAACGGACGTTCGTTTTGTGGGCGTTCGAGGATCTTTTCTACGAGATCTATTCTATTGGTCATTACTGATTTAGTTCAGGGAAGTCAACGATCAGAATTTCCAATCTCTACAGTTTTTAATTTGCATAATTATGATTAATAAAGTTTTTAATTCTCAAATTTTAACTCATAATTCATCGCGAAACACTTTTCAGGTTCGAACCGTGTACAATTTTGACAAAAGCTGTAGGTGTTGGCGAAACCTGTGTATAATAAATATAAATGACGCATTGAGTAATTAAATCCCACGTTCTGTAGTAATTGAGAATCAAGCCAAGGATGGTGGTTAATAATGCGATGAGTTCATGCTGTATTCGAATGGCACAAATGGCACTGTCTATTGCTGATGAAACTGTATGGTGTACAGTGGTATTTACATATTTTTTTGGATCTATTCTATTGGTCATTACTGATTTAGTTCAGGGAAGTCAATGATCAGAATTTCCAATCTCTACAGTTTTTAATTTGCATAATTATGATTAAGAAAGTTTTTAATTCCCAAATTTTAACTCATAATTCATCGCGAAACCACGATTGGAATCGATCAAATTGGAATAAACGGACGGATATTTTATTGTATCTGTTTGGTATTCGCTATTATTCTGTGGCTAAATGGAGATGGTGTATAATTAATGTAAAAAGTTCCCGAGAGAAAGTTTGCTGAAGCACTGTTAGTTTCTGTTTCAACCGCGATGAATAGAATATAATATTATATTACAATTTCGGAATCTCATTGAAAAACAAAGGAGCCTTTCCAGATAGCCATAGGCTTTTTTCTTTCATTCCATTTTGTCTGTCTGCCTAGTTTTTCCTTTTTCGTACAAAACTTCATCACGTTGAAAAAAATTCGCATATACTGTGGAGCATTACGAAACTTTTGACATGAAAATTTATACGACTTTCTAAATGATTCGGTTAAACGGACGTGAAAGAGAATAGAGCGTTGCAGTGTGCACGTATCAGTTTGTTTTTCCCTCGAAATTAATCTCAATTAAATTACAAATAAGTGAAGTCTTCTGTCAGTTAACAGCATTAATTGGTTGTGGGGAAACATTCGTATAATTTTTACTGGACTTCCTATTCCGCTAGAATTGCCAAATAATACATTTTTATCGCCAGAAAATATCTTTTAAAATGTAAACATTTGTTATTCGCATGATGGAGTATATTATATATCTTTTTCTTTTTATAAAAATTAATTTATCAAGCTAATGTGTGGTGGATTATTGGATACAGAATGGATTTGTTTCCTGAACCGACATAAACATTTTTCATCGTTACTTCCAGTAATTATCTTTGAGCATTCTGGAACGAGTGATTTATGAATGCGTTGAAAAATGTAAACCACAGGAATAACTGGTCCACGAGACACATCTGTTCATTTCTCTAAGTTTGGGGATTATTTTTTAATCTGATTTGCACGCTTTGTGTAGTGTGGGCCCGGTTCGCGGTGTTCCGACTTTGAAATTTACTTTTTTTAAACGGCTTCCTGAAAATGTTAATTACAAAAGGCATCGGCGATGATATGGAAGCTACGACTGGTTTCACCGCTTACTCGGTAATTAAATTTCTAATTAACAGATCTTACGCTCGAAGTCTCTAATCTGACCGATTACGGTCAACGACGGATAACATTTACTTTCCTTCATTCATTACCAGAAAATTGTACCGACGCGTGCTTCTGGTAACGCTATCTCGAAAATGTTACTCGAACCTACGAAAAAAGTTTTCAAACAGTCTCTTTTCTTTTTCCTTCATTTTCATTGAGACAATTATTCACTAGTTTACGGCGCAATTATTTCCGGCGATAACGTTCTTGCGTGCGCGACAAGCACAGGATCGCGTAAATTGCTATAAAACCGCGGCAGCTGCCACTTAACGAACGTGGTATTTTTCAATCACCTCCGTCTCGTCAAGCTGTATTGCCAGAGAATTTCAGAAGTAATCTTCCAAACTGTTTCTCGTGTTATATCATGCGCTAAGCGTAATCGCATGGGGATTAGTTTCTCCCTTTCGCCATTGTTTCATTTTTGTTTTAAACGATTTTTGTTAAACAATGTGTTCATTCTTTACCCGCGAATGAATTTCCGTAGTTAATTTCTTTTTGCTCCTCGCTCGAATAATTTTGCCCCCCGTTTTATCCAATGGATCGATCGATTACACCCGTGTCTTCAATGTACTCTGTTATCAGAGAGATATTTTAACGATGCTTACGATTTTCACATCGGTGACGGAACACCACTGTGACAATAGCAATTTCATGGAATCGTTCAATAAAACGCCGAAAAACCGCGGCAGGATTCGTGGGAAACGAGCCGGTCGGTTTTTCGTCCACTTGTTTGACTCTTCGTACACATTTCTTCGGCCACAATAATCCAACGGCATCGTAGGACAGAGAGCCGTTGGAGTAGTTTGAGCACGCGCGCGCGGCCCCGTGTCGTAGCAGCTACTGACTGGCTCTGCGACTGTATCAACACTACCCTCCTGTGGAACGCATCAACCCTCCGCCACCCTCGAAGCCCTGCCTCGTTCCCTACTACCCTGCCTTCCTTCTCCCTCCCGTTCATTCTCTTCCTCGATCCTCCAAACCGTCTTACCCTGTCCCACGTCACGCCTCGCGAATCCTGTTCCTTTCATTTTGCCGCGTGCAACTGTTTAAATTGTCGATCATAATTCTCTCGCGGGTAGGAATTAAAGAAAGCCAGAACGAAATGTAAAGAAGAGAGGAACGGAAGAAGTGGAAGTTTTCTTTATTCCACCGGTTGTCAGCATTGGCACTTTTAGACTTGTAAGAAGTACTTTGATAAATTATTGTCGTCGTACGTAAGGAGCTAATCCCGTGATGGCGGGTATGCGCGTGTGCGCGTGTCCCATGTAGATGGTCTGGGAGCGAAAGGCGAGGAAAATAACGGGACTGGGGTTGTGTCTTTTATTTATTTCTCGAAGAGTTCCCGGAGGGAGGCCCGACGCGCCAGTCATGACGCTGGGACGGTACTTCGATGCGACTTCTTCTGCTTATCTGCTGTTTTCTTTGGTAATGTTCTTTAGATTGCTGCGAAAGTTGGTTCACGGGGAGGCTGGAGGTAATAAAAGACAAATTGTAGAATATTACGATTCGGTTAAGCGGAGCAGGTTACTTCTCGCAGAATGAAGCTGCAGAATTTTCCCTTCTTCGGTTCATAACTTCGGTTCTGTCACCGAGATAGAAGAAAAAATTTGACGAGTAATTATAAATTTCCAAGCCGTCACGTCGCGAGTTGGGAGTTTCATATCGAATCCACATTGAGCATTACTTACTACGCGTTTCGGCGTTGCTTTGTGTTTGCAACCAGCGCGGTTCTGTTTCGTTGTCCGAAAGTTTCGCGCATCGCGTTCTCATTAAATTCAGGCGTCGAAGTTAATCGGGTTCGTAGCGATTCCCGGAACAAGTTCCCGCAACAGGAACGAACAGTGAGGGAAAACTGATGCGAGCCATCCAATTATAGCGGCGGATCGTGTAGCTATGTCGGACAAGACGCGCGATTATCGGGTTTGTCAAATGGCGGACAGATTTATTTTTCGAAAAAGAATTTCCCTTTTGACGGGTGCGTGACAGTTATACGACACGTCGGATGCTTTTTCATGGAGCCAGCGCATCGATTCGGACCGCTTTTGGCTTTGTTTTACTTTAACGTTTCTCTTTTTTCGCTCGTTCCCCTTGTATTATTATTCCTTTCATTGCATCATGCCGGATCGCTCCTTCTATTGGAAACTTGTAATGGGTGCGGTAGGTTTGAAAGGATTCGAGACCAACATCGCAGGAAATGCCATAACGGTATTGCTCGGGCATTACGTCGCGTCGATGGTATTGGTGTGCAGCGACATAAAAAAAATTCCCATGTTGCAAAAGGACGGAAATTACTTCAAAAGCGAGTTCAAGCTCCTCCTTCTTTGACCTCTCCGTCGAGACATTAATTTCGTTTTCCTTTTGGCTCGAGTAAAACGGCGATGTTTGGAATGGAACTTGGAACGAGATGGATACACTGGAATAAAAGTGAATGATGTGTAGTAAGCATCTGTGCGGATGAAGTATGCGATGCCGAAAAACATCATCGGCGACGTGAATTTCATTGGTTCCTCTAGACTCGATGAATCTCCATATCCCTTCCAGTCGATGGTGAAAAATAGGATGACACGTGCAAGCGTTAAACGTTCCTTCACTAAGTTCCGAGAACTGGGTGCCCAGAACTCGTTGCGGAGTATCTTATTAACGAAAGCGTTCGCTTTTTGCCTACGATATCCTAACTGAATATTATCCCTCGCAACAAGCAGAGAGGCGTTATATTTACACGATAAGGAAAGTTTATGAGGCAATTTTCTTCACGAACAAGCCACAAACTTCTGCGTAATTTCAGTCCTTTCCTTTCAGTGGTTTCGTTCCTTCTTTTCCCCTAACTTTCCCGCCTCATTTTTTGATATTTATCGTCTAGTGGTAAAAAACCAGAAAATAAGTATCTACACCTGAGACATCTCTCTGGAAACAGAAGAAATTTCGCGCGATCATTGTATCCCATTGAACGTTACCCTAAATAATTCGTGGATTGATGGTTAATTGAACGTTTAATCGACCGTTTCCTTCAGTGGACAAGGTTGTTTGTATCTTATCTAGTCGGATTATCACAATTAAAACGAAATCCGATAAGGGCGATTCGATATTTCAGGATAATTGATTCGATGCGAATAATGGGAGGGCTTTCTAGACCGTTGAAAATTCCAGGTTTAATATGTTACAGGCATTGTTGCATTATTCATCGAGGAAAATGCGATGAACGCGGGAAACGCGTAGTCTAATTTCAAAGAGCAAATATATGCAGCTACGATCGAAGTTTCATCTTTTTGAAGAAACACTTTCATGTCGTAGAGGAGAGGTCAGAAAGTGGAGAGTGGCTGCGCATGAGCGGGCGTAGAGAATATTTTTTCAGACTGCTGTTGTTATCGCTAGGCGAATTAACTTTTTAATCGCCGCGTGATAAAAGAAGATAACGATGGATAAATTAAAATCTGCATTTTAACAGGTTATGAAATGACGTTGCTAATGAACAAGTTTGTATCTTATAAATATTGAAAATCGATAAACGCAGAGGCAGAAATGATACAACTTTCATTTTTTTTTCTCACTTTCTCTCGAACAAAACGTATGCGGCGAAACCGACGAGTCTGTTCGATTTCGTCGGCACAAAGGGTGTATGATTGTGTTTGGTGGTTCGCTATAAATTGGTTACAACTACCTTTAAATATACCAGCATCGAAACATCGTCGATCGTTATACAATTCTCGAGTCGTATAGGAAATGCATATGAAGTCTATTATACTGGGCTTCCTCTATTACACTAGGCATCCTTTATGGTACGAATTTTCATATTTTCTTCATAGTTTGCAGCATGAAAATTTAATGCAGTCATTTCGAATTGGCTGCGAGGTGAAGAGGTGTATCATTTTAATTCGAAACGTTACATTTTTCAGTTAACAGGAACTTTGCTGAACCAGGATGCTTTAATTTTTCCATAATGAAATGTTGCTTCTTATTTTTGCCTCCTTTTAATTAAATTTTATTATTCTGTAACGAGGCGTCACTCGATTCCGTTCGTTGAAGCTGCACACCTCTACCTCTCGCACTTCCGGCTTGTGAGCGAATTTTTTCTCTCTTGTGTTGTTTAACGGGTGTTTATTAACATTCACTCGAGCTTCGCTGTTCGTTTTCAGCGTCACCTTAAAGTTCTCTCGAGATCTCGTCGTTCTGCTCCCAGCGGTTATGAGTACAAACTGCTCCTTCTTTTATTCTTCAGTTCCTTGAAAATCGAATAAATTCGCTATTTTTCCACCTCATCCGTTTCATAAATACAGAATACACCATGGTTCTTATTTTTATTTACATGACTGGCTACCTGGCCGTGTCAAGCGTCGACGGTTACACGAAAAATCGTCCAACAGAGGACGAGTCTTCCACCAGAAGAGATGCTTCCGCGTTTATGGAATATCTGAAGCATCGTTCACGAGTTAATGAGTGTGAACGAGAAATTTCTGTGCCGCTCTTCTTCATACTTTTTTTTTTCACTCCGTCTTAATTAATGATTAATTGACACTATCGTAGCGTCTCGTCTTCTTTGATATACTACGTGAAATATCTTTCCGTTTGAACAGGAAAATCGTGGACGGTGACACCTGATCCGTGCTATTATTTGTAAATATTTTTGTCTAATGAATAAAAAAGAAGACACGTTAATATATTGCATGTTAATGCAATGAAATTGGAAATTCTTCTCGGAAGCGCGACTAAAAACATTTCCAAACACCAACGTAGTAGAAATTACGACACTGGGTTTGATCTGCAACGACTACAGTCGCAACAAATCGAGGAAGCTTTTCCATCAGGAAATTGCAATTTCTTCGTTCTGGAATTTCCGTTGACCCGAAACACGAATTCTTTCAAAGCTCCGTTTCATAATGAAATCGATAGCTCGATCCCAATTGTTTTACACGACGCCCCACGAGTTACAAAGTAAATTCCTAAAACGCTACGCGAGAGGGAATATTTTAAAAACCTAGCAGCCAACTTAATTTATCCTTTGCGAAATATTGCCAGCGTGCTTTTTAAGTAACGTAGGGAAACAGAGAGGGAGAGAGAGAGAGAGAGAATACGAGCAGGGGCGAAAAAATAGATAAATGCATCTAACAGAAATATGGAACTATTTCAAAGTCAGTTTACCAAAATATGTACGTATCAGAGAATCCGTAATTTTTTTCTCGTTTGCCATTTTAATCGATTTCAGTCTTTTAGAAATTACATTTACGTCGTCTGATATGGACACGCAAACGTACTGAAATTTTCAACCGGATAAACATTGTTTTTATCATATCAACAAGTTTTTACTAGATCGTGGCATTGCTTCGATTTTGTCATTATCACCCCCCCCCCCAACTTGAGTTGGTCGCTTCATGAAAAATGGAGGTTCTAAACTGTTTGTCCGGAAGTAAGTCGTGACAAATTATCGCGTTCACTGTTCACAGTAGCGTTATCTACGCGTATTTACGTGCACCTTCTGGCCAGAAATTGATGTTTCCTCGCGGTGAAAATTAATGGAAATTTAATATCAATCCCCCGGTTGTACGCGAATAATAGAGCCGATAATCGCGTGGGAACGTCGCGAAAAGTATCCGCGTAATCGAGCGTCTACATTAGACGATATCAATTGGAAATTTCTGCGAAATAACGAAAATTCTCGTTAATTTATATGCGCGATTTCCCTGACTGTGTTTATACGAGAATATAAACGTTTCCAATTTAACTATATAATTATAAAAATCGTTCTCTAGGGATCGCTCGACGGTGCCGACATTTTTCTTTTCTGCGCAAATCGTAATTAAAATTGAAATGCGATTCGACTAATTTCAATGGGAAAGTTAATTATCCACGAACAGCTAGGACGAGGAAAACGAAAAAGCTGGAAGCCTTCACGTGCAAAAGGAGGTCAACGTGGTATTACAATAATCATATGCTAACTCAACTAGTTTGCCGTTATATTACATTCATTACCATCGGACTTTCGTGTAGTTATTAACTTCAACCTGTGTAATTTAATAAAATTCACGTTCAGTAAAGAGTTCATTTGCAAAGCAGCGTATTTGACGTGTTCCTTTATACAGAAGAATTTTATACAGCCAGTGCGCTGGGCACAAAAGTTTGTTCCTTTACGCGAATAAAGTACATAATTTTCATACCATGATTCCTTTTTCATCTCTCTGTTTTATTCAATTTTAGACGAGGTTTTCCTCGAACGCGTCACGATATCGTGGCCAACCAGTGGGTTATGAAAATTGTTGAAATATTTACGCTATGGAATTACGTATGTTCCCTACGTACGAATCTCCCGATACGTATACGTGTTCCACGTTCGCTGAGAAGCTTTAAAAGAAAAAGAAAAAAACAGGAAAAAAGAGGACGTCGGAAAAAGAAAAAAGTGGAAAAGGCTAGGCGAGAGTGGAATAGCAACACCTCCACGTCCGATCTGCAGAATATCCGAGTGCACGCGTTTTAAGCACTGCCCATAAAAATATTAATAAAAACTCGAATACTACTTTGAATATCAACGAGATTGCGTCAGCAAGAGTAACTGGGTGGAGGAGCTTGGACGTTAAAAACTGTAACCCGCATTACACCTACCATTACTTTGTAGCGAGATTAAACGTTGAGGTTTGAATATTTAATTGAACAAGTAGTGAGGAACGGCATTGCACCGACGATAGACATTCGCGGAGTAATAAAGCGTGCTTCTTATTGAGCTCGTAAAATTTCTGCATTTATGGCTAGCGTGCTTCGTGTTTAGTTTATAATATAGGCAAGTTTCTGGAAAAGTATGTGTACGATTGTACAATTTTTGTTACTTTTAATTTTGCTCTTGTTTGAGGAAAATTGTTGGTCACTTAATTGCCAGTCTGGTATATTGATTGATATCACTGAAAATTAGAGAAAGAATAAATGGTTTTATATATCGGCAAATATTTCTAAATCTAATTGAATTACGCAAATAGTTGTAACAATTCGAGTTTCGTGAAGATTTTTAAAAGTTATCAGATTTTGATATCGGAGAGATTGTTGTTACCGGTAAAAGCTACGAGTTAGCAGTGAAAGCTCTACTACTTCCCTTACGACTATGATCAAAGTACGATCACCAAAGTCGTACAATTTTACTGTCTTTCGAAATGTTACCAATTCAGCATATGGCTCCAAATAGGTACCGGAAGTAGCAATAGTGATCCCAGTAGATGCATCTTGTCCGCGATAATAATACATAAATGATTAAGAAGTAAACTCGCGAAAAATAACAATAATTCTCCTTTAAAACGTAAATGTAGCTTTAGTTTACATAAAATTTATAAATCATTATTACCAATAGTTGTGAGTAATCGTTAAGAATATTAATTGGTAAAAAAAATTGCGAAAATCGCTAAATTACGGCCAATTTTAACGAAAAATCAATTTAAAATTTAAGCGCAAGGGTGGGGAGCCATGGGTATAAAAGGGGGGGCACTTCCGCTGTTTTAATCAGTTGCTCGATAGACGCGGTACCGATCGGAGCTCCTCTTGGGCCTAGTTCAGGAAGATGGACCATGATCAACGTGTTATGATGGTGGTGGGGGACCACGAAGAGGGTGCTGCCCTCCATGGTGGCGGACACTGGTCAGCCTGATGATCCCTTGGTAGGTGACAGTGGTCAAGCGAGCTGAGTCGATGGTGGTGGATCACGGAGAGGCTGCTGAGCCCCATGATAGTGGACACTGGTCATCGCGATAACCCCTTGGTAATGGAAAGTGGTCAGCGAGCTGAGTCGATGCTGGAGGATTACGGAGAGGGTGCTGCCTGCTTAGTAGTGGACAATGGTCAGCTAGTTGAGTCGATGGTAGAGGATCATGGAGAGGATGCTAGCCGCTGATGACGTCACTTGTCTGCGAACGGTGAGTTTGTACAAACCGAATTTTTAATTAGAGGTGGTGGGGTAGATGAGGTAGCAGTAGTAGTAATTTTGATATATACTTGAACAAACTGGAGGGCTATCAGCTAGCGCATTCGACTGAATGCTAGCATATATAGCCCTCCTATTTTATATAATTGTAATCGTTCTTTTTATTAGTTTATCGGTTTAAAAAATGAGAGATTGTTATGTGTTGAGAATAGTTTCGCGATTGAATGACTAGTGTATATCGCGAACACTCTTGGGATTGAACGATTAGTTTTATTACTTTTATTAGTTTTATGATTTATTATTTGTTTTTCTTATTTTTCAATTTTAATTTTCTTTTTGCTACCAAACTTTTGTATTTGAAGAATTTAGCTTTTTGCAATTATTACCGAATTTTTGACGCCGAATTTTTGTCTCCGAATTCTTGACATATTACTGAAATATTTTTGGACTTCAGAGAATTGAAAGTCCACACCTATTATATGTTAGATTTATAATAAAAATAGTTTATTAAAGTAACGATATAACAAAATAAAAATAGTGTATTAGAGTAACGATAAAAGAATTCCTAATAAGTTGCGTGCGTAAGCAAATAGCCGTGCTGCGCATCGTATCCATTTGGCATTACACAAGTTTAAGAGAAAAGTTGAATGAAATCTTGGTACCTCAGTGCCGAGGCTGCATATAATGGAAGGGTGGATGGGATTTGTGTTTGGGGATAGGTCCCTGCGTACTCATCTCTAAACGTGGAGGCAAGTATGCAGGGACCTAATTCCTTGATAACGTTTTTGAAAGACCGGTCTTTCTAAAACGATATCGAGTAACATTAGATTTAAGACTTAGATTTAAGAGTTAAATTTAAGAGTCAGATTCAAGAGTCAGATTTAAGTTATTTGCGTAAGGATATCAATGTTCGTTGCGATGTTCTTGTCAAGTGTCGATATTATTCCATTATTCCATATTCTGTTTTATTTCGCATCTCTTTTCGTTCGAATTCTTACTCTGTCATTCTTCGTTGGTATCTGATCTCGCTCCTTTATCTCGTACTTCAGATTTCTGTGAAAATAAATCAAATTTCTGCGTTACTCGTGGGATCGCCGAGGGATGAGAATACATCTTTAGTT
This sequence comes from Xylocopa violacea, assembly GCA_963969225.1. Classification (NCBI taxonomy): domain Eukaryota; kingdom Metazoa; phylum Arthropoda; class Insecta; order Hymenoptera; family Apidae; genus Xylocopa; species Xylocopa violacea. The sequence goes on from CAXAJV010000832.1 coordinate 11,487, forward strand.
AGAATTAATCTAGATTTATATGCTAAATAAAATAAATAATCTTACCCAAAGTAAACACAACCTATCCCTATTTTTCTTATACTTCTCGTTTAAGAAAACAGAATTACTAATTGATCTAGTGCAAATCAATTCATATTTGCTTGGTATTAATAAATCATTTAGCTGCGCATTCGCTTGCATGCATCGCATGCTGCATGTAAGTAAGGGTCCCTGCGCAGTCACCTCCACGTGGTGGACCTGGGCCCTTGGTAACGTTTTCGAGAGACTGCTCTCTCGAAAACGATATCAAGCTAAGGACTACGCGCGTAGACATAAGTATTGTTGTAAACTCGGTGCTAGAAGTACCAAACTAGTTAGAAGACCATGCTTCGTAACTTCTGATAAAGCTAGATAGATTTTCCACTTGTACAAAGATTACATAGATTTACCTTTAACAATTTTCCATGATGCTCATTCATTCTATTATTTCATTAACTTTACGCGAGATTAGAATAATTTAATTACTGGTACTTTTAGCACCGAATATTTTGCAATACAATTTAAATTTTCCAAGTCCTTTTCAGGACGTTGAAACTTTAAATTGGACAGCAAATAGTTTAGTTTAAGTTAATTTATAAGATCATATTTGTACTCATATAATGTAAATTTATAATTGTGTGAGCCTTTCCCTCTTATCCTGACTCATTTAAGTTAATTTTTACTATTATATTTGTACACTTGTGTAATGTAAATTTGTAATTGTGTAACCCTTTCTCTCTTATCCTGACTTCTCTCACTTATCACAACCGAGCGTAGTTATTCTCGCTTTAATTAGTTCGTAAGAATGGTATCCCAGTTCATTGGGTACTAACAGATTCTTCGATATGTGGTAGAATAGTTGTTTCGAAACCGGTATCTCGCATTTCTTTGTTGTCAGCGATAAAATCATTCATTTTCTATTCATATTCTATTCATAAAAACACGTCGGTCAAAACTCAGGGGCTCGTTTAAGAGAATCCTGCATAATCTATGGCAATTTCTATCTCTTTGTGGTGTTTGTTCTCGAAAGAGATTGGTCTGATTGTTGGAAATTCACTCCATTCCTAATTTATTTTAATTTCTACGTTCATCGTTGGAACGTCGTTGGATACGTCTCTGAACGTAAAGTTTAATCAATGATTTTATATTTACATATTTTGTGATCGCAAAGTGGTTTCATTATTCTTTTTACATTTGGAAATAAGAAAATGATATTTTCGGTGAATATAACGTTGGAGATATCACTATGGTATTGTTTTACGTCAAAAAGTCTCCATTTCCACAATCTTTAAGATTCTTTCCAATTGCTTCACGCAAACAGGCTATACGAAATTCTATTAGGAGAATCACTATTAAGAGAATCTTGAAATTGGACGTATTTTCTCCGTTCTTGTCAAAAATTCATTGGTTTTGGGGCGAATTTCAACAACTTCACCAACTTCGTCGAGAATAATACCCCTAATCCTTTCCACTTCCTTTGTTATCAAATTTATATGATTACTATGATGAAATTGTTATGACTATTGTAATGAAATTGTTATGATTATTGCAATGAAATTGTTATGATTACTGTACCAAACTTTGTATATGTATTGTACTGATTATTGTAATAAAATTGTACGGAAACACATTCTTCTTATTCAGAGGGAAACACATTCTTCTTATTCAGAGGGAAACACACACTTTGATTTATTCCGTTTAATTTTGAGTCGTTTTAAAGTAGAATAATAGAATTTAAAGTATCCTTTCGTGTTGCTTTTTGTGCAATACTTTAACTTTTGTAAAATAGAATCATCGTATAATCATTCTATAATAATGTTTCTCTCTGAATAAGAAAGTGTTTCCTTTTGCGAATCGTAAAGTCCATACTGCAATTTCTAGAATTCTTTGGTAGATTTTAGAAAATGTATTATGGATCTCGGTTTTTTAACTGAAATAGAGTCAGATCTCGGTACCTTCTGTAACGAGATCGTAAATATGTAATGGAGAGTGGATGGGATTTGGGTTTAGGGGTGGGTCCTTGCGTAGTCACCTCCACGGGGTAGACCTGGGCCCTTGGTAACGTTTTCGAGAGATTGCCTTCTCGAAAACGATATCAAGCTAAGGACTACGCGCGTAGACATAAGTATAATTGTAAACTTGACGCTAGAAATACCAAGCTGATCAAAAGATCGTGGTTCGTAGCTTCTAATAGAGATAGTTTGATTTTTCATTTGTATAAAGATTTCATAGATTCACTTTTAACAATTTTTTATTATTTCATTAATTTCGTTAGAGATTAGAATAATTTAATCACTGGTACTTCTAGCGTCGAGTCTTTTTCAGTACAATTGAAATTTCCAAGTCCTTCTCAGGACTTGGAAACTTTAAATTGGACTGCGAATAGTTTAGTTTAAGTTAATTATTGCCATCCAATTTGTACATTCATGTAATGTAATTTTAATAAGATAATCATCCCCTTTTATCCCGATTTCCCCCGTTTTTATTATTAATTATATATGGTGACTTCTATCTCGCTATGGTGTCCCTTCGATGAAGGGTTGTTTGATCGTTCGACGTCTGATGGTTTGACGTTTGAAGGTTTGATGGTTTGATGTTTGATGGCTTGATGTTTGATGGCTTGATGTTTGATGGTTTGATGTTTGATGGCTTGATGTTTGATGGCTTGATGTTTGATGGTTTGATGTTTGATGGTTTGATGATCGATGGTTTGATGATCGATGGTTTGATATTTGATGGTTAGAAAATCACTTTCTTTCTGGTTTATTCTGGTTTACTTAAATCTCTGTTCGCCGTTGGAACGCCGTTGGATCGCTGCTGGATCGCTGACGGATGCGTGCGTTTTTAGTCATAAGTACTTGTATATTGTATATCTCTGTAATTTAATTGTAATCGTATTGTAAAGAAATACGTTTTCTTACCCGGAGAGAGAAATAACTGCTCCCCTTTCTTGCACCCCTCGTTTATCAAGACAGAACTTTTAATTTTTCTCGCGTAAATTAGTTCGCGTTTATTTGCTCGAGCACTCTAACTTTATGCTTCGTAAGATCGCTTCACGTAGATTTCCTCTTTTTTTCTTCTTCCTTTTTTCCCTTTCCTTTTTTTCTCCTTCGCTCGAGATTTAGATTTTAATCGTCACGCAGGGAAACAGTTGCGACTCAATCAAACCGATGCGTGTTTGTCGTGGCCACCTGGATCTTCACGGGTTCAGCCGTGGACGCGCTCACGATGGAGCGGGCTGAGTGGTTCCCAACCCGAGGCGCTGGGGTCTGACCTGCTGTAAGACGGATTCGGGCGGTTCCACGAGGTTCGTCTCTATCGCAGAGCAATCCTAGAGTTGGGCCTCGCTGGGGTTCAGATGGACATCTCACTCACCGTCGGGGAGAGCGCGGTTGCGATTGTTTCGACGTAAGACGTGGCATAAAACTTGCTCGCGATTCGCGTCGGGTACGGTTTGCCAAATGGCTAACGCGGAAGCATCGGATTGGAATGCTCTTTAATATAATAGTAGAATTTAGAGTATCGTACCGTAGAACCTTTTGCGAGACACTTTCGTTTGTCGAAAGTGTTGGAAGAGTCACTTAATAAATCTCTCTTCGGGTAAGACAGTGGTATTTCTCGTCACCCCTTTCGTAAAGTCCATACTGCAGTTTCTAAATATCTGATAGATTTTAGGAAATGTATTATGGATTTCGCGTGTATTAAATTCAAGTAGAGTCAGATCTCGGTACCTTCTGTAGCGAGATCGTAAATATATAATGGAGGGTGGATGGGATTAGGGTTTAGGGATGGGTCCCTGCGTAGTCACCTCCACGGGGTGGACCTGGGCCCTTGGTAACGTTTTCGAGAGACCGGCCTCCCGAAAACGATATCATGCTAAGGACTACGCACGTAGATTATATAATTAGTGTAATTAGAGAATAAGATATAGTTTAAGTTAATTTTTGCGTTCGCCGCTGGATCGCCGCTGGACCGCCGTTGGATGACTTGATATAACTTGTTAAATTTATCGTGCCTCATCGAAGGAGGGTTGTTTGATTCTTTAATGTTCGATGGGTAGGTGATTGATGTTCGGAAATCCGCTTAGTTTTTGGTTTATTCTGATTTATTTTAACCCCTCCCTTCGCCGCTGGAACGCGGCTGGATGTCGTGATATAACTTACTACATATTCTCCATTAATATAATTTAATTACGTTCCGTCTTTGTTCCTTTCCCATGACTATTCTCATGCTAATCAATTCATTCGGTATTAGTAATCTATTCAGTGATCGGTAGATGAGTTATCTTAAGTATTGAAACTGAGAGCAGGTGTAGTTGAAATAGAAGTAATCATTCTGTGATTAAAGAAATATATGCGACGGTGGAAAATCAGGGAATTGTTTAAATAATCCGGCATCTCTCTCTCTCCATCTCTCTTTCTCTCTCTTTCTGTCTCCATGGTATCTTCCCTTGATCAAAGGTTGGCTCTTGATTTCAATAATTACAACAACAGAAAATTTAATTCTTTAGTCGCAAAGTGACTTCATTATTCTCTTTAAATTTGGAAATGAGGAAATGATATTTTCGGTGAATGCAGCGTTTGACGCATGGTATTGTTTTACGTAAAGAAATTGCCATTTCCACGTTTTCCAAGGTTCTTTCCAATTGTTTCACGCAAATAGGCTGTACGAAATTATAATTGAGAATGATTATTAGGGAAACGTGAAATTTGACGTATTTTCTCCGTTCTTGTCAAAAATTCAATGGTTTTGAGTCGAATTTCAACCAATCCTTTTCATTTCCATTCTGTTATCCAATTTTTGTGATTTCTATAATAAAATTCCTGTGATGTCAATAAATAATTTCAACAGATATTTCTACGTTCGCCGTTGGATCGCCGCTGGATGCGTATATTATTAGTCATAGATAATAGTAATTATAATTAGATAATAGTAATTGTGATAATAATTGTAATGAAATTGTAAGGGAGTATGTACATTGTCTTATCAAGAGCGAAACCATAGAATTTTTCCTCAAAATCCCCGTTTTATCGAAATTGAATATAATTATTCTTAGTCTCCATTTGCACACTACTGATGTTTATCAGTAATAGTTTTATTACTCTGCGTACTCGCTGGCATGCATCGCATGTGGCAAGCAAGTAGTGAGCACGCTAACTTAATGTTACACATAAGTCGCTGCCATGAGTAGCTCCATGGGTCGAAAAGACCGTGGTTTGGAAAGTGGACAGCGCCGGAAACATTTAGTTAGCAAATCTACGTGATTACGTAGTACCACGTGAGTATGTAGAGTACCTTTGGTCACGTCGCGAATGTTATGTTCACTTTTCTCTTTGATTTATTACTTATCACAAGTTTGTCCAACTTTAATTACCTTTTTAATTTCTTTTTTTCAGAATAGAGTATAATAGAGTTTAGTGTTTATCGCATCGTAATCCCTTTTGAGAAACGCTTTAATGTTTCTAAAGTGTCGATAAAGAGACTTTGTAAATTACTCTCTGGATAAGAACATGATATATACTTCCAGTCCCTTCTTCCCTTTCGCGATTCGTAAAGTCCACGTTGCAATTTCTAAGAAAATGTACCATGGATTTGGCGTGTATTGAATTCAAGTAGAGTTGGATCTCGGTACCTTCTGTACCGAGATCGTCAACATGTAATGGAGGGTGGATGGGATTAGGGAAATATGGATGTGTTCCTGCGTAGTCACCTCCTCGTTGGTGGACCTGGGTACTTGGTAACGTTTTCGAGATCCTGGTCTCTGAAAGACGATATCATGCTAAGGACTGCGCTTGTAGACATAAGTATTGTAGTAAACTTGATGCTAGATGTACCAAACTAGTTAAAAGATGGTGGTCGTAGCTTTTGATAGAGATAGATAGATTTTTCACTTGATCAAAGGTTTCATAGATTTACTTTCAACAATTTTCTATGATACTCATTCATTCCATTATTTCATTAACTTTGCGCGAGATTAGAATAACTGGATTACTGGTATTTTTAGCATCGAGTATTTTGCAGTACAATTTAAATTATCTAAGTCCTTTTCAGGACTTGGAAATTCTATTTACGTTGTACTTCAGGTAATAGTTGAAGCCATAATTTAAATTAAGTTAAGTAAAATTTTACTCTCGTGGCATCAACCTGGAACCGTCGAAGAATTCTACTTTCTCTCTGGTCTTTTTGGATTTTAATTTAAATCAAATCTTTATCTGGCAAGAGGTTTTATGTCTGCAATAATTCACATTTTATGAGCTTTGGAAAATTTTTAATTCGGTCCTCCCTTTTGCGTAAAATATATCCACGAATCTTGCAAGAACTGCTACTTTATCAATTTCGAATCCTATATTGTACAGGGTGTAAAAATTTGTACGCGATCAATATTTCGGACAGTAATGGTCATAAAATTCCATTAGATCAGTGGCCTATCTTGTAGCTCGTCGGTACTAGGATAAATCGAGACGAAGTTGTCGACTTGAGCTTGCAGAGTATCACGAGCTTACCGACAGGCGATACTTGAGTTTGCAGTGCACCGTGGAAAGCTTCACGACACCTCCGTATCGACTCGTCTCGATGCCTGCATGTTATCTATGCGGGATTCTAGATTTCTTCAGAAGCAAATTTCTTTGTAGATACAATCGCAGCACGGAGCAGAAAATCTCCTTACCGATATTCAATCAAATAGCGTATATGTTGCAAGTGTATTATATTCGTACAAGAATTCAATTAGTCGATCAGAAATCGTTAGAACCGCGCAACAAGCAAAGACAGAGAATCTCGCGAATTTTTTGAAACATTCGCGACATCAATCTCGAAATTTGTATTAGCATTGCATTCTCATACAGCAACTTATAAAAGGAATTCAGTAATTCAATACTTCTGCCAGAGTTTTTCATTTAGAAACGCTATGTCCGCTCTGCCTCATCTTTGCAGTGTTTGCACGTTTCGTTCGCCTGCTTTCGCATTCGTGCTGCGGTGAAATTGTCAGTATCGCGACGTGATCTCGCGGAAACACATGAATAATGTCAACTTTCAATGCGAATTCGCTTTCACCGAGTGTCGGGCTATTGCTACGGACATCAAATTTTAATATCCGCACTTTACTTTACCGCCGAGTGCATGGGAAGTTGTGTTCTTTTCATTGGAATTTTTATGCCTCGTAATGGTCCAGCCGCTAGCGACTGAATGTCTTCTCTAGTTAAGACATGATCTACTCTGGGGAATGGAGTTCCCCTAGCCTGTATAATGGAAGCAAACGAAACGTCAAGTATTCTTCGTTACACGGAAATCTAACAATGGCGAAGGGTAGGAAAGATGCTTTCATTCGGATGAGGCGGTCTTCTATACACGCGTTATTACATCTTTTTTGTACGTAAAAGGATGAGGCTGTATTGTTCTGTTTTGTTGCATCTCGATGGGTATTTAAAAGCAGTGTTGCATGTTTTTGGTGTAGATTCTGATTGTTTCGGAACAAGGGAAATCCTAATTACCTATTTTTGTAGGAGAGTGCAGTATCGTGATATAACGCACGTCTATCACGAATGCAAACTATCTCACGGTAAACTAGCAGTGTGATAGCTCTGCATTTACGATTTCCTTTTCGAGGAAATTGAATTCTATAGAGCTTATCGTTTCAGAATTGTCTAGTACCGCTTCTTGTTATATTATATCTTAATTTTTATTCTAATTGAAAGGCAAATATGACAACTACTAGAAAACTTTGGAGAACGTGTATTAATGTTAGAATCATTTTGAAGTTTCGACATTTAGATTAGCGATGTTAACTATTCAGTTGATCTTCATTGTATTTGTGACACAGCAATAATTCAGTAGTTGCGTACGTTAACAATTTTAAACACCAAATTACTTTGTGAAAATGGTTCGATTAAAGAAACTTCGCTCGACACACGATAGGCTTTACAGCGAAGCAGTTTGCGCCCTCTGAATTGTGTTAATCAGAAACTTGATTGTAGGTCCAGCGCGCGTTTTCGCTGGAGCTATCATTCACGTTAATTAAAATAGCTCTGCGCTAACAATTCGTTAACTGGTTTGCTTCAATGCCCTGCGAAATTGCCCACTAGCAAAAACGTAATCCGTGTGTTGATTCCATTCAAAGGAAGCAAATTAGATTAAATATCCAGGATTTAAATCTCTGGGGACACGTAAACCGTATGCTGAAATTAATTCATAATTATGTAATGGTCGCTAGGTCATAGATGTTTCTATTGAAGTCTCATTTTCGAAGCGTTGAGCTCGTTAGGCATTGCATATTTTTGGAACCTGAAGTAGAAATACAAATTTTTCTTCTCCGTTCCGAGCGGAGTTTTGTGTAACTTTCCGTTCGATATCCCAACAGAGTATACTCTTCTTTCTTCAAGGGGTACAATTTTTCATCACCACTGAATCGCTATAGAGGCTCATGTTCACTGTCGAAAGAAACGGTCCTAGAATCTATCAAACCTGGTCGCGCATCGATAATCGTGTAGAAAGGATAAATTAACATCTGGCATTGGCCAAATATCTAGGTCGAGAATTTACTGAAGAATCATTAGAGAGAAAAAACGACAATACGAATCTCCGACACAATGTATACAATGTATTCACACTCGCTTCGAAATGAGAAAGGGTGATAAAATGAAATACAAGAAGTAAAAGCAACGGTTCGGTATTTCCACAGACGAATTCGTTACGTCAAAGAACGCGATGTAACCGATGTAAAATTCGACGAAGTTCAAGTACGCGTGACGAGGCTTCTTTTATTATACTACGTTCGTTCTTTGATTTGAAGGTTGATGAAACTTCCTGTCGGGTTGATTCATTTGGTAAACATGAACCTGGCATTTCGCGGAGAATAATAGATTAACATGACTCGTGACAGAGAGGAGAGAACGGAAAAGTTGGAAGAAAGTTGCCGCAATTTCATCTAGCACCGCGCCGTGTAAGTTCGTTACACGAGCGGAATTTTCCATATAAAGCATCGCGCACGCTGAACATCTTATCGCTTCTTTGAGCTATCGCTGTGAGATTCCCCTAGCCTTCAAAGCAGTTAAAATTTTCACAGTTTCAGTGGAATCGTGCCCACAGCGTGACCTACATTCGCGGAATTTCATTTTTCTCCCTATAATGTGAATGCATGTGATTGTATTGTTGGATTGAAAAATTCAGAGTACGCAATGGTTCCGTAGACCTCCGTGAGATGTTCGCGAAGTTTCACATTGTCAATTTCACTTGTCGTATCTTGGAAATGAACGAACTTAAGCAAATCGAACATTCTCTTTATCTCTCAAAAAGAATGAAGTCGGCAAATAAGCGGTGTTCTTTCCATTTTTCTGATCTTCGCAAATAATTAGTAACAATGTGGTGAAACGGAACATCTTTTTCCTTTAAAGAGAAATTCAATTTTCTTAGTCGTTTAACTCGAATTGTTTCTCTAATCAAAAACGTATTAAACACGTTGACAGTTGCTCGCGGTTATTGCTGAAACTCGTACGAATTTACATTTCCGACGCGCGAATGCATCGCACTCGTCAATCATAACATCAATCTACAACATCGGACACCGACGACCATTGAATTACCAGCCTTCAGCTAATCAACTGACAAAACAACACGTACCTTTGATAAAGTCCACAGCCATTCCCAAGCCGTACGTATCCTTGTCGTAATCGTCGAGAATGTAGGCGCCGATCTTAACACCGGGTACAATTCCACGATCGTTGAGCCTGTCCAGAGTGTAAAGCATCACCTCGAGCGCTTGAACGTCACGTTGCGGCATCACTGGCCCGCAGGTGATGGTATCCTTCCTCTCATGGACCATCATTAGACGACTCAACACTAGATTATACTCGACCATCGCGCTGTGCTTAACTGGCCACTGATTCGGCGGTTCCAGCTCATGCGACGAGTTGTTCGTCGTTTGCGAGTACGCCTCGTCCATGGTAACGGTTCATGGTCAGAAGAAGTGGCGATCATGTCAAAAGTGAACAAAAATTGGTTCACGTCGTTAATCAATCCGATGGTCGACGTTTCGGCGGTAACTGGAAGTTGTTCCCTCTCTGTAGACGAAAGCGCGAGATTTTCGTTAAGGTAGTTGTCCAGAGAACCATTCGTACTTTTCAAACGGGAGCGAAACCTTTGATCAATCCTGCACTCTGGAGACGAATTCTAGTGGACGTGTCAACGAGACTCTTAGCCCCCCGGGAGCATCGTTGCTGGCATTCGCTTGGACGTATTCCATTTGCATGGTCGAGGCGGTTCTTCGTTGGACCTCGTCCTTGACCCACGTCGGCGTAGAAGTTCGTCCCGACACCGGGCCTCCGACCTTCATAGATGAATCAAGTTTCAGGCTCGTCGATGTCGAAGTTTGCACCGTGGACGACCTGGACTTTCGTTCTCTCGTAGGATGATCGATCACCGGGATGGGCATCGTGCTCAAGGAGTTAAACCCGTCGGACGGATTAACTTCATTCACCGTTCCATTATCCAACGAGCGGGTTTGAGCCCTCTCATTTTTCGAGCTAAACCCGACGGACGGTTCATCAGGCTTAATGTCGCAGTCATGTTTGAATATTTCGATTCAACGACTCTGTCGCCCTTGAACCGACGGGTTGCCGTTTCTTCGAAACCATTAGAGGATCGTTAAACGTTACTTCATCATCTTCTGTCAAACCATCCGTAGCTGTATCGAACCGTTCCGCCTGGTCGTCGATTTTCCTATTTATCGTCCCAATTGTTTGGATAACGGCTTTTCTAGACGCGGATGGTCGTTCAGAAGGGGTTAAAGGAAGCTTCGATTTCGAATATTTCGTTTTATTCACGAGCGATTGCTTATGGTTCGCGTTTGTTTTGATATCCTTCGTAATCTTCCGCTCTTGCTCAGTCGAAGGTGAGTTCCTGAACGTATCGTCGGAATTTCCCTCGCCGAATTCAGGAAGGCCACTGTTCTCCGACGTATAGCCCCTTTCGGTTAGACAGTTCATATCGTTTCTTAGGTACGGGGCACTCCTTGGCGCCGCAACAGAGCTATGCTCGGAGTTCACGAGGACGCCGTCAGACTCCTTTGTCACGTTACTTTGCGCAGAAGCCTCTTCCGTTGTCGCTTTATTCGCCTCTTCTTTAGCCTTATCAATCTCGCTCCGCGGAACGTCTAATTCCATATCTTGCGACGAATCCGCGCTCAAATTGAGTCTTATCGAGATCACATCGTTACTTAGACTTGAAACGTTTTCCGGTAACTGTGCATTGTCATTTCAACGTCGAATTCGGTTTGCCATTTAACATCGAGCTATCCGATAGCAGTGAATCGTTCTCACTCACCACATCTGGTGCTTCGAGTGTTACTCTGTTAACTCATCCTGTGCTTCCGTCGTGACTTGTTGAACTGAATTCATTGCTCAATGTTAAAGTACTCAAATTTAACGTCGAATCATTCCACTGCTGTACGTGTGCTGCAGCATCTCGATCGTCCAGTGAGTTATACTTAACGTTCTCTGAAATGAAGTCGATCTCCAATTCTGTCTCAACAATTTTCGCATCGTTATCCAAAAAATCATTTGTCGTTTCGTTGAAAGTAACATTCAATGAAGTTCCATCGTATTGCGACGAATGCAACGTGACCGCGTCGCTAGACGGAATAATATTTCTCTTCTCGCGGATCGAAAAATTTCCACGGGTTCTCCTGTCTGCCTCATCATCGCTTCCATTTGTTGATATCTGTTTCACGGAGATTCCATTCAACTGGCGCGTATACTCCATCTCTCTCCGAATCAACGTTGATTTACGAGACGTCGACGTTCACCAGGAACCTTCGAACTCTGAAGAATGAGGAGTCCTTCCTTCTGTCTTGATTGCTTTGACTCTTTTGCCTCGCGGCTCGCAATTCGAGGATCCCGAATTCTGGCAGAGGTACGACCACTCCAGATTTATTACATCACCAAAATCGAACGACCTCGGCTCTTCGTCAAGTTTTATTCCCGAATTTTAATGGACCTTCTGCTCATCAACTGATACATGGAATTATCATGCCCGTCGACTTCTATTTCCGATTTCCCTTTTGGTATCAATTCTCCGTCGAACAGTTCACTAATAGAAGCGGAAGATTTAGGAGTTTCAATGAAATATCGTTTCTGGATGTATCCTTTGGGCTCAACATCTCGCGTATCTTTCTTACCTTTCGTAGATGCTCGTCTCTTCGCGTCTTTTAATCTTTTTCGACCCGTCAGCGTTTTCAATTTCAACCGTCCAATCCTTAATAGTTGATTAATAGAGGTGGAAGACTCGGCGGAATCGATTAAATATTGCTCAACCGAGCCTTCCGACGGCTTCCTACCACTCAATCCCCCTGGATCCGCGAATTTCTCCGATTTCAATCCTGTTTCGAATGCTTTACCGATAGAAACAACGGATTCAGGAATCTCAGTCGAATGTCGCTTCCATTGCGGTTTCCTCGCCATCTCCCAAGCTCCGAGAACCCACGATACCGTCAGCCTGAAAATAGTCCATGGTCCTTTGACCGTCCACCCTATAGGATCTTTTCATCCGAAGACGTCGAAGCTCGCCACTGAATCCCCTTTGCCTTCTCACGTCCTTGTTCTCTCGTCTGAAAGCCTTTAGCGAGTCGTCATTGCACGAATCCACAACAACGTGACCGTAATCAACGGTCGCATCGCCGCCTCTCTAGCGACGTCTTTCATCGCGACACGGGAAACCCGGGAGGATAAGCGGGGCTCTTCCGGAATATTCAATGAACTCCCGGTGAATCCGGTCGATCCCCTCGCAGTTGGCCCGGCTCGGCGTTTATCGCGTCGTTCCTTGTGGCAGTCGTTCGACGGGTCGGGATCCGCGAGTCGACGATCGCTCGACCGGATCGATCGATCGTCATCTTCGTCGGTTTGATTCGCGCCCACCGCCTGGGCGGTTCGCCAGGAAATTGCTCTTGACGACTCCTCCGTGATGTCATTCTTGACGAGTGGACGGAATGTTTGCCGAGCGGTAGTTGATGGCAATGATAACTTTTAAGGGTGCCGGGATGACGGAGTATTTGAATGGCTTTGGAATTTCAGGGATGGTTCATTAGCGCCGCGAGCCCCGTAAGCGACTTCGGCGCGGTTAACCGACAGCTGGTTGTTACCATAATCGAGCGGATACCGTTCGCCCGCCAAACTGTTTCGAAGAATCGATAGCACCACTGACACGGCCAGTACGGCCAGCCAACAGTTGTTCCGCCGCACCACCTGCCTCCCGTGACAAACATGTCCTGGTCCTGCAAAAATACGCAGCGTCTCTGTGAATCCACCACATCGCATAATAAGACCTATCGATCTAGTAATCTTATGCTAATCGAGGAGAAACGTATCGAATATCGTTCTTTACGAGATGTACGTGTTTGTTGCACCGAGACGGTTCGAGGCAATTTGGTTGAAACTATTTGAATGGTACAAAAGGGTTAAATTTGATTCGCTCTGTTTGAGAGCGGTTTAATCTATTTGCAGAGGAATGGAAATGTTTGAAGATTAATTATTCATACGTATATTGTGTATGCAATCAACTTAGAGGTTAAGGGTTGAAGCTTTGTATTACAGATACGTGAAGTGCATTAATATCGTGGAGTTTATTTTGAGCTAAGTTATTAATCATGATGCAATAACGAACCAGTAAATATCTCTGCGAGTGTTGCACATTTTCGAAATTACAGAAGAATACCGCATAGTTGGAACTCCGAGCATTACACGTGCATAGTCAAAGCAGGAACTAACCTCGATCAAACATTGGCTATCAGTTAAGCGTGGAATATTACCACTAAATTTCTCGTATCCAAATCGAAGGAGTCAGTGGCCGCAACAGGCGCATACAGAGTCCTGGTGCACCGTTGTACATATTTTAGCATCGGTGTATTGATTAATTGTGTTCAATGCGTTCATATTAAATTCTCCATCACTTCTGATAGTACCTTCAAGTGACTGTAAAAGATTAATACCCTGGAAATCCATTTATTTGAACAGCGTCGGTGGAAATCTCGCTCGTGCGAATGCTTTTTGTAGCCATAATACGTTGATCCGATTACTCTTAGTACAAGCGTTTTCATTTGGTTGGCACGGAGCCAAACTGCGATTTGATCGAGAGTGATTTTCCTAGTTTCTATAAATCAGATTTATCGATCGCCTTTCTATAGACCGATACGATCAGCAGTATCGTTGATGGATCACCCTCGCGCAGTTAATCGAATGAAATTTTAATAATCCGAGAATATGATAGCTTAGGAACGAAGCTATCGCGATGTCGATATAATCTATACAATTGATGCAGAATTAATTACCACTCGGTTAACGCTATCTCGAAAGCCAATATAATCTCTTTAAGCGACATCTTATTGTTGCCAGGCCGCGCAGCGATCCCCTAGTCGCTCTTCCAGAAAATTAACCCCTCGCGCTATAACCGTTGTATCCTATCTAACCGTGGATCGTCGCGATTCAACGCGAGCATCCATTATTTTAACACTGCTTGCGCGTTAATTAGTCCGTTTCGAGGCACGGTCTTTCCTCTTTGTCCAATAAATTTCGCGCGGCTGCGAATCCTGAAGGAAAGCCTCGGAAACGAAGGTTATATTACTTGATCTCCTTTCCGTGTTCGTGTCCAGGTTTGACGCGTTCGTGGGCTAAATATCTGTCGGAACAATGGAGTTACAGGGCTTTAATAAGGCCGTTACTTTATCGAAGGGCTGCCGCGCTCGATAGGATTGAATCGTACGAAATGGACCCCGTTTCGCCCCGTCTCTCGGAGTAGGCACATGCCAGGTTTATTGTCAGATGTATCGACGGAAACGGTGATTTCGCGGGGACAGCGATAGGTTGGTAGGAATCGATCGAGCCCCGTTAAACGGTTATTGGACGATTTAGGTGAGGTAAGCATACTTCCTTGCAGAGCGTATTAAACTTGGTCTTCGATTCTCACGACACTTTCCAGCTTAAATTGACATTTTGGAGGTCTCAGATGTCTTTAATTCAATTATCTTCACGGGTAATTTCAACGGTAACTTTGATTTCCTAATCTTCTGTTATCCGTGGGTGATAATTTGAATGGAATATCCGAAGGATTCATTTTTTACCTTTCAGTTGATGAAATCAGTAATTCACGTTGTAAGTAGTTCATTTCTGTTTTATCGCTTGACGAATTCACTAGAGAATTTGACGGTTTACGGAAAGGAACCAGCATTAGTAAGAAACTTGAAAATTTGTTTGAAAAGAGAGCAACAATAACTGGATATGGTGAATACTGGGTAGTACATATTACTATCTGGATGTGGATTTTGGGAGCGATGCCTTCATCAAGAGAAAATAAGAAGCCAATATTGAAGAGGAAGAGAATAAGAAGAACAGTATGCCGCGGGAAAAATTCAAGGATTCTTCCATTGTTCGTGTTTGAACATTTTTTTCATCTACCCCCGTATTTCGAGGTATAAAGTTAAACTGATAACAAATATTACATACAAGAATGCATGTTTTCGTGAAATTTTATCACGACAGTCTATCCTTATCCTCAACAGCGAAAATTAGTAGCCAATATTGTGTTCCGTTCCTTCTCAACCCCTGAAAGAGAAATTACACTTTCTAAAAGACATTAGACATCCTGTAGAATCCGCAACTGAAGGGGTTACCGTAAATACCTTTCGTGGTGTTAAAATTTGACACGCGTGTGACAGAGATAATCTGTCGTGAATTTATTCAAACGGAATCTGAATTGTCATCTTTTAATGATCGATCTCTTAATCGCGACCAGTAGAAGGAATTCAGCGCGAAGTGATCAGCAAATCCTCATTGTTGGATCGTTTAACTGGTGCATGTAATTACGACTGTATATTGTACATTTGTATCAGCTCCTCGCCCTAATTGGTCTGGTTCGAGCCGCTGACATCTGCATTGTCTATGACAACATATGTTGTCGTAACTTTCTCAATCGTATTCGGGATCCGTTCAATTATACAGGCTTGTATAAGGTACATGTGCGCGAAACAGATGGGTGTGATCACTCCTTGGTTCGATTGAGGAATCCGCGTGGCATTTTTCTAAGGATTTTAATCATTTCGACGAGTTCCATGACGGCGTTTCCACCTGGCATTCAAGTGCTACAAAATATTTTTCGTCAAGCGAATTCCACGGATACAATTTCGAACGTGATCGCGTACGTTCTTTCGTCCGCGAGAAGAAAGAACCCATAGAATGGAGTTCCGCGGCGACGCAGCATCCCCTGCAAGTCAAAAGGGGACCAAGGTGGGAACAAAGGGAATCCTTAATGGCACGCAAAGATCGTCTACTGGCAAATAATTGGAGACAAAAGTCTCCATTCCCGTGACGTGTAAAGTGGATTGATTATTCTTCTGACGATATATCTTTGTTCGATTATACGGAACTGCACTTTAGAAGAGGGAAGTTGTTTTTGTTCTCGATAGGTATCCCTCGTTTACTTTCGAGAACACTCGCTAATGGAGCGATTTTTCCATTTGATGGGTTTACATTGGTTCAGCGGCCGTGCTCCTTTTGTTTCACGAGCGACTTCGCGGCCGGCGCAAGGGTCTCCGCTTTAATCTCCCGCATAGACGGTGAGAATGGACCTTTAATCTTCTCCGAACGATCAGTGCTACCTCTTTTGAAAAGCAAGCAATGTATTGTTAATATTGGATGCTTTCCAACCGACCTTTTAAATCGGCGCTATCATTTAAATTCGCAGCTAGATTGGTCCGTGATCTGTTGGCGAGCTTAACTGCTCCCTTCTTTTTTTGTTTGTCCGCTACGATGTACCACTGTTGATAATCTGTGGCGAACGATGACTGGAATGTGATAAGAGGAATTTTTATCGGGAGCCAGCGAACGATTTTTTCCCAGGGAAAAGCTTCTATAAACACAGCAAGGTTTTATTTCTTACGAAACTTTAATGCTCTTATAATTTCTCTTAAAGTTTTTATTAAAACTCCATGAAGATTTAAGCTGAGTTTTTCTCCCCTCCGCCGATGGGAGGGATCGCGAGATTTTTATTAGAAATTTCGTAGACTGGCTGTAAGCAGCTTTCGTTGTACCTTGGATTTTCTTATCGTCGCGTATAGGAAATGATACCATGAACTATTTGAACTAGAAGTTCGTTGATACAGTTTTATAACCGCCTATAACGCCGTGTAATTGAGGAAGGGTAGCACGTTCGCGTAAGCACACACAACGCGATATAGGACACGAGGAATTCATTTTTCCATTTTCCGCATTGATTGGCAAAGCAGAAAGTCCAAGAAAAAGCGCGAGGTCCTAAGAGGCGACGTTCCAAAGGGGTGGCTAGCGTAGAGTCATAATGCTCGCAGATGTGCCTGCGAACAAAAATTGCGACCAGTGACATTTCGCGTTTGTATCCGCTTCACGGATCTCGAGATTTCGATACTCCTTGACACCGAATGATTCCGCGATTTTCGCAATAAATAGCGGAGACACGCGTGCATCGTAACGCATCAGCTACCGGTCCTACAAATTCTACACCTAGGAGATGACATACCGAATCTCGGGCCTCTAGAATTTTTTTCATTCAAGTACATATTGTCTATGGGCCACTAGTGACCGCTCCAGGAGTTCGCTCTCCACATATTTCGACTCCCAGAGCCAGACATGCCGTATCTAGTACCCCTAGAATTGACTTCACTTATGTACTGATTCGCTCTGCGCCATTAATAACCAATCCATGAGTTCTACCTCCTTATACGAAACATAGGGTCGGACATATCATGTCTGTGGACCCTAGTATTGGTTTGATTTAAGTATATATTGTCTGTTGGCCATTAACGACCCCTCCAGAAGTTCGTCAACCTCCACTTACTTGACACCTAGGGCCGGATATGCCGTGCCTGGGGCCCCTAATATTGGATTCATTTAAGTACTTATTGGCTCTTGGCCAGTAGTAATCGCTCCAGGAGTTCTAAAGCCGACTACTTCGAAACATAGGACCGAACATACTGTAACAGGGGCCACTAGAATTGGATACATTCAAACCCCTATTGAAGCTGTGCTATTACTAACCGCGCCAAGAGATTCCCTGCCACCTAATTCGACACCCAGGGTCCGCGATGCTTTCCAAGGGCCTGTAGTGTTGGTCTCATTTAATTACTTATTGGATCTGGGTCATTCGTAACCCCCTAGCATTTCGTAGCCCGCATATTCAACCCAAGGTATTCCAAACATGATACATTTTATCCGCTCGACAATTATATATAAATACAAACAAATATAACCTAACCCAACAAAACCTAACCTCTCGACGTTAATATTTTATAAAATTCCTGACGTGTCGGCCCCAACTTCTCGGCGGGAACATTATTTACGTCTACAATGTTGTATATCCTAACCTAAGGCAACCTAACATCTCGGCAGTAATATTTTACAACATTCCTGACGTGTCGGCCACTACTTCTCGTAGGGAACATTATACATAAATAGAATCTAAAATAAATTAACCTAATTCGACGCAGCACTTGTGTAGTAGTGTTTCACAGGATCCCGGGCATGCTGGCCCTACATCGCGGTGGGAACATTATATGCGTCTATAACGTTATATATTATAACTTACGGCAGCCTAACCTCTCGGCGGTAACATTTTACAACGTTCCTGGCGTGTCGGAACCTACATCTCGGTAATAACATTATATACGTCTATAACGTACTATAACGTAACCTAACCCATCTAGCCCCACGATGGTAGTGTTTTAAAGAATCTAAAACGAAACATGACCGCCGAGACCTCAGCTTGCGTTAGGTCCGGTTACATAACGTTTCAGACGTAGATAACGTTCCGACCGAGAAGTATGGGCCGACCCGCCACTAATGTTGTAAAATATTACGAGCGACAGGTTAGGTTGCGTTACGTTAGGTTATATAACGTCATAGAACGTATATAATGTCCACACCGTGAAGCAGGGACTAACCTGCTAGGAATGTTGTTAAATATTACCCTCGAGAGGTTAGGTTGCCTTAGGTTATGACATATAACGTTATAGACGTATATAATGTTCCCACCTAGAAGAAGGGTCTTGCTTGCCAGGAATGTTGTGAAATATTACATCCGAGATGTACGGTTACCTTAGGTTAGGATATATAACGTTATAGACGTATATAATATTCCCACCCAATACCTAGCAGCTGAAACGTCTGGGCTTTTGTAAAACACTACCACCCAGTGACTAAGTTGTGTCATGCTACGTTATATAACGTTACAAGCGTATATAATGTTCCCACCCAGAAGTAGGGGCCGACACGCCAGAAATGTTGTAAAATATTACATCCAAGATGTTAGGTTGCCTTAGGTTAGGATATATGACATTCTAGACTTATATAATGCCCCACCTAGAAGTACGGGCACACACGACCGGGATTCTGTTAACCATTACCACCGAGGTGTTAGATGGGTTAGGTTAGGTTATAGTACGTTATAGACGTATATAATGTTCCCACCGAGAAGTAGGGGCTGACGCTCCAGGAATGTTGTAAAACATTACATCCGAGATGTTAGGTTGCCTTAGGTTAGGATGTAAAACGATATAAACATATGTACGGTCCTCATCGAGACGTACGGGCCGAGATGACCAGAATTCTGTAAAACATTTCCACCGAGGGGCTAGATGGGACAGGGTAGGTTATAGTACGTTATAGACGTATATAATGTTTCCATCGAGAAGTACGGGCCGACCCGCCAGGAATATTGTAAGGTATTATGGTCGAGAGGTTAGGTTGCGTTAGGTTAAGTTATTTAACGTTATGGACCTATATAATGTTCCCATCGGAAAGCAGGGGCCAACACGCCCGGGATATTGTAAAACATTATTACCCATGGGATAACTGGGTTAGGTTAGGTTACAATAGGTTATAGACCTATATAATGTTCCCACCAAGAAGTAGTGGCCGACATGCCAGGAATGTTGTAAAATATTACATCCGTGATTGTTACATTGGCTTAGGTTAGGATATATAACGTTATAGGCGTATATAATATCTCCACCGAGAAGGACGGGCCGACACGAAAGGAATGTTGTAAAATATTACCGCCGAGAGGTTAGATTTCCTTATGTTAGGATATATAACGATATTGACGTATATAATTAGCCCGCCGTGAAGTAGAGGCCGACGCGCCAGCAATGTTGTAGAATATCACGGTGGGAATATCATATACGTCTATGACGGTATATATCCTCACCTAAGGCAACCTAACTGCTCGACGGTATTATTTTACAATATACCTCGCGGGTCGGCGTGTTGTACTCGGTGGGAACATTATATACGTCTATAGAATAATATAACCTATCCTCACCTATCTAGCACCTCACGGGTAATGTTTTACAGCATCCCGGGCACGTCGGCCCGTACGTCTCGGTGGGGATATTATATACGTCTATAACGTAATATAACCTAACCTAACCCATCTAACCCTTCGCTGGTATTGTTTTACAGAATCCCGGTCGTGTCGTCCCGTACTTCTGGGTGCGGACATCATATAAGTCTACAACGTTATGTAGCCTAACCTAACCCATCTAGCCCCTAGGTGGTAATGTTTTACTGAATCGCAGTCGTGTCGTCCCGAACTTCTCGGTGGGGACATTATATACGTCTATAACGTTGTATATCCCAACCTAAGGCAACCTAACATCTCGGATGTAGTATTTTCTAACAATCCTGGCGGATCGGCCCTTACATCTCGGTGGGAACATTATAAACATCTATAACGTAATATAACCTAACCGAACCCAACTAGAACCTCGCTGATAATGTTTTACAGAATCCCGTTCATGTCGTCCCGTACGCCTCGGTTGGGACCTTATATACGTCTATAGCGTTATATATCCTAACCTAAGGCAGCCGAACCACTCGAATGTAGTATTTTACAACATTCCTGGGCAAGTTGGCCTCTACTTCTCGGTGGGAACATTATATACTTCTATATCGTAATATAACCTAACATAACCCATCTTGCCCCTTGGTAATAATGTTTTACAGAATCCCGGTCGTGTCGGCCCGTACGTCTCGGTTGGGACATTATATACGTCTATAGCGTTATATATCCTAACCTGAGGCAGCGTAACATCTCGGATGTAGTATTTTACAACATTCCTGGCGGGTCGGGCCCTACTTCTCGGTGGGAAAATTATATACGTCTATAACGTAATATAACCTAACCTAACCCACCTAGCACCTCGCTGGTAATGTTTTACCGAATCCCGTTCGTGTCGTCCCGTACTTCTGGGTGCGGACATTACATACATCTATAACGTTATATATCCTTACATAAGGCAACCTAACATCTCGGATGTAGTATTTTGCAACACTCCTAGCAGGCCGGCCCCAACTTCTCGATGGGAACATTATACACGTCTATAACGTAATATAACCTAACCTAACCCTTTTAGCCCCTCGCTGGTAATGTTTTACAGAATCCCGGTCTTGTCGGCCCGTACTTCTGGGTGTGGACATTTTATACGTCTATAACGTTATATAGAGTTACCTAAGGCAACCTAACACCTCGGATGTAGTATTTTCCAACATTCCTGGCGGGTCGGCGCCTACTTCTCGATGGCGACATTATATACGTCTATAACGTTGTATATCCTAACCTAATGGAACCTAACATCTCGGGTGTAATGTTTAACATCATTCCTGGCGTGTCGGCCCGTATTTCGCGGTGGTAACATTATATACGTCTATAGCGTTATATATCCTAGCCTAAGGCAACCTAACATGTCGAATGTAAAATTTTACAACATTCCTGGCCTGTCGTCGCCTACTTCTCGATGGGGACATTATATACATCTATAACCTTGTATATCCTAACCTAAGGCAGCCTAACATCTCGGATGTAATATTTTACAGCATTCCTGGCATGTCGGTCCCTACATCTCGGTGGGAATATACTATACGTCTATAACGTTGTATATACTAACCTAAGGGAACCTAACATCTCGGATGTAATAGTTGAAAACATTCCAGGCGTGTAGGCCCGTACTTCTCGGTGGGAACATTGTATACGTCTGTAACGTTATATATCCTAGCCTAAGGCGACCTAGCATGTCGAATGTAATATTTTACATCATTCCTGGCGTGTCGTCGCCTGCTTCTCGATGGGGACATAATATACGTCTATAACGTTGTATATCCTAACATAACACAACCTAACATCTGGGATGTAATATTTTACAACATTCCTGGCGTGTCGTCGCCTGCTTCTGGATGGGGACATAATATACGTTTATAACGTTGTATATCCTTACCTAACGCAACCTAACATCTGGGATGTAATATTTTACAACATTCCTGGAGTGTCGTCGCCTACCTCTGGATAGGGTCATTATATACATCTATAACATTGTATATCCTAACCTAAGGCAACCTATCATCTCGGATGTAATATTTTATAACATGCCTGGCATGTCGGACCCTACTTCTCGGTGGAAACATTGTATACGTCTATAACGGTATATATCCTAACCTAAGGCAACCTAACATCTCGGATGTAATAGTTGACAACATTCCTGGCGTGTAGGCCCGTACTTCTCGGTGGGAACATTGTATACGTCTATAACGTTATATATCCTAACCTAAGGCGACCTAACATGTCGAATGTAATATTTTACAACATTCCTGGCGTGTCGTCGCCTGCTTCTCCATGGGGACATTATATACGTCTATAACGTTGTATATCCTAACCTAACGTAACCTAACATCTCGGATGTAATATTTTACAACATTCCTGGCATGTCGGTCCCTACATCTCGGTGGGAACATACTATACGTCTATAACGTTGTATATCCTAACATAAGGGAACCTAACATCTCGGGTGTAATATTTTACAACATTCCTGACGCGTCGGCCCCTATTTTTCAGTGGGAACATTATATACGTCTATAACGTTATATATTCTAGCCTAAGGCAACCTAACATGTCGAATGTAAAATTTTACAACATTCCTGGCGTGTCGTCGCCTACTTCTCGATGGGGACATTATATACATCTATAACCTTGTATATCCTAACCTAAGGCAGCCTAACATCTCGGATGTAATATTTTACAACATTCCTGGCATGTCGGTCCCTACATCTCGGTGGGAACATACTATACGTCTATAATGTTGTATATCCTAACCTAAGGGAACCTAACATCTCGGGTGTAATATTTTACAACATTCCTGACGCGTCGGCCCCTATTTTTCGATGGGAACATTATATACGTCTATAACGTTATATATCCTAACCTAAGGCAACCTAACATCTCGGATGTAATATTTTACAGCATTCCTGGCATGTCGGTCCCTACATCTCGGTGGGAATATACTATACGTCTATAACGTTGTATATACTAACCTAAGGGAACCTAACATCTCGGATGTAATAGTTGAAAACATTCCAGGCGTGTAGGCCCGTACTTCTCGGTGGGAACATTGTATACGTCTGTAACGTTATATATCCTAGCCTAAGGCGACCTAGCATGTCGAATGTAATATTTTACATCATTCCTGGCGTGTCGTCGCCTGCTTCTCGATGGGAACATTATATACGTCTATAACGTTGTGTATCCTAACCTAACGCAACCTAACATCTGGGATGTAATATTCCTGGCGTGTCGTCGCCTACTTCTGGATGGGGAGCTTATATACGTCTATAACGTTATATATACTAACCTAAGGCAACCTAGCATCTCGGATGTAATAGTTGACAACATTCCTGGCGTGTCCGCCCGTACTTCTCGGTGGGAACATTATATACGTCTATAACGTTATATATCCTAGCCTAAGGCAACATAACATGTCGAATGTAATATTTTACAGCATTCCGGGCGTGTCGTCGCCTGCTTCTCGATGGGGACATAATATACGTCTATAACGTTGTATATCCTAACATAACACAACCTAACATCTGGGATGTAATATTTTACAACATTCCTGGCGTGTCGTCGCCTGCTTCTGGATGGGGACATAATATACGTTTATAACGTTGTATATCCTTACCTAACGCAACCTAACATCTGGGATGTAATATTTTACAACATTCCTGGAGTGTCGTCGCCTACTTCTGGATAGGGTCATTATATACATCTATAACATTGTATATCCTAACCTAAGGCAACCTATCATCTCGGATGTAATATTTTATAACATGCCTGGCATGTCGGACCCTACTTCTCGGTGGAAACATTGTATACGTCTATAACGGTATATATCCTAACCTAAGGCAACCTAACATCTCGGATGTAATAGTTGACAACATTCCTGGCGTGTAGGCCCGTACTTCTCGGTGGGAACATTGTATACGTCTATAACGTTATATATCCTAACCTAAGGCGACCTAACATGTCGAATGTAATATTTTACAACATTCCTGGCGTGTCGTCGCCTGCTTCTCCATGGGGACATTATATACGTCTATAACGTTGTATATCCTAACCTAACGTAACCTAACATCTCGGATGTAATATTTTACAACATTCCTGGCATGTCGGTCCCTACATCTCGGTGGGAACATACTATACGTCTATAACGTTGTATATCCTAACATAAGGGAACCTAACATCTCGGGTGTAATATTTTACAACATTCCTGACGCGTCGGCCCCTATTTTTCAGTGGGAACATTATATACGTCTATAACGTTATATATTCTAGCCTAAGGCAACCTAACATGTCGAATGTAAAATTTTACAACATTCCTGGCGTGTCGGCCCCTATTTTTCGATGGGAACATTATATACGTCTATAACGTTATATATCCTAACCTAAGGCAACCTAACATATCGGATGTAATAGTTGACAACATTCCTGGCGTGTAGGCCCGAACTTCTCGGTGGGAACATTGTATACGTCTATAACGTTATATATCCTAGCCTAAGACCACCTAATATGTCGAATGTAATATTTTACAACATTCCTGACGCGTCGGCCCCTATTTTTCGGTGGGAACATTATATACGTCTATAACGTTATATATCTTAGTCTAAGGCAACCTAACATGTCGAATGTAATACTTTACAACATTCCTGGCGTGTCGTCGCCTACTTCTGGTTGGGGAGATTATATACGTCTATAACGTTATATATCCCAACCTAAGGCAACCTAACATCTCGGATGTAATAGTTGACAACATTCCTGGCGTGTCCGCCCGTACTTCTCGGTGGGAACATTATATACGTCTATAATGTTATATATCCTAGCCTAAGGCGACCTAACATATCGAATTTAATATTTTACATCATTCCTGGCGTGTCGTCGCCTGCTTCTCGATGGGGACATAATATACGTCTATAACGTTGTATATCATAACCTAACGCAACCTAACATCTGGGATGTAATATTTTACAAGATTCCTGGCATGTCGGTCCCCAAGTCTCGGTAGGAACATTATATACGTCTATAACGATATATATCCAAACCGAAGGGAACCTAACATCTCGGATGTAATATTTTACAACATTCCTGTCGTGTCGTCGCCTGCTTCTCGATGGGGACATAATGTACGTCTATAACGTTGTATATCATAACCTAACGCAACCTAACATCTGGGATGTAATATTTTACAAGATTCCTGGCATGTCGGTCCCCAAGTCTCGCTAGGAACATTATATACGTCTATAACGATATATATCCAAACCTAAGGGAACCTAGCATCTCGGGTGTAATATTTTACAACATTCCTGGCATGTCGGTCCCTACTTCTCGGTGGGAATATTATATACGTCTATAACGTTATATATCATAACCTGAGGCAACCTAACATCGCGGATGTAATATTTTGCAACATTCCTGGCATGTCGGTGCCTACGTCTCGGTGGGAACATTATATACGTCTATAACGATATATATCCTAACCTAAGGCAACCTAACACCTCGGATGTAATAGTTGACAACATTCCTGGCGTGTAGGCCCGTACTTCTCGGTGGGAACATTGTATACGTCTGTAACGTTATATATCCTAGCCTAAGGCGACCTAACATGTCGAATGTAATATTTTACATCATTCCTGGCGTGTCGTCGCCTGCTTCTCGATGGGAACATTATATACGTCTATAACGTTGTGTATCCTAACGTAACGCAACCTAACATCTGGGATGTAATATTCCCGGCGTGTCGTCGCCTACTTCTGGATGGGGACATAATATACGTCTATAACATTATATGTCCTAACGTAAGGCAACCTAACATCTCGGATGTAATAGTTGACAATATTCCTGGCGTGTCCGCCCGTACTTCTCGGTGGGAACATTATATACGTCTATAACGTTATATATCCTAGCCTAAGGCCACCTAACATTTCGAATGTAATATTTTACAACATTCCTGACGCGTCGGCCCCTATTTTTCGGTGGGAACATTATATACGTCTATAACGTTACATATCCTAGTCTAGGGCAACCTAACATGTCGAATGTAATACTTTACAACATTCCTGGCGTGTCGTCGCCTACTTCTCGATGGGGACATTATATACATCTATAACCTTGTATATCCTAACCTAAGGCAGCCTAACATCTCGGATGTAATATTTTACAACATTCCTGGCATGTCGGTCCCTACATCTCGGTGGGAACATACTATACGTATATAACGTTGTATATCCTAACCTAAGGGAACCTAACATCTCGGATGTAATAGTTGACAACATTCCTGGCGTGTAGGCCCGTACTTCTCTGTGGGAACATTGTATACGTCTATAACGTTATATATCCTAGCCTAAGGCGACCTAGCATGTCGAATGTAATATTTTACATCATTCCTGGCGTGTCGTCGCCTGCTTCTCGATGGGAACATTATATACGTCTATAACGTTGTGTATCCTAACATAACGCAACCTAACATCTGGGATGTAATATTCCTGGCGTGTCTTCGCCTACTTCTGGATGGGGAGATTATATGCGTCTATAACGTTATATATCCTAACCTAACGCAACCTAACATCTGGGATGTAATATTCCCGGCGTGTCGTCGCCTACTTCTGGATGGGGACATTATATACGTCTATAACATTATATATCCTAACGTAAGGCAACATAACATCTCGGATGTAATAGTTGACAACATTCCTGGCGTATCCGCCCGTACTTCGCGGTGGGAACATTATATACGTCTATAACGTTATATATCCTAGCCTAAGGCCACCTAACATGTCGAATGTAATATTTTACAACATTCCTGACGCGCCGGCCCCTATTTTTCGTTGGGAACATTATATACGTCTATAACGTTATATATCCTAGTCTAAGGCAACCTAACATGTCGAATGTAATACTTTACAACATTCCTGGCGTGTCGTCGCCTACTTCTCGATGGGGACACTATATACATCTATAACCTTTGTATATCCTAACCTAAGGCAGCCTAACATCTCGGATGTAATATTTTACAACATTCCTGGCATGTCGGTCCCTACATCTCGGTGGGAACATACTATACGTATATGACGTTGTATATCCCAACCTAAGGGAACCTAACATCTCGGATGTAATAGTTGACAACATTCCTGGCGTGTAGGCCCGTACTTCTCGGTGGGAACATTGTATACGTCTGTAACGTTATATATCCTAGCCTAAGGCGACCTAGCATGTCGAATGTAATATTTTACATCATTCCTGGCGTGTCGTCGCCTGCTTCTCGATGGGAACATTATATACGTCTATAACGTTGTGTATCCTAACATAACGCAACCTAACATCTGGGATGTAACATTCCTGGCGTGTCGTCGCCTACTTCTGGATGGGGAGATTATATGCGTCTATAACGTTATATATCCTAACCTAAGGCAACCTAACATCTCGGATGTAATAGTTGACAACATTCCTGGCGTGTCCGCCCGTACTTCTCGGTGGGAACGTTATATACGTCTATAACGTTATATATCCTAACCTAAGGCCACCTAACATTTCGAATGTAATATTTTACAACATTCCTGACGCGTCGGCCCCTATTTTTCGGTGGGAACATTATATACGTCTATAACGTTATATATCCTAGTCTAAGGCAACCTAACATGTCGAATGTAATACTTTACAACATTCCTGGCGTGTCGTCGCCTACTTCTCGATGGGGACATTATATACGTCTATAACGTTGTGTATCCTAACATAACGCAACCTAACATCTGGGATGTAATATTTTACAACACTCCTGGAGTGTCGTCGCCTACTTCTGGATAGGGTCATTATATACATCTATAACATTGTATATCCTAACCTAAGGCAACCTATCATCTCGGATGTAATATTTTATAACATTCCTGGCATGTCGGTCCCTACTTCTCGGTGGAAACATTGTATACGTCTATAACGGTATATATCCTAACCTAAGGCAACCTAACATCTCGGATATAATAGTTGACAACAATCCTGGCGTGTCCGCCCGTACTTCTCGGTGGGAACATTATATACGTCTATAACGTTATATATCCTAGCCTAAGGCCACCTAACATGTCGAATGTAATATTTTACAACATTCCTGACGCGTCGGCCCCTATTTTTCGGTGGGAACATTATATACGTCTATAACGTTATATATCCTAGTCTAAGGCAACCTAACATGTCGAATGTAATATTTTACAACATTCCTGACGCGTCGGCCCCTATTTTTCGGTGGGAACATTATATACGTCTATAACGTTATATATCCTAGTCTAAGGCAACCTAACATGTCGAATGTAATACTTTGCAACATTGCTGGCGTGTCGTCGCCTACTTCTCGATGGGGACATTATATACGTCTATAACGTTGTGTATCCTAACCCAAAGCAACCTAACATCTGGGATGTAATATTATACAAGATTCCTGGCATGTCGGTCCCCAAGTCTCGGTAGGAACATTATATACGTCTATAACGATATATATCCAAACCGAAGGGAACCTAACATGTCGGATGTAATATTTTACAACATTCCTGGCGTGTCGTCGCCTGCTTCTCGATGGGGACATAATATACGTCTATAACGTTGTGTATCCTAACCCAAAGCAACCTAACATCTGGGATGTAATATTATACAAGATTCCTGGCATGTCGGTCCCCAAGTCTCGGTAGGAACATTATATACGTCTATAACGATATATATCCAAACCGAAGGGAACCTAACATGTCGGATGTAATATTTTACAGCATTCCTGGCGTGTCGTCGCCTGCTTCTCGATGGGGACATAATATACGTCTATAACGTTGTATATCCTAACCTAACGCAACCTAACATCTGGGATGTATTATTTTACAACATTCCTGGCGTGTCGTCGCCTACTTCTCGATGGGAACATTATATACGTCTATAACGTTGTGTATCCTAACCTAACGCAACCTAACATCTGGGATGTAATATTCCTGGCGTGTCGTCGCCTACTTCTGGATGGGGAGATTATATACGTCTATAACGTTATATGTCCCAACCTAAGGCAACCTAACATCTCGGATGTAATAGTTGACAACATTCCTGGCGTGTTCGCCCGTACTTCTCGGTGGGAACATTATATACGTCTATAACGTTATATATCCTAGTCTAAGGCCACATAACATGTCGAATGTAATACTTTACAACATTCCTGGCGTGTCGTCGCCTACTTCTCGATGGGGACATTATATACATCTATAACCTTGTATATCCTAACCTAAGGCAGCCTAACATCTCGGATGTAATATTTTACAACATTCCTGGCATGTCGGTCCCTACATCTCGGTGGGAACATACTATACGTCTATAACGTTGTATATCCTAACCTAAGGGAACCTAACATCTCGGGTGTAATATTTTACAATATTCCTGACGCGTCGGCCCCTATTTTTCGGTGAGAACATTATATACGTCTATAACGTTATATATCCTAGCCTAAGGCTTCCTAACATGTCGAATGTAGTATTTTACAACATTCCTGACGCGTCGGCCCCTATTTTTCGGTGGGAACATTATATACGTCTATAACGTTATATATCCTAGTCTAAGGCAACCTAACATGTCGAATGTAATACTTTACAACATTCCTGGCGTGTCGTCGCCTACTTCTCGATGGGGACATTATATACATCTATAACCTTGTATATCCTAACCTAAGGCAGCCTAACATCTCGGATGTAATATTTTACAACATTCCTGGCATGTCGGGCCCTACATCTCGGTGGGAACATACTATACGTATATAACGTTGTATATCCTAACCTAAGGGAACCTAACATCTCGGATGTAATAGTTGACAACATTCCTGGCGTGTAGGCCCGTACTTCTCGGTGGGAACATTGTATACGTCTATAACGTTATATATCCTAGCCTAAGGCGACCTAGCATGTCGAATGTAATAGTTTACATCATTCCTGGCGTGTCGTCGCCTGCTTCTCGATGGGAACATTATATACGTCTATAACGTTGTGTATCCTAACCTAACGCAACCTAACATCTGGGATGTAATATTCCTGGCGTGTCGTCGCCTACTTCTGGATGGGGAGATTATATGCGTCTATAACGTTATATATCCTAACCTGAGGCAACCTAACATCTCGGATGTAATAGTTGACAACATTCCTGGCGTGTCCGCCCGTACTTCTCGGTGGGAACATTATATACCTCTATAACGTTATATATCCTAGCCTAAGGCCACCTAACATGTTGAATGTAATATTTTACAACATTCCTGACGCGTCGGCCCCTATTTTTCGGTGGGAACATTATATACGTCTATAACGTTATATATCCTAGTCTAAGGCAACCTAACATGTCGAATGTAATACTTTACAACATTCCTGGCGTGTCCGCCCGTGCTTCTCGGTGGAAACATTATATACGTCTATAACGATATATATCCTAACCTAAGGCAACCTAACATATCAGATGTAATGGTTGACAACATTCCTGGCGTGTAGGCCCGAACTTCTCGGTGGGAACATTGTATATGTCTATAACGTTATATATCCTAGCCTAAGGCGACCTAACATATCGAATTTAATATTTTACATCATTCCTGGCGCGTCGTCGCCTGCTTCTCGATGGGAACATTATATACGTCTATAACGTTGTGTATCCTAACCTAACGCAACCTAACATCTGGGATGTAATATTCCCGGCGTGTCGTCGCCTACTTCTGGATGGGGACATTATATACGTCTATAACATTATATATCCTAACGTAAGGCAACATAACATCTCGGATGTAATAGTTGACAACATTCCTGGCGTATCCGCCCATACTTCGCGGTGGGAACATCATATACGTCTATAACGTTATATATCCTAGCCTAAGGCCACCTAACATGTCGAATGTAATATTTTACAACATTCCTGACGCGCCGGCCCCTATTTTTCGGTGGGAACATTATATACGTCTATAACGTTATATATCCTAGTCTAAGGCAACCTAACATGTCGAATGTAATACTTTACAACATTCCTGGCGTGTCGTCGCCTACTTCTCGATGGGGACATTATATACATCTATAACCTTGTATATCCTAACCTAAGGCAGCCTAACATCTCGGATGTAATATTTTACAACATTCCTGGCATGTCGGTCCCTACATCTCGGCGGGAACATACTATACGTATATAACGTTGTATATCCTAACCTAAGGGAACCTAACATCTCGGATGTAATAGTTGACAACATTCCTGACGCGTCGGCCCCTATTTTTCGGTGGGAACATTATATACGTCTATAACGTTATATATCCTAGCCTAAGGCGACCTAGCATGTCGAATGTAATATTTTACATCATTCCTGGCGTGTCGTCGCCTGCTTCTCGATGGGAACATTATATACGTCTATAACGTTGTGTATCCTAACCTAACGCAACCTAACATCTGGGATGTAATATTCCTGGCGTGTCGTCGCCTACTTCTGGATGGGGAGATTATATACGTCTATAACGTTATATGTCCCAACCTAAGGCAACCTAACATCTCGGATGTAATAGTTGACAACATTCCTGGCGTGTCCGCCCGTACTTCTCGGTGGGAACATTATATACGTCTATAACGTTATATATCCTAGCCTAAGGCCACATAACATGTCGAATGTAATACTTTACAACATTCCTGGCGTGTCGTCGCCTACTTCTCGATGGGGACATTATATACATCTATAACCTTGTATATCCTAACCTAAGGCAGCCTAACATCTCGGATGTAATATTTTACAACATTCCTGGCGTGTCGTCGCCTGCTTATCCATGGGGACATAATATACGTCTATAACGTTGTATATCCTAACCTAACGCAACCTAACATCTGGGATGTAATATTTTACAACATTCCTGGCATGTCGGTCCCTACATCTCGGTGGGAACATACTATACGTCTATAACGTTGTATATCCTAACCTAAGGGAACCTAACATCTCGGATGTAATATTTTACAACATTCCGGGCTTGTCGTCGCCTGCTTCTCGATGGGGACATTATATACGTCTATAACTTTGTGTACCCTAACCTAACGCAACCTAACATCTGGGATGTATTATTCCCGGCGTGTCGTCGCCTACTTCTGGATGGGAACATTATATACGTCTATAACGTTATATATCCTAGTCTAAGGCAACCTAACATGTCGAATGTAATACTTTACAACATTCCCGGCGTGTCGTCGCCTACTTCTCGATGGGGACATTATATACATCTATAACCTTGTATATCCTAACCTAAGGCAGCCTAACATCTCGGATGTAATATTTTACAACATTCCTGGCATGTCGGTCCCTACATCTCGGTGGGAACATACTATACGTATATGACGTTGTATATCCCAACCTAAGGGAACCTAACATCTCGGATGTAATAGTTGACAACATTCCTGGCGTGTAGGCCCGTACTTCTCGGTGGGAACATTGTATACGTCTGTAACGTTATATATCCTAGCCTAAGGCGACCTAGCATGTCGAATGTAATATTTTACATCATTCCTGGCGTGTCGTCGCCTGCTTCTCGATGGGAACATTATATACGTCTATAACGTTGTGTATCCTAACATAACGCAACCTAACATCTGGGATGTAATATTCCTGGCGTGTCGTCGCCTACTTCTGGATGGGGAGATTATATACGTCTATAACGTTATATGTCCCAACCTAAGGCAACCTAACATCTCGGATGTAATAGTTGACAACATTCCTGGCGTGTCCGCCCGTACTTCTCGGTGGGAACATTATATACGTCTATAACGTTATATATCCTAGCCTAAGGCCACATAACATGTCGAATGTAATACTTTACAACATTCCTGGCGTGTCGTCGCCTACTTCTGGATGGGGACATTATATACATCTATAACCTTGTATATCCTAACCTAAGGCAGCCTAACATCTCGGATGTAATATTTTACAACATTCCTGGCGTGTCGTCGCCTGCTTATCCATTGGGACATAATATACGTCTATAACGTTGTATATCCTAACCTAACGCAACCTAACATCTGGGATGTAATATTTTACAACATTCCTGGCATGTCGGTCCCTACATCTCGGTGGGAACATACTATACGTCTATAACGTTGTATATCCTAACCTAAGGGAACCTAACATCTCGGGTGTAATATTTTCAATATTCCTGACGCGTCGGCACCTATTTTTCGGTGGGAACATTATATACGTCTTTAACGTTATATATCCTAGCCGAAGGCGACCTAACATGTCGAATGTAATATTTTACAACATTCCTGGCGTGTCGTCGCCTGCTTCTCGATGGGGACATTATATACGTCTATATCGTTGTATATCCTAACCTAAAGCAACCTAACATCTGGGATGTAATATTATACAAGATTCCTGGCATGTCGGTCCCCAAGTCTCGGTAGGAACATTATATACGTCTATAACGATATATATCCAAACCGAAGGGAACCTAACATCTCGGATGTAATATTTTACAACATTCCGGGCTTGTCGTCGCCTGCTTCTCGATGGGGACATTATATACGTCTATAACTTTCTGTACCCTAAACTAACGCAACCTAACATCTGGGATGTATTATTCCCGGCGTGTCGTCGCCTACTTCTGGATGGGAACATTATATACGTCTATAACGTTATATATCCTAGTCTAAGGCAACCTAACATGTCGAATGTAATACTTTACAACATTCCTGGCGTGTCGTCGCCTACTTCTCGATGGGGACATTATATACATCTATAACCTTGTATATCCTAACCTAAGGCAGCCTAACATCTCGGATGTAATATTTTACAACATTCCTGGCATGTCGGTCCCTACATCTCGGTGGGAACATACTATACGTATATAACGTTGTATATCCTAACCTAAGGGAACCTAATATCTCGGATGTAATAGTTGACAACATTCCTGGCGTGTAGGCCCGTACTTCTCGGTGGGAACATTGTATACGTCTATAACGTTATATATCCTAGCCTAAGGCGACCTAGCATGTCGAATGTAATAGTTTACATCATTCCTGGCGTGTCGTCGCCTGCTTCTCGATGGGAACATTATATACGTCTATAACGTTGTGTATCCTAACCTAACGCAACCTAACATCTGGGATGTAATATTCCTGGCGTGTCGTCGCCTACTTCTGGGTGGGGAGATTATATGCGTCTATAACGTTATATATCCTAACGTAAGGCAACATAACATCTCGGATGTAATAGTTGACAACATTCCTGGCGTATCCGCCCGTACTTCGCGGTGGGAACATTATATACGTCTATAATGTTATATATCCTAGCCTAAGGCCACCTAACATGTCGAATGTAATATTTTACAACATTCCTGACGCGCCGGCCCCTATTTTTCGGTGGGAACATTATATACGTCTATAACGTTATATATCCTAGTCTAAGGCAACCTAACATGTCGAATGTAATACTTTACAACATTCCTGGCGTGTCGTCGCCTACTTCTCGATGGGGACATTATATACGTCTATAACGTTGTGTATCCTAACATAACGCAACCTAACATCTGGGATGTAATATTTTACAACACTCCTGGAGTGTCGTCGCCTACTTCTGGATAGGGTCATTATATACATCTATAACATTGTATATCCTAACCTAAGGCAACCTATCATCTCGGATGTAATATTTTATAACATTCCTGGCATGTCGGTCCCTACTTCTCGGTGGAAACATTGTATACGTCTATAACGGTATATATCATAACCTAAGGCAACCCAACATCTCGGATATAATAGTTGAAAACAATCCTGGCGTGTCCGCCCGTACTTCTCGGTGGGAACATTATATACGTCTATAACGTTATATATCCTAGCCTAAGGCCACCTAACATGTCGAATGTAATATTTTACAACATTCCTGACGCGTCGGCCCCTATTTTTCGGTGGGAACATTATATACGTCTATAACGTTATATATCCTAGTCTAAGGCAACCTAACATGTCGAATGTAATACTTTACAACATTGCTGGCGTGTCGTCGCCTACTTCTCGATGGGGACATTATATACGTCTATAACGTTGTGTATCCTAACATAACGCAACCTAACATCTGGGATGTAATATTTTACAACACTCCTGGAGTGTCGTCGCCTACTTCTGGATAGGGTCATTATATACATCTATAACATTGTATATCCTAACCTAAGGCAACCTATCATCTCGGATGTAATATTTTATAACATTCCTGGCATGTCGGTCCCTACTTCTCGGTGGAAACATTGTATACGTCTATAACGGTATATATCATAACCTAAGGCAACCCAACATCTCGGATATAATAGTTGAAAACAATCCTGGCGTGTCCGCCCGTACTTCTCGGTGGGAACATTATATACGTCTATAACGTTATATATCCTAGCCTAAGGCCACCTAACATGTCGAATGTAATATTTTACAACATTCCTGACGCGTCGGCCCCTATTTTTCGGTGGGAACATTATATACGTCTATAACGTTATATATCCTAGTCTAAGGCAACCTAACATGTCGAATGTAATACTTTACAACATTGCTGGCGTGTCGTCGCCTACTTCTCGATGGGGACATTATATACGTCTATAACGTTGTGTATCCTAACCCAAAGCAACCTAACATCTGGGATGTAATATTATACAAGATTCCTGGCATGTCGGTCCCCAAGTCTCGGTAGGAACATTATATACGTCTATAACGATATATATCCAAACCGAAGGGAACATAACATGTCGGATGTAATATTTTACAACATTCCTGGCGTGTCGTCGCCTGCTTCTCGATGGGGACATAATATACGTCTATAACGTTGTATATCCTAACCTAACGCAACCTAACATCTGGGATGTATTATTTTACAACATTTCTGGCGTGTCGTCGCCTACTTCTCGATGGGAACATTATATACGTCTATAACGTTGTGTATCCTAACCTAACGCAACCTAACATCTGGGATGTAATATTCCTGGCGTGTCGTCGCCTACTTCTGGATGGGGAGATTATATACGTCTATAACGTTATATGTCCCAACCTAAGGCAACCTAACATCTCGGATGTAATAGTTGACAACATTCCTGGCGTGTCCGCCCGTACTTCTCGGTGGGAACATTATATACGTCTATAACGTTATATATCCTAGCCTAAGGCCACATAACATGTCGAATGTAATACTTTACAACATTCCTGGCGTGTCGTCGCCTACTTCTCGATGGGGACATTATATACATCTATAACCTTGTATATCCTAACCCAAGGCAGCCTAACATCTTGGATGTAATATTTTACAACATTCCTGGCGTGTCGTCGCCTGCTTCTCGATGGGGACATTATATACGTCTATATCGTTGTATATCCTAACCTAAAGCAACCTAACATCTGGGATGTAATATTATACAAGATTCCTGGCATGTCGGTCCCCAAGTCTCGGTAGGAACATTATATACGTCTATAACGATATATATCCAAACCGAAGGGAACCTAACATCTCGGATGTAATATTTTACAACATTCCGGGCTTGTCGTCGCCTGCTTCTCGATGGGGACATTATATACGTCTATAACTTTGTGTACCCTAACCTAACGCAACCTAACATCTGGGATGTAATATTCCCGGCGTGTCGTCGCCTACTTCTGGATGGGA
Source organism: Xylocopa violacea (assembly GCA_963969225.1). NCBI lineage: Eukaryota > Metazoa > Arthropoda > Insecta > Hymenoptera > Apidae > Xylocopa > Xylocopa violacea. The sequence continues at coordinate 48,532 of CAXAJV010000832.1, forward strand.
ACATTATATACGTCTATAACGTTATATATCCTAGTCTAAGGCAACCTAACATGTCGAATGTAATACTTTACAACATTCCTGGCGTGTCGTCGCCTACTTCTCGATGGGGACATTATATACATCTATAACCTTGTATATCCTAACCTAAGGCAGCCTAACATCTCGGATGTAATATTTTACAACATTCCTGGCGTGTCGGTCCCTACATCTCGGTGGGAACATACTATACGTATATAACGTTGTATATCCTAACCTAAGGGAACCTAACATCTCGGATGTAATAGTTGACAACATTCCTGGCGTGTAGGCCCGTACTTCTCGGTGGGAACATTGTATACGTCTATAACGTTATATATCCTAGCCTAAGGCGGCCTAGCATGTCGAATGTAATATTTTACATCATTCCTGGCGTGTCGTCGCCTGCTTCTCGATGGGAACATTATATACGTCTATAACGTTTTGTATCCTAACCTAACGCAACCTAACATCTGGGATGTAATATTCCTGGCGTGTCGTCGCCTACTTCTGGTTGGGGAGATTATATACGTCTATAACGTTATATGTCCCAACCTAAGGCAACCTAACATCTCGGATGTAATAGTTGACAACATTCCTGGCGTGTCCGCCCGTACTTCTCGGTGGGAACATTATATACGTCTATAACGTTATATATCCTAGCCTAAGCCCACATAACATGTCGAATGTAATACTTTACAACATTCCTGGCGTGTCGTCGCCTACTTCTCGATGGGGACATTATATACATCTATAACCTTGTATATCCTAACCTAAGGCAACCTAACATCTCGGATGTAATATTTTACAACATTCCTGGCATGTCGGTCCCTACATCTCGGTGGGAACATACTATACGTCTATAACGTTGTATATCCTAACCTAAGGGAACCTAACATCTCGGGTGTAATATTTTACAATATTCCTGACGCGTCGGCCCCTATTTTTCGGTGGGAACATTATATACGTCTATAACGATATATATCCTAACCTAAGGCAACCTAACACCTCGGATGTAATAGTTGACAACATTCCTGGCGTGTAGGCCCGTACTTCTCGGTGGGAACATTGTATACGTCTATAACGTTATATATCCTAGCCTAAGGCGGCCTAGCATGTCGAATGTAATATTTTACATCATTCCTGGCGTGTCGTCGCCTGCTTCTCGATGGGAACATTATATACGTCTATAACGTTGTGTATCCTAACGTAACGCAACCTAACATCTGGGATGTAATATTCCCGGCGTGTCGTCGCCTACTTCTGGATGGGGACATAATATACGTCTATAACATTATATGTCCTAACGTAAGGCAACCTAACATCTCGGATGTAATAGTTGACAATATTCCTGGCGTGTCCGCCCGTACTTCTCGGTGGGAACATTATATACGTCTATAACGTTATATATCCTAGCCTAAGGCCACCTAACATTTCGAATGTAATATTTTACAACATTCCTGACGCGTCGGCCCCTATTTTTCGGTGGGAACATTATATACGTCTATAACGTTACATATCCTAGTCTAGGGCAACCTAACATGTCGAATGTAATACTTTACAACATTCCTGGCGTGTCGTCGCCTACTTCTCGATGGGGACATTATATACATCTATAACCTTGTATATCCTAACCTAAGGCAGCCTAACATCTCGGATGTAATATTTTACAACATTCCTGGCATGTCGGTCCCTACATCTCGGTGGGAACATACTATACGTATATAACGTTGTATATCCTAACCTAAGGGAACCTAACATCTCGGATGTAATAGTTGACAACATTCCTGGCGTGTAGGCCCGTACTTCTCTGTGGGAACATTGTATACGTCTATAACGTTATATATCCTAGCCTAAGGCGACCTAGCATGTCGAATGTAATATTTTACATCATTCCTGGCGTGTCGTCGCCTGCTTCTCGATGGGAACATTATATACGTCTATAACGTTGTGTATCCTAACATAACGCAACCTAACATCTGGGATGTAATATTCCTGGCGTGTCTTCGCCTACTTCTGGATGGGGAGATTATATGCGTCTATAACGTTATATATCCTAACCTAACGCAACCTAACATCTGGGATGTAATATTCCCGGCGTGTCGTCGCCTACTTCTGGATGGGGACATTATATACGTCTATAACATTATATATCCTAACGTAAGGCAACATAACATCTCGGATGTAATAGTTGACAACATTCCTGGCGTATCCGCCCGTACTTCGCGGTGGGAACATTATATACGTCTATAACGTTATATATCCTAGCCTAAGGCCACCTAACATGTCGAATGTAATATTTTACAACATTCCTGACGCGCCGGCCCCTATTTTTCGTTGGGAACATTATATACGTCTATAACGTTATATATCCTAGTCTAAGGCAACCTAACATGTCGAATGTAATACTTTACAACATTCCTGGCGTGTCGTCGCCTACTTCTCGATGGGGACACTATATACATCTATAACCTTTGTATATCCTAACCTAAGGCAGCCTAACATCTCGGATGTAATATTTTACAACATTCCTGGCATGTCGGTCCCTACATCTCGGTGGGAACATACTATACGTATATGACGTTGTATATCCCAACCTAAGGGAACCTAACATCTCGGATGTAATAGTTGACAACATTCCTGGCGTGTAGGCCCGTACTTCTCGGTGGGAACATTGTATACGTCTGTAACGTTATATATCCTAGCCTAAGGCGACCTAGCATGTCGAATGTAATATTTTACATCATTCCTGGCGTGTCGTCGCCTGCTTCTCGATGGGAACATTATATACGTCTATAACGTTGTGTATCCTAACATAACGCAACCTAACATCTGGGATGTAACATTCCTGGCGTGTCGTCGCCTACTTCTGGATGGGGAGATTATATGCGTCTATAACGTTATATATCCTAACCTAAGGCAACCTAACATCTCGGATGTAATAGTTGACAACATTCCTGGCGTGTCCGCCCGTACTTCTCGGTGGGAACGTTATATACGTCTATAACGTTATATATCCTAACCTAAGGCCACCTAACATTTCGAATGTAATATTTTACAACATTCCTGACGCGTCGGCCCCTATTTTTCGGTGGGAACATTATATACGTCTATAACGTTATATATCCTAGTCTAAGGCAACCTAACATGTCGAATGTAATACTTTACAACATTCCTGGCGTGTCGTCGCCTACTTCTCGATGGGGACATTATATACGTCTATAACGTTGTGTATCCTAACATAACGCAACCTAACATCTGGGATGTAATATTTTACAACACTCCTGGAGTGTCGTCGCCTACTTCTGGATAGGGTCATTATATACATCTATAACATTGTATATCCTAACCTAAGGCAACCTATCATCTCGGATGTAATATTTTATAACATTCCTGGCATGTCGGTCCCTACTTCTCGGTGGAAACATTGTATACGTCTATAACGGTATATATCCTAACCTAAGGCAACCTAACATCTCGGATATAATAGTTGACAACAATCCTGGCGTGTCCGCCCGTACTTCTCGGTGGGAACATTATATACGTCTATAACGTTATATATCCTAGCCTAAGGCCACCTAACATGTCGAATGTAATATTTTACAACATTCCTGACGCGTCGGCCCCTATTTTTCGGTGGGAACATTATATACGTCTATAACGTTATATATCCTAGTCTAAGGCAACCTAACATGTCGAATGTAATATTTTACAACATTCCTGACGCGTCGGCCCCTATTTTTCGGTGGGAACATTATATACGTCTATAACGTTATATATCCTAGTCTAAGGCAACCTAACATGTCGAATGTAATACTTTGCAACATTGCTGGCGTGTCGTCGCCTACTTCTCGATGGGGACATTATATACGTCTATAACGTTGTGTATCCTAACCCAAAGCAACCTAACATCTGGGATGTAATATTATACAAGATTCCTGGCATGTCGGTCCCCAAGTCTCGGTAGGAACATTATATACGTCTATAACGATATATATCCAAACCGAAGGGAACCTAACATGTCGGATGTAATATTTTACAACATTCCTGGCGTGTCGTCGCCTGCTTCTCGATGGGGACATAATATACGTCTATAACGTTGTGTATCCTAACCCAAAGCAACCTAACATCTGGGATGTAATATTATACAAGATTCCTGGCATGTCGGTCCCCAAGTCTCGGTAGGAACATTATATACGTCTATAACGATATATATCCAAACCGAAGGGAACCTAACATGTCGGATGTAATATTTTACAGCATTCCTGGCGTGTCGTCGCCTGCTTCTCGATGGGGACATAATATACGTCTATAACGTTGTATATCCTAACCTAACGCAACCTAACATCTGGGATGTATTATTTTACAACATTCCTGGCGTGTCGTCGCCTACTTCTCGATGGGAACATTATATACGTCTATAACGTTGTGTATCCTAACCTAACGCAACCTAACATCTGGGATGTAATATTCCTGGCGTGTCGTCGCCTACTTCTGGATGGGGAGATTATATACGTCTATAACGTTATATGTCCCAACCTAAGGCAACCTAACATCTCGGATGTAATAGTTGACAACATTCCTGGCGTGTTCGCCCGTACTTCTCGGTGGGAACATTATATACGTCTATAACGTTATATATCCTAGTCTAAGGCCACATAACATGTCGAATGTAATACTTTACAACATTCCTGGCGTGTCGTCGCCTACTTCTCGATGGGGACATTATATACATCTATAACCTTGTATATCCTAACCTAAGGCAGCCTAACATCTCGGATGTAATATTTTACAACATTCCTGGCATGTCGGTCCCTACATCTCGGTGGGAACATACTATACGTCTATAACGTTGTATATCCTAACCTAAGGGAACCTAACATCTCGGGTGTAATATTTTACAATATTCCTGACGCGTCGGCCCCTATTTTTCGGTGAGAACATTATATACGTCTATAACGTTATATATCCTAGCCTAAGGCTTCCTAACATGTCGAATGTAGTATTTTACAACATTCCTGACGCGTCGGCCCCTATTTTTCGGTGGGAACATTATATACGTCTATAACGTTATATATCCTAGTCTAAGGCAACCTAACATGTCGAATGTAATACTTTACAACATTCCTGGCGTGTCGTCGCCTACTTCTCGATGGGGACATTATATACATCTATAACCTTGTATATCCTAACCTAAGGCAGCCTAACATCTCGGATGTAATATTTTACAACATTCCTGGCATGTCGGGCCCTACATCTCGGTGGGAACATACTATACGTATATAACGTTGTATATCCTAACCTAAGGGAACCTAACATCTCGGATGTAATAGTTGACAACATTCCTGGCGTGTAGGCCCGTACTTCTCGGTGGGAACATTGTATACGTCTATAACGTTATATATCCTAGCCTAAGGCGACCTAGCATGTCGAATGTAATAGTTTACATCATTCCTGGCGTGTCGTCGCCTGCTTCTCGATGGGAACATTATATACGTCTATAACGTTGTGTATCCTAACCTAACGCAACCTAACATCTGGGATGTAATATTCCTGGCGTGTCGTCGCCTACTTCTGGATGGGGAGATTATATGCGTCTATAACGTTATATATCCTAACCTGAGGCAACCTAACATCTCGGATGTAATAGTTGACAACATTCCTGGCGTGTCCGCCCGTACTTCTCGGTGGGAACATTATATACCTCTATAACGTTATATATCCTAGCCTAAGGCCACCTAACATGTTGAATGTAATATTTTACAACATTCCTGACGCGTCGGCCCCTATTTTTCGGTGGGAACATTATATACGTCTATAACGTTATATATCCTAGTCTAAGGCAACCTAACATGTCGAATGTAATACTTTACAACATTCCTGGCGTGTCCGCCCGTGCTTCTCGGTGGAAACATTATATACGTCTATAACGATATATATCCTAACCTAAGGCAACCTAACATATCAGATGTAATGGTTGACAACATTCCTGGCGTGTAGGCCCGAACTTCTCGGTGGGAACATTGTATATGTCTATAACGTTATATATCCTAGCCTAAGGCGACCTAACATATCGAATTTAATATTTTACATCATTCCTGGCGCGTCGTCGCCTGCTTCTCGATGGGAACATTATATACGTCTATAACGTTGTGTATCCTAACCTAACGCAACCTAACATCTGGGATGTAATATTCCCGGCGTGTCGTCGCCTACTTCTGGATGGGGACATTATATACGTCTATAACATTATATATCCTAACGTAAGGCAACATAACATCTCGGATGTAATAGTTGACAACATTCCTGGCGTATCCGCCCATACTTCGCGGTGGGAACATCATATACGTCTATAACGTTATATATCCTAGCCTAAGGCCACCTAACATGTCGAATGTAATATTTTACAACATTCCTGACGCGCCGGCCCCTATTTTTCGGTGGGAACATTATATACGTCTATAACGTTATATATCCTAGTCTAAGGCAACCTAACATGTCGAATGTAATACTTTACAACATTCCTGGCGTGTCGTCGCCTACTTCTCGATGGGGACATTATATACATCTATAACCTTGTATATCCTAACCTAAGGCAGCCTAACATCTCGGATGTAATATTTTACAACATTCCTGGCATGTCGGTCCCTACATCTCGGCGGGAACATACTATACGTATATAACGTTGTATATCCTAACCTAAGGGAACCTAACATCTCGGATGTAATAGTTGACAACATTCCTGACGCGTCGGCCCCTATTTTTCGGTGGGAACATTATATACGTCTATAACGTTATATATCCTAGCCTAAGGCGACCTAGCATGTCGAATGTAATATTTTACATCATTCCTGGCGTGTCGTCGCCTGCTTCTCGATGGGAACATTATATACGTCTATAACGTTGTGTATCCTAACCTAACGCAACCTAACATCTGGGATGTAATATTCCTGGCGTGTCGTCGCCTACTTCTGGATGGGGAGATTATATACGTCTATAACGTTATATGTCCCAACCTAAGGCAACCTAACATCTCGGATGTAATAGTTGACAACATTCCTGGCGTGTCCGCCCGTACTTCTCGGTGGGAACATTATATACGTCTATAACGTTATATATCCTAGCCTAAGGCCACATAACATGTCGAATGTAATACTTTACAACATTCCTGGCGTGTCGTCGCCTACTTCTCGATGGGGACATTATATACATCTATAACCTTGTATATCCTAACCTAAGGCAGCCTAACATCTCGGATGTAATATTTTACAACATTCCTGGCGTGTCGTCGCCTGCTTATCCATGGGGACATAATATACGTCTATAACGTTGTATATCCTAACCTAACGCAACCTAACATCTGGGATGTAATATTTTACAACATTCCTGGCATGTCGGTCCCTACATCTCGGTGGGAACATACTATACGTCTATAACGTTGTATATCCTAACCTAAGGGAACCTAACATCTCGGATGTAATATTTTACAACATTCCGGGCTTGTCGTCGCCTGCTTCTCGATGGGGACATTATATACGTCTATAACTTTGTGTACCCTAACCTAACGCAACCTAACATCTGGGATGTATTATTCCCGGCGTGTCGTCGCCTACTTCTGGATGGGAACATTATATACGTCTATAACGTTATATATCCTAGTCTAAGGCAACCTAACATGTCGAATGTAATACTTTACAACATTCCCGGCGTGTCGTCGCCTACTTCTCGATGGGGACATTATATACATCTATAACCTTGTATATCCTAACCTAAGGCAGCCTAACATCTCGGATGTAATATTTTACAACATTCCTGGCATGTCGGTCCCTACATCTCGGTGGGAACATACTATACGTATATGACGTTGTATATCCCAACCTAAGGGAACCTAACATCTCGGATGTAATAGTTGACAACATTCCTGGCGTGTAGGCCCGTACTTCTCGGTGGGAACATTGTATACGTCTGTAACGTTATATATCCTAGCCTAAGGCGACCTAGCATGTCGAATGTAATATTTTACATCATTCCTGGCGTGTCGTCGCCTGCTTCTCGATGGGAACATTATATACGTCTATAACGTTGTGTATCCTAACATAACGCAACCTAACATCTGGGATGTAATATTCCTGGCGTGTCGTCGCCTACTTCTGGATGGGGAGATTATATACGTCTATAACGTTATATGTCCCAACCTAAGGCAACCTAACATCTCGGATGTAATAGTTGACAACATTCCTGGCGTGTCCGCCCGTACTTCTCGGTGGGAACATTATATACGTCTATAACGTTATATATCCTAGCCTAAGGCCACATAACATGTCGAATGTAATACTTTACAACATTCCTGGCGTGTCGTCGCCTACTTCTGGATGGGGACATTATATACATCTATAACCTTGTATATCCTAACCTAAGGCAGCCTAACATCTCGGATGTAATATTTTACAACATTCCTGGCGTGTCGTCGCCTGCTTATCCATTGGGACATAATATACGTCTATAACGTTGTATATCCTAACCTAACGCAACCTAACATCTGGGATGTAATATTTTACAACATTCCTGGCATGTCGGTCCCTACATCTCGGTGGGAACATACTATACGTCTATAACGTTGTATATCCTAACCTAAGGGAACCTAACATCTCGGGTGTAATATTTTCAATATTCCTGACGCGTCGGCACCTATTTTTCGGTGGGAACATTATATACGTCTTTAACGTTATATATCCTAGCCGAAGGCGACCTAACATGTCGAATGTAATATTTTACAACATTCCTGGCGTGTCGTCGCCTGCTTCTCGATGGGGACATTATATACGTCTATATCGTTGTATATCCTAACCTAAAGCAACCTAACATCTGGGATGTAATATTATACAAGATTCCTGGCATGTCGGTCCCCAAGTCTCGGTAGGAACATTATATACGTCTATAACGATATATATCCAAACCGAAGGGAACCTAACATCTCGGATGTAATATTTTACAACATTCCGGGCTTGTCGTCGCCTGCTTCTCGATGGGGACATTATATACGTCTATAACTTTCTGTACCCTAAACTAACGCAACCTAACATCTGGGATGTATTATTCCCGGCGTGTCGTCGCCTACTTCTGGATGGGAACATTATATACGTCTATAACGTTATATATCCTAGTCTAAGGCAACCTAACATGTCGAATGTAATACTTTACAACATTCCTGGCGTGTCGTCGCCTACTTCTCGATGGGGACATTATATACATCTATAACCTTGTATATCCTAACCTAAGGCAGCCTAACATCTCGGATGTAATATTTTACAACATTCCTGGCATGTCGGTCCCTACATCTCGGTGGGAACATACTATACGTATATAACGTTGTATATCCTAACCTAAGGGAACCTAATATCTCGGATGTAATAGTTGACAACATTCCTGGCGTGTAGGCCCGTACTTCTCGGTGGGAACATTGTATACGTCTATAACGTTATATATCCTAGCCTAAGGCGACCTAGCATGTCGAATGTAATAGTTTACATCATTCCTGGCGTGTCGTCGCCTGCTTCTCGATGGGAACATTATATACGTCTATAACGTTGTGTATCCTAACCTAACGCAACCTAACATCTGGGATGTAATATTCCTGGCGTGTCGTCGCCTACTTCTGGGTGGGGAGATTATATGCGTCTATAACGTTATATATCCTAACGTAAGGCAACATAACATCTCGGATGTAATAGTTGACAACATTCCTGGCGTATCCGCCCGTACTTCGCGGTGGGAACATTATATACGTCTATAATGTTATATATCCTAGCCTAAGGCCACCTAACATGTCGAATGTAATATTTTACAACATTCCTGACGCGCCGGCCCCTATTTTTCGGTGGGAACATTATATACGTCTATAACGTTATATATCCTAGTCTAAGGCAACCTAACATGTCGAATGTAATACTTTACAACATTCCTGGCGTGTCGTCGCCTACTTCTCGATGGGGACATTATATACGTCTATAACGTTGTGTATCCTAACATAACGCAACCTAACATCTGGGATGTAATATTTTACAACACTCCTGGAGTGTCGTCGCCTACTTCTGGATAGGGTCATTATATACATCTATAACATTGTATATCCTAACCTAAGGCAACCTATCATCTCGGATGTAATATTTTATAACATTCCTGGCATGTCGGTCCCTACTTCTCGGTGGAAACATTGTATACGTCTATAACGGTATATATCATAACCTAAGGCAACCCAACATCTCGGATATAATAGTTGAAAACAATCCTGGCGTGTCCGCCCGTACTTCTCGGTGGGAACATTATATACGTCTATAACGTTATATATCCTAGCCTAAGGCCACCTAACATGTCGAATGTAATATTTTACAACATTCCTGACGCGTCGGCCCCTATTTTTCGGTGGGAACATTATATACGTCTATAACGTTATATATCCTAGTCTAAGGCAACCTAACATGTCGAATGTAATACTTTACAACATTGCTGGCGTGTCGTCGCCTACTTCTCGATGGGGACATTATATACGTCTATAACGTTGTGTATCCTAACATAACGCAACCTAACATCTGGGATGTAATATTTTACAACACTCCTGGAGTGTCGTCGCCTACTTCTGGATAGGGTCATTATATACATCTATAACATTGTATATCCTAACCTAAGGCAACCTATCATCTCGGATGTAATATTTTATAACATTCCTGGCATGTCGGTCCCTACTTCTCGGTGGAAACATTGTATACGTCTATAACGGTATATATCATAACCTAAGGCAACCCAACATCTCGGATATAATAGTTGAAAACAATCCTGGCGTGTCCGCCCGTACTTCTCGGTGGGAACATTATATACGTCTATAACGTTATATATCCTAGCCTAAGGCCACCTAACATGTCGAATGTAATATTTTACAACATTCCTGACGCGTCGGCCCCTATTTTTCGGTGGGAACATTATATACGTCTATAACGTTATATATCCTAGTCTAAGGCAACCTAACATGTCGAATGTAATACTTTACAACATTGCTGGCGTGTCGTCGCCTACTTCTCGATGGGGACATTATATACGTCTATAACGTTGTGTATCCTAACCCAAAGCAACCTAACATCTGGGATGTAATATTATACAAGATTCCTGGCATGTCGGTCCCCAAGTCTCGGTAGGAACATTATATACGTCTATAACGATATATATCCAAACCGAAGGGAACATAACATGTCGGATGTAATATTTTACAACATTCCTGGCGTGTCGTCGCCTGCTTCTCGATGGGGACATAATATACGTCTATAACGTTGTATATCCTAACCTAACGCAACCTAACATCTGGGATGTATTATTTTACAACATTTCTGGCGTGTCGTCGCCTACTTCTCGATGGGAACATTATATACGTCTATAACGTTGTGTATCCTAACCTAACGCAACCTAACATCTGGGATGTAATATTCCTGGCGTGTCGTCGCCTACTTCTGGATGGGGAGATTATATACGTCTATAACGTTATATGTCCCAACCTAAGGCAACCTAACATCTCGGATGTAATAGTTGACAACATTCCTGGCGTGTCCGCCCGTACTTCTCGGTGGGAACATTATATACGTCTATAACGTTATATATCCTAGCCTAAGGCCACATAACATGTCGAATGTAATACTTTACAACATTCCTGGCGTGTCGTCGCCTACTTCTCGATGGGGACATTATATACATCTATAACCTTGTATATCCTAACCCAAGGCAGCCTAACATCTTGGATGTAATATTTTACAACATTCCTGGCGTGTCGTCGCCTGCTTCTCGATGGGGACATTATATACGTCTATATCGTTGTATATCCTAACCTAAAGCAACCTAACATCTGGGATGTAATATTATACAAGATTCCTGGCATGTCGGTCCCCAAGTCTCGGTAGGAACATTATATACGTCTATAACGATATATATCCAAACCGAAGGGAACCTAACATCTCGGATGTAATATTTTACAACATTCCGGGCTTGTCGTCGCCTGCTTCTCGATGGGGACATTATATACGTCTATAACTTTGTGTACCCTAACCTAACGCAACCTAACATCTGGGATGTAATATTCCCGGCGTGTCGTCGCCTACTTCTGGATGGGAACATTATATACGTCTATAACGTTATATATCCTAGTCTAAGGCAACCTAACATGTCGAATGTAATACTTTACAACATTCCTGGCGTGTCGTCGCCTACTTCTCGATGGGGACATTATATACATCTATAACCTTGTATATCCTAACCTAAGGCAGCCTAACATCTCGGATGTAATATTTTACAACATTCCTGGCGTGTCGGTCCCTACATCTCGGTGGGAACATACTATACGTATATAACGTTGTATATCCTAACCTAAGGGAACCTAACATCTCGGATGTAATAGTTGACAACATTCCTGGCGTGTAGGCCCGTACTTCTCGGTGGGAACATTGTATACGTCTATAACGTTATATATCCTAGCCTAAGGCGGCCTAGCATGTCGAATGTAATATTTTACATCATTCCTGGCGTGTCGTCGCCTGCTTCTCGATGGGAACATTATATACGTCTATAACGTTTTGTATCCTAACCTAACGCAACCTAACATCTGGGATGTAATATTCCTGGCGTGTCGTCGCCTACTTCTGGTTGGGGAGATTATATACGTCTATAACGTTATATGTCCCAACCTAAGGCAACCTAACATCTCGGATGTAATAGTTGACAACATTCCTGGCGTGTCCGCCCGTACTTCTCGGTGGGAACATTATATACGTCTATAACGTTATATATCCTAGCCTAAGCCCACATAACATGTCGAATGTAATACTTTACAACATTCCTGGCGTGTCGTCGCCTACTTCTCGATGGGGACATTATATACATCTATAACCTTGTATATCCTAACCTAAGGCAACCTAACATCTCGGATGTAATATTTTACAACATTCCTGGCATGTCGGTCCCTACATCTCGGTGGGAACATACTATACGTCTATAACGTTGTATATCCTAACCTAAGGGAACCTAACATCTCGGGTGTAATATTTTACAATATTCCTGACGCGTCGGCCCCTATTTTTCGGTGGGAACATTATATACGTCTATAACGTTATATATCCTAGTCTAAGGCAACCTAACATGTCGAATGTAATACTTTACAACAATCCTGGCGTGTCGTCGCCTACTTCTCGATGGGGACATTATATACGTCTATAACGTTGTTTATCCTAACCCAAAGCAACCTAACATCTGGGATGTAATATTATACAAGATTCCTGGCATGTCGGTCCCCAAGTCTCGGTAGGAACATTATATACGTCTATAACGATATATATCCAAACCGAAGGGAACCTAACATGTCGGATGTAATATTTTACAACATTCCTGGCGTGTCGTCGCCTGCTTCTCGATGGGGACATAATATACGTCTATAACGTTGTATATCCTTACCTAACGCAACCTAACATCTGGGATGTAATATTTTACAACACTCCTGGAGTGTCGTCGCCTACTTCTGGATAGGGTCATTATATACATCTATAACATGGTATATCCTAACCTAAGGCAACCTATCATCTCGGATGTAATATTTTATAACATTCCTGGCATGTCGGTCCCTACTTCTCGGTGGAAACATTGTATACGTCTATAACGGTATATATCCTAACCTAAGGCAACCTAACATCTCGGATATAATAGTTGACAACAATCCTGGCGTGTAGGCCCGTACTTCTCGGTGGGAACATTGTATACGTCTATAACGTTATATTTCCTAGCCTAAGGCAACCTAACATGTCGAATGTAATACTTTACAACATTCCTGGCGTGTCCGCCCGTACTTCTCGGTGGGAACATTATATACGTCTATAACGTTATATATCCTAGTCTAAGGCAACCTAACATGTCGAATGTAATACTTTACAACATTCCTGGCGTGTCGGCCCGTACTTCTCGGTGGGAACATTATATACGTCTATAACGTTATATATCCTAGCCTAAGGCCACCTAACATGTCGAATGTAATATTTTACAACATTCCTGACGCGTCGGCCCCTATTTTTCGGTGGGAACATTATATACGTCTATAACGTTATATATCCTAGTCTAAGGCAACCTAACATGTCGAATGTAATACTTTACAACATTCCTGGCGTGTCGTCGCCTACTTCTCGATGGGGACATTATATACGTCTATAACGTTGTGTATCCTAACCCAAAGCAACCTAACATCTGGGATGTAATATTATACAAGATTCCTGGCATGTCGGTCCCCAAGTCTCGGTAGGAACATTATATACGTCTATAACGATATATATCCAAACCGAAGGGAACCTAACATGTCGGATGTAATATTTTACAACATTCCTGGCGTGTCGTCGCCTGCTTCTCGACGGGGACATAATATACGTCTATAACGTTGTATATCCTTACCTAACGCAACCTAACATCTGGGATGTAATATTTTACAACATTCCTGGAGTGTCGTCGCCTACTTCTGGATAGGGTCATTATATACATCTACAACCTTGTATATTCTAACCTAAGGCAACCTAACATCTCGGATGTAATATTTTATAACATTCCTGGCGTGTCGTCGCCTGCTTCTCCATGGGGACATTATATAAGTCTATAACGTTGTATATCCTAACCTAACGCAACCTAACATCTCGGATGTAATATTTTACAACATTCCTGGCATGTCGGTCCCTACATCTCGGTGGGAACATACTATACGTCTATAACGTTGTATATCCTAACCTAAGGGAACCTAGCATCTCGGGTGTAATATTTTACAACATTCCTGACGCGTCGACCCCTATTTTTCGGTGGGAACATTATATACGTCTATAACGTTATATATTCTAGCCTAAGGCAACCTAACATTTCGAATGTAATATTTTACAACATTCCTGACGCGTCGGCCCCTATTTTTCGGTGGGAACATTATATACGTCTATAACGTTATATATCCTAATCTAAGGCAACCTAACATGTCGAATGTAATACTTTACAACATTCCTGGCGTGTCGTCGCCTACTTCTCGATGGGGACATTATATACGTCTATAACGTTGTGTATCCTAACATAACGCAACCTAACATCTGGGATGTAATATTTTACAACATTCCTGGCGTGTCGTCGCCTGCTTCTCGATGGGGACATAATATACGTCTATAACGTTGTATATCCTTACCTAACGCAACCTAACATCTGGGATGTAATATTTTACAACACTCCTGGAGTATCTTCGCCTACTTCTGGATGGGGTCATTATATACATCTATAACATTGTATATCCTAACCTAAGGCAACCTATCATCTCGGTTGTAATATTTTATAACATTCCTGGCATGTCGGTCCCTACTTCTCGGTGGAAACATTGTATACGTCTATAACGGTATATATCCTAACCTAAGGCAACCTAACATCTCGGATATAATAGTTGACAACAATCCTGGCGTGTAGGCCCGTACTTCTCGGTGGGAACATTGTATACGTCTATAACGTTATATTTCCTAGCCTAAGGCAACCTAACATGTCGAATGTAATACTTTACAACATTCCTGGCGTGCCCGCCCGTACTTCTCGGTGGGAACATTATATACGTCTATAACGTTATATATCCTAGTCTAAGGCAACCTAACATGTCGAATGTAATACTTTACAACATTCCTGGCGTGTCGGCCCGTACTTCTCGGTGGGAACATTATATACGTCTATAACGTTATATATCCTAGCCTAAGGCCACCTAACATGTCGAATGTAATATTTTACAACATTCCTGACGCGTCGGCCCCTATTATTCGGTGGGAACATTATATACGTCTATAACGTTATATATCCTAGTCTAAGGCAACCTAACATGTCGAATGTAATACTTTACAACAATCCTGGCGTGTCGTCGCCTACTTCTCGATGGGGACATTATATACGTCTATAACGCGGTTTATCCTAACCCAAAGCAACCTAACATCTGGGATGTAATATTATACAAGATTCCTGGCATGTCGGTCCCCAAGTCTCGGTAGGAACATTATATACGTCTATAACGATATATATCCAAACCGAAGGGAACCTAACATGTCGGATGTAATATTTTACAACATTCATGGCGTGTCGTCGCCTGCTTCTCGATGGGGACATAATATACGTCTATAACGTTGTATATCCTTACCTAACGCAACCTAACATCTGGGATGTAATATTTTACAACACTCCTGGAGTGTCGTCGCCTACTTCTGGATAGGGTCATTATATACATCTATAACATTGTACATCCTAACCTAAGGCAACCTATCATCTCGGATGTAATATTTTATAACATTCCTGGCATGTCGGTCCCTACTTCTCGGTGGAAACATTGTATACGTCTATAACGGTATATATCCTAACCTAAGGCAACCTAACATCTCGGATATAATAGTTGACAACAATCCTGGCGTGTAGGCCCGTACTTCTCGGTGGGAACATTGTATACGTCTATAACGTTATATTTCCTAGCCTAAGGCAACCTAACATGTCGAATGTAATACTTTACAACATTCCTGGCGTGTCCGCCCGTACTTCTCGGTGGGAACATTATATACGTCTATAACGTTATATATCCTAGTCTAAGGCAACCTAACATGTCGAATGTAATACTTTACAACATTCCTGGCGTGTCGGCCCGTACTTCTCGGTGGGAACATTATATACGTCTATAACGTTATATATCCTAGCCTAAGGACACCTAACATGTCGAATGTAATATTTTACAACATTCCTGACGCGTCGGCCCCTATTTTTCGGTGGGAACATTATATACGTCTATAACGTTATATATCCTAGTCTAAGGCAACCTAACATGTCGAATGTAATACTTTACAACATTCCTGGCGTGTCGTCGCCTACTTCTCGATGGGGACATTATATACGTCTATAACGTTGTGTATCCTAACCCAAAGCAACCTAACATCTGGGATGTAATATTATACAAGATTCCTGGCATGTCGGTCCCCAAGTCTCGGTAGGAACATTATATACGTCTATAACGATATATATCCAAACCGAAGGGAACCTAACATGTCGGATGTAATATTTTACAACATTCCTGGCGTGTCGTCGCCTGCTTCTCGATGGGGACATAATATACGTCTATAACGTTGTATATCCTAAACTAACGCAACCTAACAACTGGGATGTATTATTTTACAGCATTCCTGGCGTGTCGTCGCCTGCTTCTCGACGGGGACATAATATACGTCTATAACGTTGTATATCCTTACCTAATGCAACCTAACATCTGGGATGTAATATTTTACAACATTCCTGGAGTGTCGTCGCCTACTTCTGGATAGGGTCATTATATACATCTATAACCTTGTATATTCTAACCTAAGGCAACCTAACATCTCGGATGTAATATTTTATAACATTCCTGGCGTGTCGTCGCCTGCTTCTCCATGGGGACATTATATAAGTCTATAACGTTGTATATCCTAACCTAACGCAACCTAACATCTCGGATGTAATATTTTACAACATTCCTGGCATGTCGGTCCCTACATCTCGGTGGGAACATACTATACGTCTATAACGTTGTATATCCTAACCTAAGGGAACCTAGCATCTCGGGTGTAATATTTTACAACATTCCTGACGCGTCGACCCCTATTTTTCGGTGGGAACATTATATACGTCTATAACGTTATATATTCTAGCCTAAGGCAACCTAACATGTCGAATGTAAAATTTTACAACATTCCTGGCGTGTCGTCGCCTACTTCTCGATGGGGACATTATATACATCTATAACATTGTATATCCTAACCTAAGGCAACCTAACATCTCGGATGTAATATTTTACAACATTGTGGCGTGTCGTCGACTGCTTCTCGATGGGGAGATTATATACGTCTATAACGTTGTATATCCTAACCTAACGCAACCTAACATTTGGGATGTAATATTTTACAACATTCCTTGCATGTCGGTGCCTACGTCTCGGTGGGAAAATTATATACGTCTATAACGATATATATCCTAACCTAAGGCAACCTAACATATCGGATGTAATAGTTGACAACATTCCTGGCGTGTAGGCCCGAACTTCTCGGTGTGAACATTGTATATGTCTATAACGTTATATATCCTAGCCCAAGGCGACCCAACATATCGAATTTAATATTTTACATCATTCCTGGCGTGTCGTCGCCTGCTTCTCGATGGGAACATTATATACGTCTATAACGTTGTGTATCCTAACCTAACGCAACCTAACATCTGGGATGTAATATTCCCGGCGTGTCGTCGCCTACTTCTGGATGGGGACATTATATACGTCTATAACATTATATATCCTAACGTAAGGCAACCTAACATCTCGGATGTAATAGTTGACAACATTCCTGGCGTATCCGCCCGTACTTCGCGGTGGGAACATTATATACGTCTATAACGTTATATATCCTAGCCTAAGGCCACCTAACATGTCGAATGTAATATTTTACAACATTCCTGACGCGTCGGCCCCCATTTTTCGGTGGGAACATTATATACGTCTATAACGTTATATATCCTAGTCTAAGGCAACCTAACATGTCGAATGTAATACTTTACAACATTCCTGGCGTGTCCGCCCGTACTTCTCGGTGGGAACATTATATACGTCTATAACGTTATATATCCTAACCTAAGGCCACCTAACATTTCGAATGTATTATTTTACAGCATTCCTGACGCGTTGGCCCCTATTTTTCGGTGGGAACATTATATACGTCTATAACGTTATATATCCTAGTCTAAGGCAACCTAACATGTCGAATGTAATACTTTACAACATTCCTGGCGTGTCGTCGCCTACTACTCGATGGGGACATTATATACGTCTATAACGTTGTGTATCCTAACCCAAAGCAACCTAACATCTGGGATGTAATATTATACAAGATTCCTGGCATGTCGGTCCCCAAGTCTCGGTAGGAACATTATATACGTCTATAACGATATATATCCAAACCGAAGGGAACCTAACATGTCGGATGTAATATTTTACAACATTCCTGGCGTGTCGTCGCCTGCTTCTCGATGGGGACATAATATACGTCTATAACGTTGTATATCCTTACCTAACGCAACCTAACATCTGGGATGTAATATTTTACAACACTCCTGGAGTGTCGTCGCCTACTTCTGGATAGGGTCATTATATACATCTATAACATTGTATATCCAAACCTAAGGCAACCTATCATCTCGGATGTAATATTTTATAACATTCCTGGCATGTCGGTCCCTACTTCTCGGTGGAAACATTGTATGCGTCTATAACGGTATATATCCTAACCTAAGGCAACCTAACATCTCGGATATAATAGTTGACAACAATCCTGGTGTGTAGGCCCGTACTTCTCGGTGGGAACATTGTATACGTCTATAACGTTATATTTCCTACCCTAAGGGAACCTAGCATCTCGGGTGTAATATTTTACAACATTCCTGACGCGTCGACCCCTATTTTTCGGTGGGAACATTATATACGTCTATAACGTTATATATCCTAGCCTAAGGCCACCTAACATGTCGAATGTAATATTTTACAACATTCCTGACGCGTCGGCCCCCATTTTTCGGTGGGAACATTATATACGTCTATAACGTTATATATCCTAGTCTAAGGCAACCTAACATGTCGAATGTAATACTTTACAACATTCCTGGCGTGTCGTCGCCTACTTCTCGATGGGGACATTATATACATCTATAACCTTTGTATATCCTAACCTAAGGCAGCCTAACATCTCGGATGTAATGTTTTACAACATTCCTGGCATGTCGGTCCCTACATCTCGGTGGGAACATACTATACGTATATAACGTTGTATATCCCAACCTAAGGGAACCTAACATCTCGGATGTAATAGTTGACAACATTCCTGGCGTGTAGGCCCGTACTTCTCGGTGGGAACATTGTATACGTCTATAACGTTATATATCCTAGCCTAAGGCGACCTAGCATGTCGAATGTAATATTTTACATCATTCCTGGCGTGTCGTCGCCTGCTTCTCGATGGGAACATTATATACGTCTATAACGTTGTGTATCCTAACATAACGCAACCTAACATCTGGGATGCAATATTCCTGGCGTGTCGTCGCCTACTTCTGGATGGGGAGATTATATGCGTCTATAACGTTATATATCCTAACCTAAGGCAACCTAACATCTCGGATGTAATAGTTGACAACATTCCTGGCGTGTCCGCCCGTACTTCTCGGTGGGAACATTATATACGTCTATAACGTTATATATCCTAACCTAAGGCCACCTAACATTTCGAATGTAATATTTTACAGCATTCCTGACGCGTCGGCCCCTATTTTTCGGTGGGAACATTATATACGTCTATAACGTTATATATCCTAGTCTAAGGCAACCTAACATGTCGAATGTAATACTTTACAACATTCCTGGCGTGTCGTCGCCTACTTCTCGATGGGGACATTATATACGTCTATAACGTTGTGTATCCTAACCCAAAGCAACCTAACATCTGGGATGTAATATTATACAAGATTCCTGGCATGTCGGTCCCCAAGTCTCGGTAGGAACATTATATACGTCTAGAACGATATATATCCAAACCGAAGGGAACCTAACATCTCGGATGTAATATTTTACAACATTGTGGCGTGTCGTCGACTGCTTCTCGATGGGGAGATTATATACGTCTATAACGTTGTATATCCTAACCTAACGCAACCTAACATTTGGGATGTAATATTTTACAACATTCCTTGCATGTCGGTGGCTACGTCTCGGTGGGAAAATTATATACGTCTATAACGATATATATCCTAACCTAAGGCAACCTAACATATCGGATGTAATAGTTGACAACATTCCTGGCGTGTAGGCCCGAACTTCTTGGTGTGAACATTGTATATCTCTATAACGTTATATATCCTAGCCTAAGGCGACCCAACATATCGAATTTAATATTTTACATCATTCCTGGCGTGTCGTCGCCTGCTTCTCGATGGGAACATTATATACGTCTATAACGTTGTGTATCCTAACCTAACGCAACCTAACATCTGGGATGTAATATTCCCGGCGTGTCGTCGCCTACTTCTGGATGGGGACATTATATACGTCTATAACATTATATATCCTAACGTAAGGCAACCTAACATCTCGGATGTAATAGTTGACAACATTCCTGGCGTATCCGCCCGTACTTCGCGGTGGGAACGTTATATACGTCTATAGCGTTATATATCCTAGCCTAAGGCCACCTAACATGTCGAATGTAATATTTTACAACATTCCTGACGCGTCGGCCCCCATTTTTCGGTGGGAACATTATATACGTCTATAACGTTATATATCCTAGTCTAAGGCAACCTAACATGTCGAATGTAATACTTTACAACATTCCTGGCGTGTCGTCGCCTACTTCTCGATGGGGACATTATATACATCTATAACCTTGTATATCCTAACCTAAGGCAGCCTAACATCTCGGGTGTAATATTTTACAACATTCCTGACGCGTCGACCCCTATTTTTCGGTGTGAACATTATATACGTCTATAACGTTATATATTCTAGCCTAAGGCAACCTAACATGTCGAATGTAAAATTTTACAACATTCCTGGCGTGTCGTCGCCTACTTCTCGATGGGGACATTATATACATCTATAACCTTGTATATCCTAACCTAAGGCAGCCTAACATCTCGGGTGTAATATTTTACAACATTCCTGACGCGTCGACCCCTATTTTTCGGTGTGAACATTATATACGTCTATAACGTTATATATACTAGCCTAAGGCAACCTAACATGTCGAATGTAAAATTATACAACATTCCTGGCGTGTCGTCGCCTACTTCTCGATGGGGACATTATATACGTCTATAACATTATATATCCTAACGTAAGGCAACCTAACATCTCGGATGTAATAGTTGACAACATTCCTGGCGTATCCGCCCGTACTTCGCGGTGGGAACGTTATATACGTCTATAGCGTTATATATCCTAGCCTAAGGCCACCTAACATGTCGAATGTAATATTTTACAACATTCCTGACGCGTCGGCCCCCATTTTTCGGTGGGAACATTATATACGTCTATAACGTTATATATCCTAGTCTAAGGCAACCTAACATGTCGAATGTAATACTTTACAACATTCCTGGCTTGTCGTCGCCTACTTCTCGATGGGGACACTATATACATCTGTAACCTTGTATATCCTAACCTAAGGCAACCTAACATCTCGGATGTAATATTTTATAACATTCCTGGCGTGTCGTCGCCTGCTTCTCCATGGGGACATTATATACGCCTATAACGTTGTATATCCTAACCTAACGCAACCTAACATCTGGGATGTAATATTTTACAACATTCCTGGCATGTCGGTCCCTACATCTCGGTGGGAACATACTATACGTCTATAACGTTGTATATCCTAACCTAAGGGAACCTAACATCTCGGGTGTAATATTTTACAACATTCCTGACGCGTCGACCCCTATTTTTCGGTGGGAACATTATATACGTCTATAACGTTATATATTCTAGCCTAAGGCAACCTAACATGTCGAATGTAAAATTTTACAACATTCCTGGCGTGTCGTCGCCTACTTCTCGATGGGGACATTATATACACCTATAATATTGTATATCCTAGTCTAAGGCAACCTAACATGTCGAATGTAATACTTTACAACACTCGTGGCGTGTCGTCGCATACTTCTCGATGGGGACATTATATACATCTATAACCTTGTATATCCTAACCTAAGGCAGCCTAACATCTCGGATGTAATATTTTACAACATTCCTGGCATGTCGGTCCCTACACCTCCGTGGGAACATACTATACGTCTATAACGTTGTATATCCTAACCTAAGGGAACCTAACATCGCGGATGTAATAGTTGACAACATTCCTGGCGTGTCCGCCCGTACTCCTCGGTGGGAACATTATATACGTCTATAACGTTATATATCCTAGCCTAAGGCCACATAACATGTCGAATGTAATACTTTACAACATTCCTGGCGTGTCGTCGCCTACTTCTCGATGGGGACATTATATACATCTATAACCTTGTATATCCTAACCTAAGGCAGCCTAACATCTCGGATGTAATATTTTACAACATTCCTGGCATGTCGGTCCCTACATCTCGGTGGGAACATACTATACGTCTATAACGTTGTATATCCTATCCTAAGGGAACCTAACATCTCGGGTGTAATATTTTACAATATTCCTGACCCGTCGGCACCTATTTTTCGGTGGGAACATTATATACGTCTATAACGTTATATATCCTAGCCGAAGGCGACCTAACATGTCGAATGTAATATTTTACAACATTCCTGGCGTGTCGTCGCCTGCTTCTCGATGGGGACATTATATACGTCTATATCGTTGTATATCCTAGTCTAAGGCAACCTAACATGTCGAATGTAATACTTTACAACATTCCTGGCGTGTCGTCGCCTACTTCTCGATGGCGACATTATATACATCTATAACCTTGTATATCCTAACCTAACGCAACCTAACATCTCGGATGTTATAATTTATAACATTCCTAGCATGTCGGTCCCTACATCCCGGTGGGAACATACTATACGTCTATAACGTTGTATATCCTAACCTAAGGCAACCTAACATCTCGGATGTAATAGTTGACAACATTCCTGGCGTGTCCGCCCATACTTCTCGGTGAGAACATTATATACGTCTATAACGTTATATATCCTAGTCTAAGGCCACCTAACATGTCGAATGTAATATTTTACAACATTCCTGACGCGTCGGCCCCTATTTTTCGGTGGGAACATTATATACGTCTATAACGTTATATATCCTAGTCTAAGGCGACCTAACATGTCGAATGTAATATTTTACATCATTCCTGGCGTGTCGTCGCCTGCTTCTCGATGGGAACATTATATACGTCTATAACGTTGTGTATCCTAATCTAACGCAACCTAACATCTGGGATGTAATATTCCTGGCGTGTCGTCGCCAACTTCTGGATGGGGAGATTATATACATCTATAACGTTATATATCCTAACCTAAGGCAACCTAACATCTCGGATGTAACAGTTGATAACGTTCCTAGCGTGTCCGCCCGTACTTCTCGGTGGGAACATTATATACGTCTATAACGTTATATATCCTAGCCTAAGGCCACCTAACATGTCGAAAGTAATATTTTACAACATTCCTGGCGTGTCGTCGCCTGCTTCTCGATGGGGACTTAATATACGTCTATAACGTTGTATATCCTAACCCAACGCAACCTAACATCTGGGATGTAATATTTTACAACATTCCTGGCGTGTCGTCGCCTACTTCTGGATGGGGTCATTATATACATCTATAACGTTGTATATCCTAAGCTAAGGCAACCTAACATCTCGGATGTAATATTTTATAACATTCCTGGCATGTCGTCGCCTGCTTCTCGATGGGGACATTATATACGTCTATAACGTTGTATACCCTAACCTAAGGCAACCTAACATCTGGGATGTAATATTTTACAAGATTCCGGGCATGTCGGTCCTCAAGTTTCGGTAGGAACATTATATACGTCTATAACGATATATATCCTAACCTAAAGCAACCTAACATCTCGGATGTAATAGTTGACAACGTTCCTAGCGTGTCCGCCCGTACTTCTCGGTGGGAACATTATATACGTCTATAACGTTATATATCCTAGCCTAAGGCCACCTAACATGTCGAATGTAATATTTTACAACATTCCTGGCGTGTCGTCGCCTGCTTCTCGATGGGGACGTTATATACGTCTATAACGTTGTATATCCTAACCTAAAGCAACCTAACATCTGGGTTGTAATATTTTACAAGATTCCTGGCATGTCGGTCCTCAAGTCTCGGTAGGAACATTACATACGTCTATAACGATATATATCCTAACCTAAAGCAACCTAACATCTCGGATGTAATATTTTACAACATTCCTGGCATGTCGGTCCCTACATCTCGGTGGGATCATTCTATGCCTCTATAACGTTGTATATCCTAACCTAAGGGAACCTAACATCTCGGGTTTAATATTTTACACCATTCCTGACGCGTCGGCCCCTATTTTTTGGTGGGAACATTATATACGTCTATAACGTTATATATCCTAGTCTAAGGCAACCTAACATGGCGAATGTAATATTTTACAACATTCCTGGCGTGTCGTCGCCTACTTCTCGATGGGGACATTATATACATCTATAGCCTTGTATAGCCCAACCTAAGGCAGCCTAACATCTCGGATGTAATATTTTACAACATTCCTGGCATGTCGGCCCCTACTTCTCGGGGGAAACATTGTATACGTCTATAACGATATATATCCTAACCTAGGGCAACCTAACATCTCGGACGTAATATTTTACAACATTCCTGGCAGGTCGGTCCCTACATCTCGGTGGGAACATTCTATACGTCTATAACGTTGTATATCCTAACCTAAGGGAACCTAACATCTCGGGTTTAATATTTTACGACATTCGTGACGCGTCAGCCCCTATTATTCGGTGGGAACACTATATAAGTCTATAACGTTATATATCCTAGTCTAAAGCAACCTAACATGGCGAATGTAATATTTTACAACATTCCTGGCGTGTCGTCGCCTACTTCTCGATGGGGACATTATATACATCTAGAACCTTGTATATCCCTACCTAAGGCAGCCTAACATCTCGGATGTAATATTTTACAACATTCCTGGAATGTCGGTCCCTACTTCTCGGGGGAAACATTGTATACGTCTATAATGATATATATCCTAACCTAGGGCAGCCTAACATCTCGGATGTAATATTTTACAACATTCCTGGCATGCCGGTCCCTACATCTCCGTGGGATCATTCTATACGTCTATAACGTTGTATATCCTAACCTAAGGGAACCTAACATTTCGGGTGTAATAGTTCACAACATTCCTGACGCGTCGGACCCTATTTTTCGGTGGGAACATTATATACGTCTATAACGTTAGATATCCTAGCCTAAGGCAACCTAACATGTCGAATGTAATATTTTACAACATTTCTGGCGTCTCGTCGCTTACTTCTCGATGGGAACATTATATACATCTATAACCTTGTATATCCTAACCTAAGGCAACCTAACATCTCGTATGTAATATTTTACTACATTCCTGGCATGGCGGTCCCTACTTCTAGGTGGAAACATTGTATACGTCTATAACGATATACATTCTAGCCTAAGGCGACCTAACATGTCGAATGTAATATTTTACAACGTTCCTGGCGTGTCGTCGCCTGCTTCTCGATGGGGACATTATATACGTCTATAACGTTGTATATCCTAACCTAATGCAACCTAACATCTAGGATGTAATATTTTACAACATTCCTGTCATGTCAGTCCCTACGTCTCGCTGGGAACATTATATACGTCTATAACGATATATATCCTAACCTAACGCAACCTAACATCTCGGATGTAATATTTTACAGCATTCCTGGCGTGTCGTCCCCTACTTCTCGATGGGGACATTAAATACATCTATAACGTTGTATATCCTAACCTAAGGGAACCTAACATCTGGGATGTAATATTTTACAACATTTTTGGCATGTCGGTCCTAACGTATCGGTGGGAACATTATATACGTCTATAACGATATATATCCTAACCTAAGCCAACCTAACATCACGGATGTAATAGTTGACAACATTTCTGGCGTGTGGGCCCGTACTTCTCGCTGGGAACATTATATACATCTATAACGTTATATATCCTAGCCTAAGGCGACCTAACATGTCGAATGTAATATTTTTCATCATTCCTGGCGTGTCGTCGACTGCTTCTGGATGAGAACATTATATACGTCTATAACGTTGTATATCCTAACCTAACGCAACCTAACATCTGGGATGTAATATTCCTGGCGTGTCGTCACCTACTTCTGGATGGGGACACTATATACGTCTATAACGTTATATATCGTAACCTAAGGGAACCTAACGTCTCGGGTGTATTATTTTACAACATTCCTGACGCGTCGGCCCCTATTTCTCGGTGGGAATATTATATACGTCTATAACGTTATATATCCTAGCCTAAGGCAACCTAACACCTCGGATGTAATATTTGACTACATTCCTGGCGTGTTAGCCCGTACTTCTCGGTGGGAACATCATATACGTCTACAGCGATATATATCCTAACCGAAAGCAACCTAATATCTCGGATGTAATATTTTACAACATTCCTGGCATGCCGGTCCCTACATCTCCGTGGGATCATTCTATACGTCTATAACGTTGTATATCCTAACCTAAGGGAACCTAACATTTCGGGTGTAATATTTTACAACATTCCTGACGCGTCGGACCCTATTTTTCGGTGGGAACATTATATACGTCTATAACGTTAGATATCCTGGCCTAAGGCAACCTAACATGTCGAATGTAATATTTTACAACATTCCGGGCGTCTCGTTGCCTGCTTCTCGATGGGAACATTATATACATATATAACCTTGTATATCCTAACCTAAGGCAACCTAACATCTCGTATGTAATATTTTACTACATTCCTGGCGCTTCGGCTCCTACTTTTCTTTGGGAACATTATATACGTCTATAACGTAACATATCCTAACGTAAGGCAACATAACATCTCGGATGTAATATTTTACAACATTCCTGGCGTGTCGTCGCCTGCTTCTCGATGGGGACATTATATACGTCTATAACGTTGTATATCCTAACCTAACGCAACCTAACATCTGGGATGTAATATTTTACAACATTCCTGGCATGTCGGCCCCTATTTCTCGGTGGGAATATTATATACGTCTATAACGTTATATATCCTAGCCTAAGGCAACCTAACATCTCGGGTTTAATATTATACAACATTCCTGACGCGTCGGCCCCTATTTCTCGGTGGTAACATTATATACGTCTATAACGTCATATATCATAACCTAAGGCAACCTAAAATCTCTACCGTAATAGTTTACAACATTCCTGGCGTGTCGGCTCGTACTTCTCGGTGGGAACATTATATACGTCTATAACGTTATATATCCTAACGTAACGCTACATAACATCTCGGATATAATATTTTACAACATTCCTGGCGTGTCGTCGCCTGCTTCTCGATGGGGACATTATATACGTCTATAACGTTGTATATCCTAACCTAACGCAACCTAACATCTGGGATGTAATATTTTACAACATTCCTGGCATGTCGGTCCCTACGTCTCGTTGGGAACGTTATATACGTCTATAACGACATATATCGAAACTTAAGGGAAACTAACATCTCGGATGTAATATTTTACAACATTCCTGGTGCTTCGGCTCCTACTTTTCGGTGGGAACATTATATGCGTCTATAACGTTACATATCCTAACGTAAGGCAACATAACATCTCGGATGTTATATTTTACAACATTCCTGGCGTGTCGTCGCCTGCTTCTCGATGGGGACATTATATACGTCTATAACGTTGTATATCCTAACCTAACGCAACCTAACATCTGGGATGTAATATTTTACAGCATTCCTGGCATGTCGGTCCCTACGTCTCGGTGGGAACGTTATATACGTCTATAACGACATATATCCAAACTTAAGGGAAACTAACATCTCGGATGTAATATTTTACATCATTCCGGGCGCTTCGGCTCCTACTTTTCGGTGGGAACATTATATACGTCTATAACGTTACATATCCTAACGTAAGGCAACATAACATCTCGGATGTAATATTTTACAACATTCCTGGCGTGTCGTCGCCTGCTTCTCGATGGGGACATTATATACGTCTATAACGTTGTATATCCTAACCTAACGCATCCTAACATCTGGGATGTAATATTTTACAACATTCCTGGCATGTCGGCCCCTATTTCTCGGTGGGAATATTATATTACGTCTATAACGTTATATATCCTAGCCTAAGGCAACCTAACGTCTCGAGTTTAATATTTTACAACATTCCTGACGCGTCGGCCCCTATTTCTCGGTGGGAACATTATATACGTCTATAACGTTATACATCATAACCTATGGCAACCTAAAATCTCTACCGTAATAGTTTACAACATTCCTGGCGTGTCGGCTCGTACTTCTCGGTGCGAACATTATATACGTCTATAACGTTATATATCATAACGTAAGGCAACATAACATCTCGGATATAATATTTTACAACATTCCTGGCGTGTCGTCGCCTGCTTCTCGATGGGGACATTATATACGTCTATAATGTTGTATATCCTAACCTAACGCAACCTAACATCTCGGATGTAATATTTTACAACATTCCTGGCATGTCGGTCCCTACGTCTCGGTGGGAATGTTATATACGTCTATAACGATATATATCCAAACTTAAGGGAAACTAACATCTCGGATGTCATATTTTACAACATTCCTGGCGCTTCGGCCCCTATTTCTCGGTGGTAACATTATATAAGTCTATAACGTTATATATCATAACCTAAGGCAACCTAAAATCTCTACCGTAATAGTTTACAACATTCCTGGCGTGTCGGCTCGTACTTCTCGGTGCGAACATTATATACGTCTATAACGTTATATATCCTAACGTAAGGCAACATAACATCTCGGATGTAATATTTTACAACATACCTGGCGTGTCGTCGCCTGCTTCTCGATGGGGACATTATATACGTCTATAACGTTGTATATCCTAACCTAACGCAACCTAACATCTGGGATGTAATATTTTACAACATTCCTGGCGCTTCGGCTCCTACTTTTCGGTGGGAATATTATATACGTCTATAACGTTACATATCCTAACGTAAGGCAACTTAACATCTCGGATGTAATATTTTACAACATTCCTGGCGTGTCGTCGCCTGCTTCTCGATGGGGACATTATATACGTCTATAACGTTGTATATCCTAGCCTAAGGCAACCTAACATCTCGAGTTTAATATTTTACAACATTCCTGACGCGTCGGCCCCTATTTCTCGGTGGGAACATTATATACGTCTATAACGTTATACATCATAACCTATGGCAACCTAAAATCTCTACCGTAATAGTTTACAACATTCCTGGCGTGTCGGCTCGTACTTCTCGGTGCGAACATTATATACGTCTATAACGTTATATATCCTAACGTAAGGCAACATAACATCTCGGATATAATATTTTACAACATTCCTGGCGTGTCGTCGCCTGCTTCTCGATGGGGACATTATATACGTCTATAATGTTGTATATCCTAACCTAACGCAACCTAACATCTCGGATGTAATATTTTACAACATTCCTGGCATGTCGGTCCCTACGTCTCGGTGGGAATGTTATATACGTCTACAACGATATATATCCAAACTTAAGGGAAACTAACATCTCGGATGTCATATTTTACAACATTCCTGGCGCTTCGGCCCCTATTTCTCGGTGGTAACATTATATACGTCTATAACGTTATATATCATAACCTAAGGCAACCTAAAATCTCTACCGTAATAGTTTACAACATTCCTGGCGTGTCGGCTCGTACTTCTCGGTGCGAACATTATATACGTCTATAACGTTATATATCCTAACGTAAGGCAACATAACATCTCGGATGTTATATTTTACAACATTCCTGTCGTGTGGTCGCCTGCTTCTCGATGGGGTCATTATATACGTCTATAACATTGTATATCCTAACCTAAGGCAACCTAACATCTCGGATGTAATATTTTACAACATTCTGGCTTGTCAGTCCCCACGTCTCGATCTGGACATTATATACATTTATAACGATATATATCCAAACTTAAGGGAAACTAACATCTCGGATGTAATATTTTGCAACATTCCTGGCGCTTCGGCTCCTACTTTTCGGTGGGAACACTATATACGTCTATAACGTTACATATCCTAACGTAAGGCAACATAACATCTCGGATGTTATATTTTACAACATTCCTGGCGTGTCGTCGCCTGCTTCTCGATGGGGACATTATATACGTCCATAACGTTGTATATCCTAGGCTAAGCAATCTAACATCTCGGATGTAATATTTTACAACATTCCTGGCGTGTCGTCGCCTGCTTCTCGATGGGAACATTATATACGTCTATAACGTTACATATCCTAACGTAAGGCAACATAACATCTCGGATGTTATATTTTACAACATTCCTGTCGTGTGGTCGCCTGCTTCTCGATGGGGTCATTATATACGTCTATAACATTGTATATCCTAACCTAAGGCAACCTAACATCTCGGATGTAATATTTTACAACATTCTGGCTTGTCGGTCCCCACGTCTCGATCTGGACATTGTATACGTCTATAACGATATATATCCAAACTTAAGGGAAACTAACATCTCGGTTGTAATATTTTATAACATTCCTGGCGCTTCGGCTCCTACTTTTCGGTGGGAACATTATATACGTCTATAACGTTACATTTCCTAACGTAAGGCAACATAACATCTCGGATGTTATATTTTACAACATTCCTGGCGTGTCGTCGCCTGCTTCTCGATGGGGACATTATATACGTCTATAACGTTGTATATCCTAGCCTAAGCAATCTAACATCTCGGATGTAATAGTTTACAACATTCCTGGCATGTCGGTCCCTACGTCTCGGTGGGAACGTTATATACGTCTATAACGACATATATACAAACTTAAGGGAAACTAACATCTCGGATGTAATATTTTACAACATTCCTGGCTCTTCGGCTCCTACTTTTCGGTGGGAACATTATATACGTCTATAACGTTACATATCCTAACGTAAGGCAACATAACATCTCGGATGTTATATTTTACAACATTCCTGGCGTGTCGTCTCCTGCTTCTCGATGGGGACATTATATACGTCTATAACGTTGTATATCCTAGCCTAAGCAATCTAACATCTCGGATGTAATATTTTACAACATTCCTGGCGTGTCGTCGCCTGCTTCTCGATGGGGACATTATATACGTCTATAACGTTGTATATCCTAACCTAACGCAACCTAACATCTGGGATGTAATATCTTACAACATTCCTGGCATGTCGGTCCCTACGTCTCGGTGGGAACGTTATATACGTCTATAACGATATACATCCAAACTTAAGGGAAACTAACATCTCGGATGTCATATTTTACAACATTCCTGGCGCTTCGGCCCCTATTTCTCGGTGGTAACATTATATACGTCTATATCGTTATATATCATAACCTAAGGCAACCTAAAATCTCTACCGTAATAGTTTACAACATTCCTGGCGTGTCGGCTCGTACTTCTCGGTGCGAACATTATATACGTCTATAACGTTATATATCCTAACGTAAGGCAACATAACATCTCGGATATAATATTTTACAACATTCCTGGCGTGTCGTCGCCTGCTTCTCGATGGGGACATTATATACGTCTATAACGTTGTATATCCTAACCTAACGCAACCTAACATCTGGGATGTAATATTTTACAACATTCCTGGCATGTCGGCCCCTATTTCTCGGTGGGAATATTATATACGTCTATAACGTTATATATCCAGCCTAAGGCAACCTAACATCTCGGGTTTAATATTTTACAACATTCCTGACGCGTCGGCCCCTATTTCTCGGTGGGAACATTATATACGTCTACAACGTTATATATCATAACCTAAGGCAACCTAAAATCTCTACCGTAATAGTTTACAACATTCCTGGCGTGTCGGCTCGTACTTCTCGGTGCGAACATTATATACGTCTATAACGTTATATATCCTAACGTAAGGCAACATAACATCTCGGATGTAATATTTTACAACATACCTGGCGTGTCGTCGCCTGCTTCTCGATGGGGACATTATATACGTCTATAACGTTGTATATCCTAGCCTAAGCAATCTAACATCTGGGATGTATTATTTCCAACATTCCTGGCATGTCGGTCCCTACGTCTCGGAGGGAACGTTATATACGTCTATAACGATATATATCCACACTTAAGGGAAACTAACTCCTCGGGTGTCATATTTTACAACATTCCTGGCGCTTCGGCTCTTACTTTTCGGTGGGAACATTATATACGTCTATAACGTTACATATCCTAACGTAAGGCAACATAACATCTCGGATGTTATATTTTACAACATTCCTGGCGTGTGGTCGCCTGCTTCTCGATGGGGTCATTATATACGTCTATAACATTGTATATCCTAACCTAAGGCAACCTAACATCTCGGATGTATTATTTTACAACATTCTGGCTTGTCAGTCCCCACGTCTCGATCTGGACATTATATACATTTTTAACGATATATATCCAAACTTAAGGGAAACTAACATCTCGGATGTAATATTTTACAACATTCCTGGTGCTTCGGCTCCTACTTTTCGGTGGGAACATTATATATGTCTATAACGTTACATATCCTAACGTAAGGCAACATAACATCTCGGATGTTATATTTTACAACATTCCTGGCGTGTCGTCGCCTGCTTCTCGATGGGGACATTATATACGTCTATAACGTTGTATATCCTAGCCTAAGCAATCTAACATCTCGGATGTAATATTTTACAACATTCCTGGCATGTCGGTCCCTACGTCTCGGTGGGAACGTTATATACGTCTATAACGACATATATACAAACTTAAGGGAAACTAACATCTCGGATGTAATATTTTACAACATTCCTGGCTCTTCGGCTCCTACTTTTCGGTGGGAACATTATATACGTCTGTAACGTTACATATCCTAACGTAAGGCAACATAACATCTCGGATGTTATATTTTACAACATTCCTGGCGTGTCGTCTCCTGCTTCTCGATGGGGACATTATATACGTCTATAACGTTGTATATCCTAGCCTAAGCAATCTAACATCTCGGATGTAATATTTTACAACATTCCTGGCGTGTCGTCGCCTGCTTCTCGATGGGGACATTATATACGTCTATAACGTTGTATATCCTAACCTAACGCAACCTAACATCTGGGATGTAATATCTTACATCATTCCTGGCATGTCGGTCCCTACGTCTCGGTGGGAACGTTATATACGTCTATAACGATATATATCCACACTTAAGGGAAACTAACATCTCGGGTGTCATATTTTACAACATTCCTGGCGCTTCGGCTCCTACTTTTCGGTGGGAACATTATATACGTCTATAACGTTACATATCCTAACGTAAGGCAACATAACATCTCGGATGTTATATTTTACAACATTCCTGTCGTGTGGTCGCCTGCTTCTCGATGGGGTCATTATATACGTCTATAACATTGTATATCCTAACCTAAGGCAACCTAACATCTCGGATGTAATATTTTACAACATTCTGGCTTGTCAGTCCCCACGTCTCGATCTGGACATTATATACATTTATAACGATATATATCCAAACTTAAGGGAAACTAACGTCTCGGATGTAATATTTTGCAACATTCCTGGCGCTTCGGCTCCTACTTTTCGGTGGGAACATTATATACGTCTATAACGTTACATATCCTAACGTAAGGCAACATAACATCTCGGATGTTATATTTTACAACATTCCTGTCGTTTGGTCGCCTGCTTCTCGATGGGGTCATTATATACGTCTATAACATTGTATATCCTAACCTAAGGCAACCTAACATCTCGGATGTAATATTTTACAACATTCTGGCTTGTCAGTCCCCACGTCTCGATCTGGACATTATATACATTTATAACGATATATATCCAAACTTAAGGGAAACTAACATCTCGGATGTAATATTTTGCAACATTCCTGGCGCTTCGGCTCCTACTTTTCGGTGGTAACATTATATACGTCTATAACGTTACATATCCTAACGTAAGGCAACATAACATCTCGGATGTAATATTTTACAACATTCCTGGCATGTCGGTCCCTACGTCTCGGTGGGAACGTTATATACGTCTATAACGACATATATCCAAACTTAAGGGAAACTAACATCTCGGATGTAATATTTTACAACATTCCTGGCTCTTCGGCTCCTACTTTTCGGTGGGAACATTATATACGTCTATAACGTTACATATCCTAACGTAAGGCAACATAACATCTCGGATGTAATATTTTACAACATTCCTGGCGTGTCGTCGCCTGCTCCTCGATGGGGACATTATATACGTCCATAACGTTGTATATCTGAACCTAACGCAACCTAACATCTGGGATGTAATATTTTAGAACATTCCTGGCATGTCGGCCCCTATTTCTCGGTGGGAATATTATATACGTCTATAACGTTATATATCCTAGCCTAAGGCAACCTAACATCTCGGGTTTAATATTTTACAACATTCCTGACGCGTCGGCCCCTATTTCTCGGTGGGAACATTATATACGTCTACAACGTTATATATCATAACCTAAGGCAACCTAAAATCTCTAGCGTAATAGTTTACAACATTCCTGGCGTGTCGGCTCGTACTTCTCGGTGCGAACATTATATACGTCTATAACGTTATATATCCTAACGTAAGGCAACATAACATCTCGGATGTAATATTTTGCAACATTCCTGGCGCTTCGGCTCCTACTTTTCGGTGGGAACATTATATACGTCTATAACGTTACATATCCTAACGTAAGGCAACATAACATCTCGGATGTTATATTTTACAACATTCCTGTCGTTTGGTCGCCTGCTTCTCGATGGGGTCATTATATACGTCTATAACATTGTATATCCTAACCTAAGGCAACCTAACATCTCGGATGTAATATTTTACAACATTCTGGCTTGTCAGTCCCCACGTCTCGATCTGGACATTATATACATTTATAACGATATATATCCAAACTTAAGGGAAACTAACATCTCGGATGTAATATTTTGCAACATTCCTGGCGCTTCGGCTCCTACTTTTCGGTGGTAACATTATATACGTCTATAACGTTACATATCCTAACGTAAGGCAACATAACATCTCGGATGTTATATTTTACAACATTCCTGGCGTGTCGGCTCGTACTTCTCGGTGCGAACATTATATACGTCTATAACGTTATATATCCTAACGTAAGGCAACATAACATCTCGGATGTAATATTTTACAACATACCTGGCGTGTCGTCGCCTGCTTCTCGATGGCACATTATATACGTCTATAACGTTGTATATCCTAGCCTAAGCAATCTAACATCTGGGATGTAATATCTTACATCATTCCTGGCATGTCGGTCCCTACGTCTCGGTGGGAACGTTATATACGTCTATAACGATATATATCCACACTTAAGGGAAACTAACATCTCGGGTGTCATATTTTACAACATTCCTGGCGCTTCGGCTCCTACTTTTCGGTGGGAACATTATATACGTCTATAACGTTACATATCCTAACGTAAGGCAACATAACATCTCGGATGTTATATTTTACAACATTCCTGTCGTGTGGTCGCCTGCTTCTCGATGGGGTCATTATATACGTCTATAACATTGTATATCCTAACCTAAGGCAACCTAACATCTCGGATGTAATATTTTACAACATTCTGGCTTGTCAGTCCCCACGTCTCGATCTGGACATTATATACATTTATAACGATATATATCCAAACTTAAGGGAAACTAACGTCTCGGATGTAATATTTTGCAACATTCCTGGCGCTTCGGCTCCTACTTTTCGGTGGGAACATTATATACGTCTATAACGTTACATATCCTAACGTAAGGCAACATAACATCTCGGATGTTATATTTTACAACATTCCTGTCGTTTGGTCGCCTGCTTCTCGATGGGGTCATTATATACGTCTATAACATTGTATATCCTAACCTAAGGCAACCTAACATCTCGGATGTAATATTTTACAACATTCTGGCTTGTCAGTCCCCACGTCTCGATCTGGACATTATATACATTTATAACGATATATATCCAAACTTAAGGGAAACTAACATCTCGGATGTAATATTTTGCAACATTCCTGGCGCTTCGGCTCCTACTTTTCGGTGGTAACATTATATACGTCTATAACGTTACATATCCTAACGTAAGGCAACATAACATCTCGGATGTAATATTTTACAACATTCCTGGCATGTCGGTCCCTACGTCTCGGTGGGAACGTTATATACGTCTATAACGACATATATCCAAACTTAAGGGAAACTAACATCTCGGATGTAATATTTTACAACATTCCTGGCTCTTCGGCTCCTACTTTTCGGTGGGAACATTATATACGTCTATAACGTTACATATCCTAACGTAAGGCAACATAACATCTCGGATGTAATATTTTACAACATTCCTGGCGTGTCGTCGCCTGCTCCTCGATGGGGACATTATATACGTCCATAACGTTGTATATCCGAACCTAACGCAACCTAACATCTGGGATGTAATATTTTAGAACATTCCTGGCATGTCGGCCCCTATTTCTCGGTGGTAATATTATATACGTCTATAACGTTATATATCCTAGCCTAAGG
Organism: Xylocopa violacea; assembly: GCA_963969225.1. Lineage (NCBI taxonomy): Eukaryota > Metazoa > Arthropoda > Insecta > Hymenoptera > Apidae > Xylocopa > Xylocopa violacea. The sequence goes on from CAXAJV010000832.1 coordinate 86,059, forward strand.
CAACCTAACATCTCGGGTTTAATATTTTACAACATTCCTGACGCGTCGGCCCCTATTTCTCGGTGGGAACATTATATACGTCTACAACGTTATATATCATAACCTAAGGCAACCTAAAATCTCTAGCGTAATAGTTTACAACATTCCTGGCGTGTCGGCTCGTACTTCTCGGTGCGAACATTATATACGTCTATAACGTTATATATCCTAACGTAAGGCAACATAACATCTCGGATGTAATATTTTGCAACATTCCTGGCGCTTCGGCTCCTACTTTTCGGTGGGAACATTATATACGTCTATAACGTTACATATCCTAACGTAAGGCAACATAACATCTCGGATGTTATATTTTACAACATTCCTGTCGTTTGGTCGCCTGCTTCTCGATGGGGTCATTATATACGTCTATAACAATGTATATCCTAACCTAAGGCAACCTAACATCTCGGATGTAATATTTTACAACATTCTGGCTTGTCAGTCCCCACGTCTCGATCTGGACATTATATACATTTATAACGATATATATCCAAACTTAAGGGAAACTAACATCTCGGATGTAATATTTTGCAACATTCCTGGCGCTTCGGCTCCTACTATTCGGTGGTAACATTATATACGTCTATAACGTTACATATCCTAACGTAAGGCAACATAACATCTCGGATGTTATATTTTACAACATTCCTGGCGTGTCGGCTCGTACTTCTCGGTGCGAACATTATATACGTCTATAACGTTATATATCCTAACGTAAGGCAACATAACATCTCGGATGTAATATTTTACAACATACCTGGCGTGTCGTCGCCTGCTTCTCGATGGCACATTATATACGTCTATAACGTTGTATATCCTAGCCTAAGCAATCTAACATCTGGGATGTAATATTTTCCAACATTCCTGGCATGTCGGTCCCTACGTCTCGGAGGGAACGTTATATACGTCTATAACGATATATATCCACACTTAAGGGAAACTAACATCTCGGGTGTCATATTTTACAACATTCCTGGCGCTTCGGCTCCTACTTTTCGGTGGGAACATTATATACGTCTATAACGTTACATATCCTAACGTAAGGCAACACAACATCTCGGATGTTATATTTTACAACATTCCTGTCGTTTGGTCGCCTGCTTCTCGATGGGGTCATTATATACGTCTATAACATTGTATATCCTAACCTAAGGCAACCTAACATCTCGGATGTAATATTTTACAACATTCTGGCTTGTCAGTCCCCACGTCTCGGTCTGGACATTATATACATTTATAACGATATATATCCAAACTTAAGGGAAACTAACATCTCGGATGTAATATTTTGCAACATTCCTGGCGCTTCGGCTCCTACTTTTCGGTGGGAACATTATATACGTCTATAACGTTACATATCCTAACGTAAGGCAACATAACATCTCGGATGTTATATTTTACAACATTCCTGGCGTGTCGTCGCCTGCTTCTCGATGGGGACATTATATACGTCTATAACGTTGTATATCCTAGCCTAAGCAATCTAACATCACGGATGTAATATTTTACAACATTCCTGGCGTGTCGTCGCCTGCTTCTCGATGGGGACATTATATACGTCTATAACGTTGTATATCCTAACCTAACGCAACCTAACATCTGGGATGTAATATCTTACAACATTCCTGGCATGTCGGTCCCTACGTCTCGGTGGGAACGTTATATACGTCTATAACGATATATATCCACACTTAAGGGAAACTAACATCTCGGGTGTCATATTTTACAACATTCCTGGCGCTTCGGCTCCTACTTTTCGGTGGGAACATTATATACGTCTATAACGTTACATATCCTAACGTAAGGCAACATAACATCTCGGATGTTATATTTTACAACATTCCTGTCGTGTGGTCGCCTGCTTCTCGATGGGGTCATTATATACGTCTATAACATTGTATATCCTAACCTAAGGCAACCTAACATCTCGGATGTAATATTTTACAACATTCTGGCTTGTCAGTCCCCACGTCTCGATCTGGACATTATATACATTTATAACGATATATATCCAAACTTAAGGGAAACTAACATCTCGGATGTAATATTTTGCAACATTCCTGGCGCTTCGGCTCCTACTTTTCGGTGGGAACATTATATACGTCTATAACGTTACATATCCTAACGTAAGGCAACATAACATCTCGGATGTTATATTTTACAACATTCCTGTCGTTTGGTCGCCTGCTTCTCGATGGGGTCATTATATACGTCTGTAACATTGTATATCCTAACCTAAGGCAACCTAACATCTCGGATGTTATATTTTACAACATTCCTGGCGTGTCGTCGCCTGCTTCTCGATGGGGACATTATATACGTCTATAACGTTGTATATCCTAACCTAACGCAACCTAACATCTGGGATGTAATATCTTACAACATTCCTGGCATGACGGTCCCTACGTCTCGGTGGGAACGTTATATACGTCTATAACGATATATATCCACACTTAAGGGAAACTAACATCTCGGGTGTCATATTTTACAACATTCCTGGCGCTTCGGCTCCTACTTTTCGGTGGGAACATTATATACGTCTATAACGTTACATATCCTAACGTAAGGCAACATAACATCTCGGATGTTATATTTTACAACATTCCTGTCGTGTGGTCGCCTGCTTCTCGATGGGGTCATTATATACGTCTATAACATTGTATATCCTAACCTAAGGCAACCTAACATCTCGGATGTAATATTTTACAACATTCTGGCTTGTCAGTCCCCACGTCTCGATCTGGACATTATATACATTTATAACGATATATATCCAAACTTAAGGGAAACTAACATCTCGGATGTAATATTTTGCAACATTCCTGGCGCTTCGGCTCCTACTTTTCGGTGGGAACATTATATACGTCTATAACGTTACATATCCTAACGTAAGGCAACATAACATCTCGGATGTTATATTTTACAACATTCCTGTCGTTTGGTCGCCTGCTTCTCGATGGGGTCATTATATACGTCTGTAACATTGTATATCCTAACCTAAGGCAACCTAACATCTCGGATGTTATATTTTACAACATTCCTGGCGTGTCGTCGCCTGCTTCTCGATGGGGACATTATATACGTCTATAACGTTGTATATCCTAACCTAACGCAACCTAACATCTGGGATGTAATATCTTACAACATTCCTGGCATGTCGGTCCCTACGTCTCGGTGGGAACGTTATATACGTCTATAACGATATATATCCACACTTAAGGGAAACTAACATCTCGGGTGTCATATTTTACAACATTCCTGGCGCTTCGGCTCCTACTTTTCGGTGGGAACATTATATACGTCTATAACGTTACATATCCTAACGTAAGGCAACATAACATCTCGGATGTTATATTTTACAACATTCCTGTCGTGTGGTCGCCTGCATCTCGATGGGGTCATTATATACGTCTATAACATTGTATATCCTAACCTAAGGCAACCTAACATCTCGGATGTAATATTTTACAACATTCTGGCTTGTCAGTCCCCATGTCTCGATCTGGACATTATATACATTTATAACGATATATATCCAAACTTAAGGGAAACTAACATCTCGGATGTAATATTTTGCAACATTCCTGGCGCTTCGGCTCCTACTTTTCGGTGGGAACATTATATACGTCTATAACGTTACATATCCTAACGTAAGGCAACATAACATCTCGGATGTTATATTTTACAACATTCCTGTCGTTTGGTCGCCTGCTTCTCGATGGGGTCATTATATACGTCTGTAACATTGTATATCCTAACCTAAGGCAACCTAACATCTCGGATGTTATATTTTACAACATTCCTGGCGTGTCGTCGCCTGCTTCTCGATGGGGACATTATATACGTTTATAACGTTGTATATCCTAACCTAACGCAACCTAACATCTGGGATGTAACATTTTACAACATTCCTGGCATGTCGGCCCCTATTTCTCGGTGGGAATATTATATACGTCTATAACGTTATATATCCTAGCCTAAGGCAACCTAACATCTCGAGTTTAATATTTTACAACATTCCTGACGCGTCGGCCCCTATTTCTCGGTGGGAACATTATATACGTCCATAACGTTATATATCATAACCTAAGGCAACCTAAAATCTCTACCGTAACAGTTTACAACATTCCTGGCGTGTCGGCTCGTACTTCTCGGTGCGAACATTATATACGTCTATAACGATATATATCCAAACTTAAGGGAAACTAACATCTCGGATGTAATATTTTATAACATTCCTAGCGCTTCGGCTCCTACTTTTCGGTGGGAACATTATATACGTCTGTAACCTTGTATATCCTAACCTAACGCAACCTAACATCTGGGATGTAATATTTTACAACATTCCTGGCATGTCGGCCCCTATTTCTCGGTGGGAATATTATATACGTCTATAACGTTATATATCCTAGCCTAAGGCAACCTAACATCTCGAGTTTAATATTTTACAACATTCCTGACGCGTCGGCTCCTACTTTTCGCTGGGAACGTTATATACGTCTATAACGTTACATATCCTAACGTGAGGCAACATAACATCTCGGATGTAATATTTTACAACATTCCTGGCGTGTCGTCGCCTGCTTCTCGATGGGGACGTTATATACGTCTATAACGTTGTATATCCTAACCTAACGCAACCTAACATCTGGGATGTAATATTCTACAACATTCCTGGCATGTCGGCCCCTATTTCTCGGTGGTAATATTATATACGTCTATAACGTTATACATCCTAGCCTAAGGCAACCTAACATCTCGGGTTTAATATTTTACAACATTCCTGACGCGTCGGCCCCTATTTCTTGGTGGGAACATTATATACGTCTATAACGTTATATATCATAACCTAAGGCAACCTAAAATCTCTACCGTAACAGTTTACAACATTCCTGGCGTGTCGCCTCGTACTTCTCGGTGCGAACACTATATACGTCTATAACGTTACATATCCTAACGTAAGGCAACATAACATCTCGGATGTAATATTTTACAACATTCCTGGCGTGTCGTCGCCTGCTTCTCGATGGGGACATTATATACGTCCATAACGTTGTATATCCGAACCTAACGCAACCTAACATCTGGGATGTAATATTTTACAACATTCTGGCTTGTCAGTCCCCACGTCTCGATCTGGACATTATATACATTTATAACGATATATATCCAAACTTAAGGGAAACTAACATCTCGGATGTAATATTTTGCAACATTCCTGGCGCTTCGGCTCCTACTTTTCGGTGGGAACATTATATACGTCTATAACGTTGTATATCCTAGCCTAAGGCAACCTAACATCTCGGATGTAATATTTTACAACATTCCTGGCGTGTCGTCGCCTGCTTCTCGATGGGGACATTATATACTTCTATCACGTTGTATATCCTAACCAAACGCAACCTAACATCTGGGATGTAATATTTTACAACATTCCTGGCATGTCGGCCCCTATTTCTCGGTGGGAACATTATATACGTCCATAACGTTATATATTATAACCTAAGGCAACCTAAAATCTCTACCGTGACAGTTTACAACATTCCTGGCGTGTCGGCTCGTACTTCTCGGTGCGAACATTATATACGTCTATAACGATATATATCCAAACTTAAGGGAAACTAACATCTCGGATGTAATATTTTATAACATTCCTGGCGCTTCGGCTCCTACTTTTCGCTGGGAACGTTATATACGTCTATAACGTTACATATTCTAACGTAAGGCAACATAACATCTCGGATGTAATATTTTACAACATTCCTGGCGTGTCGTCGCCTGCTTCTCGATGGGGACGTTATATACGTCTATAACGTTGTATATCCTAACCTAACGCAACCTAACATCTGGGATGTAATATTTTACAACATTCCTGGCATGTCGGCCCCTATTTCTCGGTGGGAATATGATATACGTCTATAACGTTATATATCCTAGCCTAAGGCAACCTAACATCTCGGGTTTAATATTTTACAACATTCCAGGCGTGTCGTCGCCTGCTTCTCGATGGGGACATTATATACGTCTATAACGTTGTATATCCTAGCCTAAGCAATCTAACATCTCGGATGTAATATTTTACAACATTCCTGGCGTGTCGTCGCCTGCTTCTCGATGGGGACATTATATACGTCTATAACGTTGTATATCCTAACCTAACGCAACCTAACATCTGGGATGTAATATTCTACAACATTCCTGGCATGTCGGCCCCTATTTCTCGGTGGGAATATTATATACGTCTATAACGTTATATATCCTAGCCTAAGGCAACCTAACATCTCGGGTTTAATATTTTACAACATTCCTGACGCGTCGGCCCCTATTTCTCGGTGGGAACATTATATACTTCTTTAACGTTATATATCATAACCTAAGGCAACCTAAAATCTCAACCGTGATAGTTTACAACATTCCTGGCGCTTCGGCTCCTACTTTTCGGTGGGAACATTATATACGTCTATAACGTTACATATCCTAACGTAAGGCAACATAACATCTCGGATGTAATATTTTACAACATTCCTGGCGTGTCGTCGCCTGCTTCTCGATGGGGACATTACATACGTCTATAACGTTGTATATCCTAACCTAACGCAACCTAACATCTGGGATGTAATATTGTACAACATTCCTGGCATGTCGGTCCCTACGTCTCGGTGGGAACGTTATATACGTCTATAACGATATATATCCAAACTTAAGGGAAACTAACATCTCGGATGTCATATTTTACAACATTCCTGGCGCTTCGGCCCCTATTTCTCGGTGGTAACATTATATACGTCTATAACGTTATATATCATAACCTAAGGCAACCTAAAATCTCTACCGTAACAGTTTACAACATTCCTGGCGTGTCGGCTCGTACTTCTCGGTGCGAACATTATATACGTCTATAACGATATATATCCAAACTTAAGGGAAACTAACATCTCGGATGTAATATTTTATAACATTCCTAGCGCTTCGGCTCCTACTTTTCGGTGGGAACATTATATACGTCTATAACCTTGTATATCCTAACCTAACGCAACCTAACATCTGGGATGTAATATTTTACAACATTCCTGGCATGTCGGCCCCTATTTCTCGGTGGGAATATTATATACGTCTATAACGTTATATATCCTAGCCTAAGGCAACCTAACATCTCGAGTTTAATATTTTACAACATTCCTGACGCGTCGGCTCCTACTTTTCGCTGGGAACGTTATATACGTCTATAACGTTACATATCCTAACGTAAGGCAACATAACATCTCGGATGTAATATTTTACAACATTCCTGGCGTGTCGTCGCCTGCTTCTCGATGGGGACATTATATACGTCTATAACGTTATATATCCTAACCTAACGCAACCTAACATCTGGGATGTAACATTTTACAACATTCCTGGCATGTCGGCCCCTATTTCTTGGTGGGAATATTATATACGTCTATAACGTTATATATCCTAGCCTAAGGCAACCTAACATCTCGAGTTTAATATTTTACAACATTCCTGACGCGTCGGCCCCTATTTCTCGGTGGGAACATTATATACGTCCATAACGTTATATATCATAACCTAAGGCAACCTAAAATCTCTACCGTAACAGTTTACAACATTCCTGGCGTGTCGGCTCGTACTTCTCGGTGCGAACATTATATACGTCTATAACGATATATATCCAAACTTAAGGGAAACTAACATCTCGGATGTAATATTTTATAACATTCCTAGCGCTTCGGCTCCTACTTTTCGGTGGGAACATTATATACGTCTATAACCTTGTATATCCTAACCTAACGCAACCTAACATCTGGGATGTAATATTTTACAACATTCCTGGCATGTCGGCCCCTATTTCTCGGTGGGAATATTATATACGTCTATAACGTTATATATCCTAGCCTAAGGCAACCTAACATCTCGAGTTTAATATTTTACAACATTCCTGACGCGTCGGCTCCTACTTTTCGCTGGGAACGTTATATACGTCTATAACGTTACATATCCTAACGTAAGGCAACATAACATCTCGGATGTAATATTTTACAACATTCCTGGCGTGTCGTCGCCTGCTTCTCGATGGGGACATTATATACGTCTATCACGTTGTATATCCTAACCAAACGCAACCTAACATCTGGGATGTAATATTTTACAACATTCCTGGCATGTCGGCCCCTATTTCTCGGTGGGAACATTATATACGTCCATAACGTTATATATTATAACCTAAGGCAACCTAAAATCTCTACCGTGACAGTTTACAACATTCCTGGCGTGTCGGCTCGTACTTCTCGGTGCGAACATTATATACGTCTATAACGATATATATCCAAACTTAAGGGAAACTAACATCTCGGATGTAATATTTTATAACATTCCTGGCGCTTCGGCTCCTACTTTTCGCTGGGAACGTTATATACGTCTATAACGTTACATATCCTAACGTAAGGCAACATAACATCTCGGATGTAATATTTTACAACATTCCTGGCGTGTCGTCGCCTGCTTCTCGATGGGGACGTTATATACGTCTATAACGTTGTATATCCTAACCTAACGCAACCTAACATCTGGGATGTAATATTTTACAACATTCCTGGCATGTCGGCCCCTATTTCTCGGTGGGAATATGATATACGTCTATAACGTTATATATCCTAGCCTAAGGCAACCTAACATCTCGAGTTTAATATTTTACAACATTCCAGGCGTGTCGTCGCCTGCTTCTCGATGGGGACATTATATACGTCTATAACGTTGTATATCCTAGCCTAAGCAATCTAACATCTCGGATGTAATATTTTACAACATTCCTGGCGTGTCGTCGCCTGCTTCTCGATGGGGACATTATATACGTCTATAACGTTGTATATCCTAACCTAACGCAACCTAACATCTGGGATGTAATATTCTACAACATTCCTGGCATGTCGGCCCCTATTTCTCGGTGGGAATATTTTATACGTCTATAACGTTATATATCCTAGCCTAAGGCAACCTAACATCTCGGGTTTAATATTTTACAACATTCCTGACGCGTCGGCCCCTATTTCTCGGTGGGAACATTATATACTTCTTTAACGTTATATATCATAACCTAAGGCAACCTAAAATCTCAACCGTAATATTTTACAACATTCCTGACGCGTCGGCTCCTACTTTTCGCTGGGAACGTTATATACGTCTATAACGTTACATATCCTAACGTAAGGCAACATAACATCTCGGATGTAATATTTTACAACATTCCTGGCGTGTCGTCGCCTGCTTCTCGATGGGGACATTACATACGTCTATAACGTTGTATATCCTAACCTAACGCAACCTAACATCTGGGATGTAATATTGTACAACATTCCTGGCATGTCGGTCCCTACGTCTCGGTGGGAACGTTATATACGTCTATAACGATATATATCCAAACTTAAGGGAAACTAACATCTCGGATGTCATATTTTACAACATTCGTGGCGCTTCGGCCCCTATTTCTCGGTGGTAACATTATATACGTCTATAACGTTATATATCATAACCTAAGGCAACCTAAAATCTCTACCGTAATTGTTTACAACATTCCTGGCGTGTCGGCTCGTACTTCTCGGTGCGAACATTATATACGTCTATAACGTTATATATCCTAACGTAAGGCAACATACCATCTCGGATATAATATTTTACAACATTCCTGGCGTGTCGCCGCCTGCTTCTCGATGGGGAAATTATATACGTCTATAACGTTGTATATCCTAACCTAACGTAACCTAACATCTGGGATGTAATATTTTACAACATTCCTGGCATGTCGGCCCCTATTTCTCGGTGGGAATATTATATACGTCTATAACGTTATATATCCTAGCCTAAGGCAACCTAAAATCTCGGGTTTAATATTTTACAACATTCCTGACGCGTCGGCCCCTATCTCTCGGTGGGAACATTATATACGTCTATAACGTTATATATCATAACCTAAGGCAACCTAAAATCTCTACCGTAATAGTTTACGACGTTCCTGGCGTGTCGGCTCGTACTTCTCGGTGCGAACATTATATACGTCTATAACGTTATATATCCTAACGTAAGGCAACATAACATCTCGGATGTAATATTTTACAACATTCCTGGCCTGTCGTCGCCTGCTTCTCGATGGGGACATTACATACGTCTATAACGTTGTATATCCTAACCTAACGCAACCTAACATCTGGGATATAATATTGTACAACATTCCTGGCATGTCGGTCCCTACGTCTCGGTGGGAACGTTATATACGTCTATAACGACATATATCCAAACTTAAGGGAAACTAACATCTCGGATGTAATATTTTACAACATTCCTGGCGATTCGGCTCCTACTTTTCGGTGGGAACATTATATACGTCTATAACGTTACATATCCTAACGTAAGGCCACATAACATGTCGAATGTAATATTTTACAACATTCCTGGCGTGTCGTCGCCTGCTTCTCGATGGGGACATTATATACGTCTTTAACGTTGTATATCCTAACCTAAAGCAACCTAACATCTGGGATGTAATATTTTACAAGATTCCTGGCATGTCGGTCCCCAAGTCTCGGTAGGAACATTATATACGTCTATAACGATATATATCCAAACCGAAGGGAACCTAACATCTCGGATGTAATATTTTACAACATTCCTGGCGTGTCGTCGCCTGCTTCCCGATGGCGACATTATATACGTCTATAACGTTGTATATCCTAACCTAACGCAACCTAACATCTGGGATGTAATATTTTACAACATTCCTGGCGATTCGGCTCCTACTTTTCGGTGGGAACATTATATACGTCTATAACGTTACATATCCTAACGTAAGGCCACATAACATGTCGAATGTAATATTTTACAACATTCCTGGCGTGTCGTCGCCTGCTTCTCGATGGGGACATTATATACGTCTATAACGTTGTATATCCTAACCTAACGCAACCTAACATCTCGGACGTAATATTTTACAACATTCCTGGCATGTCGGTCCCTACATCTCGGTGGGAACATACTATACGTCTATAAAGTTGTATATCCTAACCTAAGGGAACCTAACATCTCGGGTGTAATATTTTACAACATTCCTGACTCGTCGGCCCCTATTTTTAGGTGGGAACATTATATACGTCTATAACGCTATATATCCTAGCCTAAGGCAACCTAAGATGTCGAATGTAATATTTTACAACATTCTGGCGTGTCGTCGCCTGCTTCTCGATGGGGAGATTATATACGTCTATAACTTTGTATATCCCAACCTAACGCAACCTAAGATTTGGGATGTAATATTTTACAACATTCCTTGCATGTCGGTGCCTACGTCTCGGTGGAAACATTATATACGTCTATAACGTTATATATCCTAGCGTAAGGCCACCTAACATGTCGAATGTAATATTTTACAACATTCCTGACGCGTCGGCCCCTATTTTTCGGTGGGAACATTATATACATCTATAACTTTGTATATCCTAACCTAAGGCAGCCTAACATCTCGGATGTAATATTTTACAACATTCCTGACGCGTCGGCCCCTATTTCTCAGTGGGAACATTATATACGTCTATAACGTTATATATCCTAGTCTAAGGCCACCTAACATGTCGAATGTAATATTTTACAACATTCCTGACGCGTCGGCCCCTATTTTTCGGTGGGAACATTACATACGTCTATAACGTTATATATCCTAGTCTAAGGCAACCTGACATGTCGAATGTAATATTTTACAACACTCCTGTCGTGTAGTCGCCTACTTCTGTATGGGGACATTATTTACATCTATAACTTTGTATATCCTAACCTAAGGCAGCCTAACATCTCGGATGTAATATTTTACAACATTCCTGACGCGTCGGCCCCTGTTTCTCGGTGGGAACATTATATACGTCTATAACGTTATATATCCTAGCCTAAGGCGACCTAACATGTCGGATGTAATAGTTGATAACATTCCTGGCGTGTCGGCCCGTACTTCTCGGTGGTAACATTACATACGTCTATAACGTTATATATCCTAGCCTAAGTCAACCTAACATGTCGAATGTAATATTTTACAACATTCCTGGCGTGTCGTCGCCTGCTTCTCGATGGCGACATTATATACGTCTATAACGTTGTATATCCTAACCTAACGCAACCTAACATCTGGGATGTAATATTTTACAACATTCCTGGCGTGTCGTCGCCTACTTCTGGATGGGGATATTATATACATCTATATCGTTGTATATCCTAACCTAAAGCAACCTAACATCTCGGGTGTAATATTTTACAACACTCCTGACGTGTCGGCCCCTATTTCTCGGTGGGAACATTATATACGTCTATAACGTTATATATCCTAGCCTAAGGCGACCTAACATGTCGGATCTAATAGTTGATAACATTCCTGGCGTGTCGGCCCGTACTTCTCGGTGGTAACATTACATACGTCTATAACGTTATATATCCTAGCCTAAGGCAACCTAACATGTCGAATGTAATATTCTACAACATTCCTGGCATGTCGGCCCATATTTCTCGGTGGGAATATTATATACGTCTATAACGTTATATATCCTAGCCTAAGGCAACCTAACATCTCGGGTTTAATATTTTACAACATTCCTGACGCGTCGGCCCCTATTTCTTGGTGGGAACATTATATACGTCTATAACGTTATATATCATAACCTAAGGCAACCTAAAATCTCTACCGTAACAGTTTACAACATTCCTGGCGTGTCGGCTCGTACTTCTCGGTGCGAACACTATATACGTCTATAACGTTACATATCCTAACGTAAGGCAACATAACATCTCCGATGTAATATTTTACAACATTCCTGGCGTGTCGTCGCCTGCTTCTCGATGGGGACATTATATACGTCCATAACGTTGTATATCCGAACCTAACGCAACCTAACATCTGGGATGTAATATTTTACAACATTCTGGCTTGTCAGTCCCCACGTCTCGATCTGGACATTATATACATTTATAACGATATATATCCAAACTTAAGGGAAACTAACATCTCGGATGTAATATTTTGCAACATTCCTGGCGCTTCGGCTCCTACTTTTCGGTGGGAACATTATATACGTCTATAACGTTGTATATCCTAGCCTAAGGCAACCTAACATCTCGGATGTAATATTTTACAACATTCCTGGCGTGTCGTCGCCTGCTTCTCGATGGGGACATTATATACGTCTATCACGTTGTATATCCTAACCAAACGCAACCTAACATCTGGGATGTAATATTTTACAACATTCCTGGCATGTCGGCCCCTATTTCTCGGTGGGAACATTATATACGTCCATAACGTTATATATTATAACCTAAGGCAACCTAAAATCTCTACCGTGACAGTTTACAACATTCCTGGCGTGTCGGCTCGTACTTCTCGGTGCGAACATTATATACGTCTATAACGATATATATCCAAACTTAAGGGAAACTAACATCTCGGATGTAATATTTTATAACATTCCTGGCGCTTCGGCTCCTACTTTTCGCTGGGAACGTTATATACGTCTATAACGTTACATATCCTAACGTAAGGCAACATAACATCTCGGATGTAATATTTTACAACATTCCTGGCGTGTCGTCGCCTGCTTCTCGATGGGGACGTTATATACGTCTATAACGTTGTATATCCTAACCTAACGCAACCTAACATCTGGGATGTAATATTTTACAACATTCCTGGCATGTCGGCCCCTATTTCTCGGTGGGAATATGATATACGTCTATAACGTTATATATCCTAGCCTAAGGCAACCTAACATCTCGGGTTTAATATTTTACAACATTCCAGGCGTGTCGTCGCCTGCTTCTCGATGGGGACATTATATACGTCTATAACGTTATATATCCTAGCCTAAGGCAACCTAACATCTCGGGTTTAATATTTTACAACATTCCTGACGCGTCGGCCCCTATTTCTCGGTGGGAACATTATATACTTCTTTAACGTTATATATCATAACCTAAGGCAACCTAAAATCTCAACCGTAATAGTTTACAACATTCCTGGCGCTTCGGCTCCTACTTTTCGGTGGGAACATTATATACGTCTATAACGTTACATATCCTAACGTAAGGCAACATAACATCTCGGATGTAATATTTTACAACATTCCTGGCGTGTCGTCGCCTGCTTCTCGATGGGGACATTATATACGTCTATAACGTTGTATATCCTAACCTAACGCAACCTAACATCTCGGACGTAATATTTTACAACATTCCTGGCATGTCGGTCCCTACATCTCGGTGGGAACATACTATACGTCTATAAAGTTGTATATCCTAACCTAAGGGAACCTAACATCTCGGGTGTAATATTTTACAACATTCCTGACTCGTCGGCCCCTATTTTTAGGTGGGAACATTATATACGTCTATAACGCTATATATCCTAGCCTAAGGCAACCTAAGATGTCGAATGTAATATTTTACAACATTCTGGCGTGTCGTCGCCTGCTTCTCGATGGGGAGATTATATACGTCTATAACTTTGTATATCCTAACCTAACGCAACCTAAGATTTGGGATGTAATATTTTACAACATTCCTTGCATGTCGGTGCCTACGTCTCGGTGGAAACATTATATACGTCTATAACGTTATATATCCTAGCGTAAGGCCACCTAACATCTCGGATGTAATATTTTACAACATTCCTGACGCGTCGGCCCCTATTTCTCGGTGGGAACATTATATACATCTATAACGTTATATATCCTAGTCTAAGGCCACCTAACATGTCGAATGTAATATTTTACAACATTCCTGACGCGTCGGCCCCTATTTTTCGGTGGGAACATTACATACGTCTATAACGTTATATATCCTAGTCTAAGGCAACCTGACATGTCGAATGTAATATTTTACAACACTCCTGTCGTGTAGTCGCCTACTTCTGTATGGGGACATTATTTACATCTATAACTTTGTATATCCTAACCTAAGGCAGCCTAACATCTCGGATGTAATATTTTACAACATTCCTGACGCGTCGGCCCCTGTTTCTCGGTGGGAACATTATATACGTCTATAACGTTATATATCCTAGCCTAAGGCGACCTAACATGTCGGATGTAATAGTTGATAACATTCCTGGCGTGTCGGCCCGTACTTCTCGGTGGTAACATTACATACGTCTATAACGTTATATATCCTAGCCTAAGTCAACCTAACATGTCGAATGTAATATTTTACAACATTCCTGGCGTGTCGTCGCCTGCTTCTCGATGGCGACATTATATACGTCTATAACGTTGTATATCCTAACCTAACGCAACCTAACATCTGGAATGTAATATTTTACAACATTCCTGGCGTGTCGTCGCCTACTTCTGGATGGGGATATTATATACATCTATATCGTTGTATATCCTAACCTAAAGCAACCTAACATCTCGGGTGTAATATTTTACAACATTCCTGACGCGTCGGCCCCTATTTCTCGGTGGGAACATTATATACGTCTATAACGTTATATATCCTAGCCTAAGGCGACCTAAAATGTCGGATCTAATAGTTGATAACATTCCTGGCGTGTCGGCCCGTACTTCTCGGTGGTAACATTACATTCGTCTATAACGTTATATATCCTAGCCTAAGGCAACCTAACATGTCGAATGTAATATTTTACATCATTCCTGGCGTGTCGTCGCCTGCTTCTCGATGGGAACATTATATACGTCTATAACGTTGTGTATCCTAACCTAACGCAACCGAACATCTGGGATGTAATATTCCTGGCGTGTCGTCGCCTACTTCTGGATGGGGAGATTATATACGTCTATAACGTTATATATCCTAACCTAAGGCAACCTAACATCTCGGATGTAATAGTTGACAACATTCCTGGCGTGTCCGCCCGTACTTCTCGGTGGGAACATTATATACGTCTATAACGTTATATATCCTAGCCTAAGGCCACATAACATGTCGAATGTAATATTTTACAACATTCCTGGCGTGTCGTCGCCTGCTTCTCGATGGGGACATTATATACGTCTATAACGTTGTATATCCTAACCTAACGCAACCTAACATCTCGGACGTAATATTTTACAACATTCCTGGCATGTCGGTCCCTACATCTCGGTGGGAACATACTATACGTCTATAAAGTTGTATATCCTAACCTAAGGGAACCTAACATCTCGGGTGTAATATTTTACAACATTCCTGACTCGTCGGCCCCTATTTTTAGGTGGGAACATTATATACGTCTATAACGCTATATATCCTAGCCTAAGGCAACCTAAGATGTCGAATGTAATATTTTACAACATTCTGGCGTGTCGTCGCCTGCTTCTCGATGGGGAGATTATATACGTCTATAACTTTGTATATCCTAACCTAACGCAACCTAAGATTTGGGATGTAATATTTTACAACATTCCTTGCATGTCGGTGCCTACGTCTCGGTGGAAACATTATATACGTCTATAACGTTATATATCCTAGCGTAAGGCCACCTAACATGTCGAATGTAATATTTTACAACATTCCTGACGCGTCGGCCCCTATTTTTCGGTGGGAACATTATATACATCTATAACTTTGTATATCCTAACCTAAGGCAGCCTAACATCTCGGATGTAAAATTTTACAACATTCCTGACGCGTCGGCCCCTATTTCTCGGTGGGAACATTATATACGTCTATAACGTTATATATCCTAGTCTAAGGCCACCTAACATGTCGAATGTAATATTTTACAACATTCCTGACGCGTCGGCCCCTATTTTTCGGTGGGAACATTACATACGTCTATAACGTTATATATCCTAGTCTAAGGCAACCTGACATGTCGAATGTAATATTTTACAACACTCCTGTCGTGTAGTCGCCTACTTCTGTATGGGGACATTATTTACATCTATAACTTTGTATATCCTAACCTAAGGCAGCCTAACATCTCGGATGTAATATTTTACAACATTCCTGACGCGTCGGCCCCTGTTTCTCGGTGGGAACATGATATACGTCTATAACGTTATATATCCTAGCCTAAGGCGACCTAACATGTCGGATGTAATAGTTGATAACATTCCTGGCGTGTCGGCCCGTACTTCTCGGTGGTAACATTACATACGTCTATAACGTTATATATCCTAGCCTAAGTCAACCTAACATGTCGAATGTAATATTTTACAACATTCCTGGCGTGTCGTCGCCTGCTTCTCGATGGCGACATTATATACGTCTATAACGTTGTATATCCTAACCTAACGCAACCTAACATCTGGAATGTAATATTTTACAACATTCCTGGCGTGTCGTCGCCTACTTCTGGATGGGGATATTATATACATCTATATCGTTGTATATCCTAACCTAAAGCAACCTAACATCTCGGGTGTAATATTTTACAACATTCCTGACGCGTCGGCCCCTATTTCTCGGTGGGAACATTATATACGTCTATAACGTTATATATCCTAGCCTAAGGCGACCTAACATGTCGGATCTAATAGTTGATAACATTCCTGGCGTGTCGGCCCGTACTTCTCGGTGGTAACATTACATACGTCTATAACGTTATATATCCTAGCCTAAGGCAACCTAACATGTCGAATGTAATATTTTACATCATTCCTGGCGTGTCGTCGCCTGCTTCTCGATGGGAACATTATATACGTCTATAACGTTGTGTATCCTAACCTAACGCAACCGAACATCTGGGATGTAATATTCCTGGCGTGTCGTCGCCTACTTCTGGATGGGGAGATTATATACGTCTATAACGTTATATATCCTAACCTAAGGCAACCTAACATCTCGGATGTAATAGTTGACAACATTCCTGGCGTGTCCGCCCGTACTTCTCGGTGGGAACATTATATACGTCTATAACGTTATATATCCTAGCCTAAGGCCACATAACATGTCGAATGTAATATTTTACAACATTCCTGGCGTGTCGTCGCCTGCTTCTCGATGGCGACATTATATACGTCTATAACGTTGTATATCCTAACCTAACGCAACCTAACATCTGGGATGTAATATTTTACAACATTCCTGGCGTGTCGTCGCCTACTTCTGGATGGGGATATTATATACATCTATATCGTTGTATATCCTAACCTAACGCAACCTAACATCTCGGATGTAATATTTTACAACATTCCTGGCATGTCGGTCCCTACATCTCGGTGGGAACATACTATACGTCTTTAACGTTGTATATCCTAACCTAAGGGAACCTAACATCTCGGGTGTAATATTTTACAACATTCCTGACGCGTCGGACCCTATTTTTCGGTGGGAACATTATATACGTCTATAACGTTATATATCCTAGCCTAAGGCAACCTAAGATGTCGAATGTAATATTTTACAACATTCCTGGCGTGTCGTCGCCTACTTCACGATGGGGACATTATATACATCTATAACATTGTATATCCTAACCTAAGGCAACCTAACATCTCGGATGTAATATTTTACAACATTCTGGCGTGTCGTCGCCTGCTTCTCGATGGGGAGATTATATACGTCTATAACGTTGTACATCCTAACCTAACGCAACCTAACATTTGGGATGCAATATTTTACAACATTCTTGGCATGTCGGTGCCTACGTCTCGGTGGCAACATTATATACGTCTATAACGATATATGTCCCAACCTAAGGCAACCTAACACCTCGGATGTAATAGTTGACAACATTCCTGGCGTCTAGGCCCGTACTTCTCGGTGGGAACATTGTATACGTCTATAACGTTATATATCCTAGCCCAAGGCGACCTAACATGTCGAATGTAATATTTTACATCATTCCTGGCGTGTCGTCGCCTGCTTCTCGATGGGAACATTATATACGTCTATAACGTTGTGTATCCTAACCTAACGCAACCGAACATCTGGGATGTAATATTCCTGGCGTGTCGTCGCCTACTTCTGGATGGGGAGATTATATACGTCTATAACGTTATATATCCTAACCTAAGGCAACCTAACATCTCGGATGTAATAGTTGACAACATTCCTGGCGTGTCCGCCCGTACTTCTCGGTGGGAACATTATATACGTCTATAACGTTATATATCCTAGCCTAAGGCCACATAACATGTCGAATGTAATATTTTACAACATTCCTGGCGTGTCGTCGCCTGCTTCTCGATGGGGACGTTATATACGTCTTTAACGTTGTATATCCTAACCTAAAGCAACCTAACATCTGGGATGTAATATTTCACAAGATTCCTGGCATGTCGGTCCCCAAGTCTCGGTAGGAACATTATATACGTCTATAACGATATATATCCAAACCGAAGGGAACCTAACATCTCGGCTGTAATATTTTACACCATTCCTGGCGTGTCGTCGCCTGCTTCTCGATGGGGACATTCTATACGTCTATAACGTTGTATATCCTAACCTAACGCAACCTAACATCTCGGATGTAATATTTTACGACATTCTTGTCATGTCGGACCCTACATCTCAGTGGGAACATACTATACGTCTATAAAGTTGTATATCCTAACCTAAGGGAACATAACATCTCGGGTGTAATATTTTACAACATTCCTGACTCGTCGGCCCCTATTTTTAGGTGGGAACATTATATACGTCTATAACGCTATATATCCTAGCCTAAGGCAACCTAAGATGTCGAATGTAATATTTTACAACATTCTGGCGTGTCGTCGCCTGCTTCTCGATGGGGAGATTATATACGTCTATAACTTTGTATATCCTAACCTAACGCAACCTAAGATTTGGGATGTAATATTTTATAACATTCCTTGCATGTCGGTGCCTACGTCTCGGTGGAAACATTATATACGTCTATAACGTTATATATCCTAGCGTAAGGCCACCTAACATGTCGAATGTAATATTTTACAACATTCCTGACGCGTCGGCCCCTATTTTTCGGTGGGAACATTATATACATCTATAACTTTGTATATCCTAACCTAAGGCAGCCTAACATCTCGGATGTAATATTTTACAACATTCCTGACGCGTCGGCCCCTGTTTCTCGGTGGGAACATTATATACGTCTATAACGTTATATATCCTAGCCTAAGGCGACCTAACATGTCGGATGTAATAGTTGATAACATTCCTGGCGTGTCGGCCCGTACTTCTCGGTGGTAACATTACATACGACTATAACGTTATATATCCTAGCCTAAGTCAACCTAACATGTCGAATGTAATATTTTACAACATTCCTGGCGTGTCGTCGCCTGCTTCTCGATGGCGACATTATATACGTCTATAACGTTGTATATCCTAACCTAACGCAACCTAACATCTGGGATGTAATATTTTACAACATTCCTGGCGTGTCGTCGCCTACTTCTGGATGGGGATATTATATACATCTATATCGTTGTATATCCTAACCTAAAGCAACCTAACATCTCGGGTATAATATTTTACAACATTCCTGACGCGTCGGCCCCTATTTCTCGGTGGGAACATTATATACGTCTATAACGTTATATATCCTAGCCTAAGGCGACCTAACATGTCGGATCTAATAGTTGATAACATTCCTGGCGTGTCGGCCCGTACTTCTCGGTGGTAACATTACATACGTCTATAACGTTATATATCCTAGCCTAAGGCAACCTAACATGTCGAATGTAATATTTTACAACATTCCTGGCGTGTCGTCGCCTGCTTCTCGATGGGGACGTTATATACGTCTTTAACGTTGTATATCCTAACCTAAAGCAACCTAACATCTGGGATGTAATATTTCACAAGATTCCTGGCATGTCGGTCCCCAAGTCTCGGTAGGAACATTATATACGTCTATAACGATATATATCCAAACCGAAGGGAACCTAACATCTCGGCTGTAATATTTTACACCATTCCTGGCGTGTCGTCGCCTGCTTCTCGATGGGGACATTCTATACGTCTATAACGTTGTATATCCTAACCTAACGCAACCTAACATCTCGGATGTAATATTTTACGACATTCTTGTCATGTCGGACCCTACATCTCAGTGGGAACATACTATACGTCTATAAAGTTGTATATCCTAACCTAAGGGAACATAACATCTCGGGTGTAATATTTTACAACATTCCTGACTCGTCGGCCCCTATTTTTAGGTGGGAACATTATATACGTCTATAACGCTATATATCCTAGCCTAAGGCAACCTAAGATGTCGAATGTAATATTTTACAACATTCTGGCGTGTCGTCGCCTGCTTCTCGATGGGGAGATTATATACGTCTATAACTTTGTATATCCTAACCTAACGCAACCTAAGATTTGGGATGTAATATTTTATAACATTCCTTGCATGTCGGTGCCTACGTCTCGGTGGAAACATTATATACGTCTATAACGTTATATATCCTAGCGTAAGGCCACCTAACATGTCGAATGTAATATTTTACAACATTCCTGACGCGTCGGCCCCTATTTTTCGGTGGGAACATTATATACATCTATAACTTTGTATATCCTAACCTAAGGCAGCCTAACATCTCGGATGTAATATTTTACAACATTCCTGACGCGTCGGCCCCTGTTTCTCGGTGGGAACATTATATACGTCTATAACGTTATATATCCTAGCCTAAGGCGACCTAACATGTCGGATGTAATAGTTGATAACATTCCTGGCGTGTCGGCCCGTACTTCTCGGTGGTAACATTACATACGACTATAACGTTATATATCCTAGCCTAAGTCAACCTAACATGTCGAATGTAATATTTTACAACATTCCTGGCGTGTCGTCGCCTGCTTCTCGATGGCGACATTATATACGTCTATAACGTTGTATATCCTAACCTAACGCAACCTAACATCTGGGATGTAATATTTTACAACATTCCTGGCGTGTCGTCGCCTACTTCTGGATGGGGATATTATATACATCTATATCGTTGTATATCCTAACCTAAAGCAACCTAACATCTCGGGTATAATATTTTACAACATTCCTGACGCGTCGGCCCCTATTTCTCGGTGGGAACATTATATACGTCTATAACGTTATATATCCTAGCCTAAGGCGACCTAACATGTCGGATCTAATAGTTGATAACATTCCTGGCGTGTCGGCCCGTACTTCTCGGTGGTAACATTACATACGTCTATAACGTTATATATCCTAGCCTAAGGCAACCTAACATGTCGAATGTAATATTTTACAACATTCCTGGCGTGTCGTCGCCTGCTTCTCGATGGGGACGTTATATACGTCTTTAACGTTGTATATCCTAACCTAAAGCAACCTAACATCTGGGATGTAATATTTCACAAGATTCCTGGCATGTCGGTCCCCAAGTCTCGGTAGGAACATTATATACGTCTATAACGATATATATCCAAACCGAAGGGAACCTAACATCTCGGCTGTAATATTTTACACCATTCCTGGCGTGTCGTCGCCTGCTTCTCGATGGGGACATTCTATACGTCTATAACGTTGTATATCCTAACCTAACGCAACCTAACATCTCGGATGTAATATTTTACGACATTCTTGTCATGTCGGACCCTACATCTCAGTGGGAACATACTATACGTCTATAAAGTTGTATATCCTAACCTAAGGGAACATAACATCTCGGGTGTAATATTTTACAACATTCCTGACTCGTCGGCCCCTATTTTTAGGTGGGAACATTATATACGTCTATAACGCTATATATCCTAGCCTAAGGCAACCTAAGATGTCGAATGTAATATTTTACAACATTCTGGCGTGTCGTCGCCTGCTTCTCGATGGGGAGATTATATACGTCTATAACTTTGTATATCCTAACCTAACGCAACCTAAGATTTGGGATGTAATATTTTATAACATTCCTTGCATGTCGGTGCCTACGTCTCGGTGGAAACATTATATACGTCTATAACGTTATATATCCTAGCGTAAGGCCACCTAACATGTCGAATGTAATATTTTACAACATTCCTGACGCGTCGGCCCCTATTTTTCGGTGGGAACATTATATACATCTATAACTTTGTATATCCTAACCTAAGGCAGCCTAACATCTCGGATGTAATATTTTACAACATTCCTGACGCGTCGGCCCCTGTTTCTCGGTGGGAACATTATATACGTCTATAACGTTATATATCCTAGCCTAAGGCGACCTAACATGTCGGATGTAATAGTTGATAACATTCCTGGCGTGTCGGCCCGTACTTCTCGGTGGTAACATTACATACGACTATAACGTTATATATCCTAGCCTAAGTCAACCTAACATGTCGAATGTAATATTTTACAACATTCCTGGCGTGTCGTCGCCTGCTTCTCGATGGCGACATTATATACGTCTATAACGTTGTATATCCTAACCTAACGCAACCTAACAGCTGGGATGTAATATTTTACAACATTCCTGGCGTGTCGTCGCCTACTTCTGGATGGGGATATTATATACATCTATATCGTTGTATATCCTAACCTAAAGCAACCTAACATCTCGGGTATAATATTTTACAACATTCCTGACGCGTCGGCCCCTATTTCTCGGTGGGAACATTATATACGTCTATAACGTTATATATCCTAGCCTAAGGCGACCTAACATGTCGGATCTAATAGTTGATAACATTCCTGGCGTGTCGGCCCGTACTTCTCGGTGGTAACATTACATACGTCTATAACGTTATATATCCTAGCCTAAGGCAACCTAACATGTCGAATGTAATATTTTACATCATTCCTGGCGTGTCGTCGCCTGCTTCTCGATGGGAACATTATATACGTCTATAACGTTGTGTATCCTAACCTAACGCAACCGAACATCTGGGATGTAATATTCCTGGCGTGTCGTCGCCTACTTCTGGATGGGGAGATTATATACGTCTATAACGTTATATATTCTAACCTAAGGCAACCTAACATCTCGGATGTAATAGTTGACAACATTCCTGGCGTGTCCGCCCGTACTTCTCGGTGGGAACATTATATACGTCTATAACGTTATATATCCTAGCCTAAGGCCACATAACATCTCGAATGTAATATTTTACAACATTCCTGGCGTGTCGTCGCCTGCTTCTCGATGGGGACGTTATATACGTCTTTAACGTTGTATATCCTAACCTAAAGCAACCTAACATCTGGGATGTAATATTTCACAAGATTCCTGGCATGTCGGTCCCCAAGTCTCGGTAGGAACATTATATACGTCTATAACGATATATATCCAAACCGAAGGGAACCTAACATCTCGGCTGTAATATTTTACACCATTCCTGGCGTGTCGTCGCCTGCTTCTCGATGGGGACATTCTATACGTCTATAACGTTGTATATCCTAACCTAACGCAACCTAACATCTCGGATGTAATATTTTACGACATTCTTGTCATGTCGGACCCTACATCTCAGTGGGAACATACTATACGTCTATAAAGTTGTATATCCTAACCTAAGGGAACATAACATCTCGGGTGTAATATTTTACAACATTCCTGACTCGTCGGCCCCTATTTTTAGGTGGGAACATTATATACGTCTATAACGCTATATATCCTAGCCTAAGGCAACCTAAGATGTCGAATGTAATATTTTACAACATTCTGGCGTGTCGTCGCCTGCTTCTCGATGGGGAGATTATATACGTCTATAACTTTGTATATCCTAACCTAACGCAACCTAAGATTTGGGATGTAATATTTTATAACATTCCTTGCATGTCGGTGCCTACGTCTCGGTGGAAACATTATATACGTCTATAACGTTATATATCCTAGCGTAAGGCCACCTAACATGTCGAATGTAATATTTTACAACATTCCTGACGCGTCGGCCCCTATTTTTCGGTGGGAACATTATATACATCTATAACTTTGTATATCCTAACCTAAGGCAGCCTAACATCTCGGATGTAATATTTTACAACATTCCTGACGCGTCGGCCCCTGTTTCTCGGTGGGAACATTATATACGTCTATAACGTTATATATCCTAGCCTAAGGCGACCTAACATGTCGGATGTAATAGTTGATAACATTCCTGGCGTGTCGGCCCGTACTTCTCGGTGGTAACATTACATACGACTATAACGTTATATATCCTAGCCTAAGTCAACCTAACATGTCGAATGTAATATTTTACAACATTCCTGGCGTGTCGTCGCCTGCTTCTCGATGGCGACATTATATACGTCTATAACGTTGTATATCCTAACCTAACGCAACCTAACATCTGGGATGTAATATTTTACAACATTCCTGGCGTGTCGTCGCCTACTTCTGGATGGGGATATTATATACATCTATATCGTTGTATATCCTAACCTAAAGCCACCTAACATCTCGGGTATAATATTTTACAACATTCCTGACGCGTCGGCCCCTATTTCTCGGTGGGAACATTATATACGTCTATAACGTTATATATCCTAGCCTAAGGCGACCTAACATGTCGGATCTAATAGTTGATAACATTCCTGGCGTGTCGGCCCGTACTTCTCGGTGGTAACATTACATACGTCTATAACGTTATATATCCTAGCCTAAGGCAACCTAACATGTCGAATGTAATATTTTACAACATTCCTGGCGTGTCGTCGCCTGCTTCTCGATGGGGACGTTATATACGTCTATAACGTTGTATATCCTAACCTAAAGCAACCTAACATCTGGGATGTAATATTTCACAAGATTCCTGGCATGTCGGTCCCCAAGTCTCGGTAGGAACATTATATACGTCTATAACGATATATATCCAAACCGAAGGGAACCTAACATCTCGGCTGTAATATTTTACACCATTCCTGGCGTGTCGTCGCCTGCTTCTCGATGGGGACATTCTATACGTCTATAACGTTGTATATCCTAACCTAACGCAACCTAACATCTCGGATGTAATATTTTACAACATTCTTGGCATGTCGGACCCTACATCTCAGTGGGAACATACTATACGTCTATAAAGTTGTATATCCTAACCTAAGGGAACATAACATCTCGGGTGTAATATTTTACAACATTCCTGACTCGTCGGCCCCTATTTTTAGGTGGGAACATTATATACGTCTATAACGCTATATATCCTAGCCTAAGGCAACCTAAGATGTCGAATGTAATATTTTACAACATTCTGGCGTGTCGTCGCCTGCTTCTCGATGGGGAGATTATATACGTCTATAACTTTGTATATCCTAACCTAACGCAACCTAAGATTTGAGATGTAATATTTTACAACATTCCTTGCATGTCGGTGCCTACGTCTCGGTGGAAACATTATATACGTCTATAACGTTATATATCCTAGCCTAAGGCCACCTAACATGTCGAATGTAATATTTTACAACATTCCTGACGGGTCGGCCCCTATTTTTCGGTGGGAACATTATATACATCTATAACTTTGTATATCCTAACCTAAGGCAGCCTAACATCTCGGATGTAATATTTTACAACATTCCTGACGCGTCGGCCCCTATTTCTCGGTGGGAACATTATATACGTCTATAACGTTATATATCCTAGCCTAAGGCGACCTAACATGTCGGATGTAATAGTTGATAACATTCCTGGCGTGTCGGCCCGTACTTCTCGGTGGTAACATTACATACGTCTATAACGTTATATATCCTAGCCTAAGTCAACCTAACATGTCGAATGTAATATTTTACAACATTCCTGGCGTGTCGTCGCCTGCTTCTCGATGGCGACATTATATACGTCTATAACGTTGTATATCCTAACCTAACGCAACCTAACATCTCGGATGTAATATTTTACAACATTCCTGGCATGTCGGTCTCTACATCTCGGTGGGAACATACTATACGTCTATAAAGTTGTATATCCTAACCTAAGGGAACCTAACATCTCGGGTGTAATATTTTACAACATTCCTGACTCGTCGGCCCCTATTTTTAGGTGGGAACATTATATACGTCTATAGCGCTATATATCCTAGCCTAAGGCAACCTAAGATGTCGAATGTAATATTTTACAACATTCTGGCGTGTCGTCGCCTGCTTCTCGATGGGGAGATTATATACGTCTATAACTTTGTCAATCCTAACCTAACGCAACCTAAGATTTGGGATGTAATATTTTACAACATTCCTTGCATGTCGGTGCCTACGTCTCGGTGGGAACATTATATACGTCTATAACGTTATATATCCTAGTCTAAGGCCACCTAACATGTCGAATGTAATATTTTACAACATTCCTGACGCGTCGGCCCCTATTTTTCGGTGGGAACATTACATACGTCTATAACGTTATATATCCTAGTCTAAGGCAACCTGACATGTCGAATGTAATATTTTACAACACTCCTGTCGTGTAGTCGCCTACTTCTGGATGGGGACATTATTTACATCTATAACTTTGTATATCCTAACCTAAGGCAGCCTAACATCTCGGATGTAATATTTTACAACATTCCTGACGCGTCGGCACCTATTTCTCGGTGGGAACATTATATACGTCTATAACGTTATATATCCTAGCCTAAGGCGACCTAACATGTCGGATGTAATAGTTGATAACATTCCTGGCGTGTCGGCCCGTACTTCTCGGTGGTAACATTACATACGTCTATAACGTTATATATCCTAGCCTAAGTCAACCTAACATGTCGAATGTAATATTTTACAACATTCCTGGCGTGTCGTAGCCTGCTTCTCGATGGGGACATTATATACGTCTATAACGTTTTATATCCTAACCTAAAGCAACCTAACATCTGGGATGTAATATTTTACAACATTCCTGGCGTGTCGTCGCCTAGTTTGGATGGGGTCATTATATACATCTATAACGCTGTATATCCTAACCTGGGGCAACCTAACATCTCGGATGTAATATTTTACAACATTCCTGGCATGTCGGTTCCTACATCTCGGTGGGAACATACTATACGTCTATAACGTTGTATATCCTAACCTAAGGGAACCTAACATCTCGAGTGTAAACTTTTACAACATTCCTGACGCGTCGGGCCCTATTTTTCGGTGGGAACATTATATACGGCTATAACGTTATATATCCTAGCCGAAGGCAACCTAACATGTCGAATGTAATATTTTACAACATTCCTGTCGTGTCGTCGCCTGCTTCTCGATGGGAACATTGCATACGTCTATAACGTTATATATCATAACCTAAGGCAACCGAACATCTGGAATGTAATATTTTACAACATTCCTGGCATATCAGTCCCTACTTCTCGGTGGAAACATTGTATACGTCTATAACGATATATATCCTAGCCTAGGGCAACCTAACATCTCGGATGTAATATTTTACAACATTCCTGGCGTGTCGTCGCCTACTTCTCGATGGGGACATTATATACGTCTATAACGATATACATCCAAACCTAAGGGAACCTAACATCTCGGATGGAATATTTTACAACATTCCTGGCATATCGGTCCCTACTTCTCGGTGGAAACATTGCATACGTCTATAACGTTATATATCCTAGCCTAAGTCAACCTAACATGTCGAATGTAATATTTTACAACATTCCTGGCATATCGGTCCCTACTTCTCGGTGGAAACATTGTATACGTCTATAACGATATATATCCTAGCCTAAGGCAACCTAACATCTCGCATGTAATATTTTACAACATTCCAGGCGTGTCGTCGCCTGCTTCTCGATGGGGACATTATATACGTCTATAACGTTGTATATCCTAACCTAAAGCAACCTAACATCTGGGATGTAATATTTTACAAGATTCCTGGCATGTCGGTCCGCAAGTCTCGGTAGGAACATTATATACGTCTATAACGATATATATCCAAACCTAAGGGAACCTAACATCTCGGATGTAATATTTTACAACATTCCTGGCATGTCGGTCCCTACTTCTCGGTGGAAACATTGTATACGTCTATAACGATATATATGCTAACCTAAGGCAAACTAACATCTCGGATGTAATAGTTGACAACATTCCAGGCGTGTCAGCCCGTACTTCTCGGTGGGAACATTATATACGTCTATAACGCATTATATCCTAGCCTAAGGCGACCTAACATGTCGAATGTAATATTTTACAACATTCCTGGCCTGTCGTCTCCTGCTCCTCGATGGGGACATTATATACGTCTATAACGTTATATGTCATAACCTAAGGCAACCTAACATTTGGGATGTAATATTTTACAACATTCCTGGAATTTCGGTCCCTACGTCTCGGTGGGAACATTATATACGTCATTAGCGATATATATCCTAACCTAAGGCAACCTAACATCTCGGATGTAATAGTTGACAACATTCCTGGCATGTAGGCCCCTACTCCTCGGTGGAAACATTGTATACGTCTATAACGTTATATATCCTAGCCTAAGGCGACCTAACATGTCGAATGTAATATTTTACATCATTCCTGGCGTGTCGTCGCCTACCTCTGGATGGGGACATTATATAAATCTATAACGTTGTATATCCTAACCTAAGGCAACCTAACATCTCGGATGTAATATTTGACAACATTCCTGACGTGTCGGCCCGTACTTCTCGGTGGGAACATCATATGCGTCTATAGCGATATATATCCTAACCGAAGGCAACCTAACTTCTCGGATGTAATATTTTACAATATTCCTGGCATGTCGGTCTCTACGTCTCGGTGGGAACATCCTATACGTCTAGAACGTTGCATATCCTAACCTAAGGGAACCTAACACCTCGGGTGTAATATTTTACAACATTCCTGACGCGTCGGGACTATTTCTCGGTGGGAATGTTATATTCGTCTATAATGTTATACATCCTAGCCTAAGGCGCCCTAACATGTCGGATGTAATAGTTGATAACATTCCTGGCGTGTCGGCCCGTACTTCTCGGCGGGGAAATTATATACGTCTATAATGTTGTATATCCTAACCTAAGGCAAACTAACCTCAATACCGTAATATTTTACAACATTCCTGGCGCGTCGGCTCCTACTTTTCGGTGGGAACATTATATACGTCTATAACGGTATATATCCTAACGTAAGGCAACATAACATCTCGGATGTAATATTCTACAACATTCCTGGCGTGTCGGCCCGTACTTCTCCGTGGGAACATTGTATACCTCTATAACGATATATATACCAGCCTAAGGCAACCTAACATGTCGAATGTAATATTTTACAACATTCCTGGCGTGTCGTCGCCTACTTCTCGATGGGGACATTATATACATCTATAACATTGTATATCCTAAGCTAAGGCAACCTAACATCTCGGATGTAATATTTTACCACATTCCTGGCATATCGGTCCCTACGTCTCGGTGGAAACATTGTATACGTCTATAACGATATATATCCTAGCCTAATGCGACCTAACATATCGAATGTAATATTTTACAACATTCCTGGAGTGTCGTCGCCTGCTTCTCGAAGGGGACATTATATACATCTATTACGTTGTATATCCTAACCTAACGCAACCTAACATCTGGGATGTAATATTTTACAGCATTCGTGGTGTGTCGTCGCCTACTTCTGGATGGGGTCATTATATACATCTATAACGTTGTATATCCTAACCTAAGGGAACCTAACATCTCGGATGTAATAGTTGACAACATTCCTGCCGTGTCCGCCCGTACTTCTCGGTGGAAACATTATATACGTCTATAACGTTATATATCCTAGCATAAGGCGACCTAACATATCGAATGTAATATTTTACATCATTCCTGGCGCCTCATCGCCTGCTTCTCAATGGGAACATTATATACGTCTATAACGTTGTATATCCTAACCTAACGCAACCTAACATCTGGGATGTAATATTCCTGGCGTGTCGTCGCCTACTTCTGGATAGGGACATTATATACGTCTATAACGTTATATATCCTAACCTAAGGGAACCTAACATCTCGGTTGTAATATTTGAAAACATTCCCGGCGTGTTAGCCCGTACTTCTCGGTGGGAACATCATATACGTCTATAGCGATATATATCATAGCCTAAGGCAACCTAACATCTCGGATGTAATATTTTACAACATTCCTGGCGCGTCGGCTCCTATTTTTCGGTGGGAACATTATATACGTCTATAACGTTATATATCCTAACGTAAGGCAACATAACATCTCGGATGTAATATTTTGCAACATTCCTGGCGTGTCGTCGCCTGCTTCTCGATCGGGACATTATATACGTCTACAACGTTGTATATCCTAACCTAACGCAACCTAA
This sequence comes from Xylocopa violacea, assembly GCA_963969225.1. Taxonomy (NCBI): domain Eukaryota; kingdom Metazoa; phylum Arthropoda; class Insecta; order Hymenoptera; family Apidae; genus Xylocopa; species Xylocopa violacea. The sequence continues at coordinate 117,276 of CAXAJV010000832.1, forward strand.
CACCTGGGATGTAATATTATGCAACCTTCCTGGCGTTTCGTCGTCTGCTTCTCGATGGGGACATTATGTACGTCTGTAACGTTGTATATCCTAACCTAACGCAACCTAACATCTGGGATGTAATATTTTACAACATTCCTGGCGCGTCGGCTCCTACTTTTCGGTGGGAACATTATATACATCTATAACTTTGTATATCCTAGCCTAAGGCGACCTAACATCTCGGATGTAATATTTTACAACATTCCTGGCATGTCGGTCCCTATGTCTCGGCGGGAACATTCTATACGTCTATAGCGTTGTATATCCTAACCTAAGGGAACCTAACATCTCGGGTGTAATATTTTACAACATTTCTGACGCGTCGGCCCCTATTTCTCGGTGGAAACATTATATACGTCTATAACGATATATATCCTAACCTAAGGCAACCTAACATCTCGGATGTATTATTTTACAACATTCCTGGCGCGTCGGCTCCTACTTTTCGGTGGGAACATTACATGCGTCAATATCGTTATATATCCTAGCCTAAGGCAACCTAACATCTCGAATGTTGTATTTTACAACAATCCTGGCATGTCAGTCCCTACATCTCGGTGGGAACAATCCATACGTCTATAACGTTGTATATCCTAACCTAAGGGAACCTAACATCTCGGGTGTAATATTTTACAACATTCCTGACGCGTCGGCCCCTATTTCTCAGTGGGAACATTATATACTTCTATAACGTTATATATCCTAGCCTAAGGCAACCTAACATGTCGAATGTAATATTTTACATCATTCCTGACGTGTCGGCACGTAGTTCTCGGTGGTAACATCATATACGTCTATAACGTTATATATCCTAGCCTAAGGCAACCTAACATCTCGGATATAATATTTTACAACATTCCTGGCGTGTCGTTACCTGCTTCTCGATGGGGACATTATATGCGTCTATATCGCTGTATATCCTACCCTAAGGCAACCTAACATCTGGGATGTAATATTTTACAAGATTCCTGGCACGTCGATCCCCACGTCTCGGTGGGAACATTATATACGTCTATAACGATATATATCCTAACCTAAAGCATCCTAACATCTCGGATGTAATATTTTACAACATTCCTGGCATGTCGGTACCTACATCTCGGTGGGAACTTTCTATACGTCTATAAAGTTGTATATCCTAACCTAAGGGAACCTAACATCTCGGGTGTAATATTTTACAACATTCCTGACGCGATGGGCCCCTATTTCTCGGTGGGAACATTATATACGCCTATACCGTTATATATTCTAACCGAAGGCAACCTAACATCTCGGATGTAATATTTTACAACTTTCGTGGCGGGTCGGCCCCACTTCTCGGTGAGAACATTATATACGTCTACAACGTAATATAACCTAACCTAACCCATCTAGCCCCTCGCTGGTAATGTTTTACAGAATCCCGTTCGGGTTGGTTCATACTTCTCGGTGGGGACATTATATACGTCTATAACATTGTATATCCCATCCGAGGGCAACCTAACATCTCGAATGTAGTATTTCACAACATTCCTAGCGGGTCGGCCCCACTTCTCGGTAGGGACATTATATAAGTCTATATCGCAATATAACCTAACCTAACCCATCTATACCCTCGCTGGTAATGTTTCACAGAATCCCGTTCGTGTCGTCCCGTACGTCTCGCTGAGGAAATTATATACGTGTATAACGTTATACATCCTAACCTAAGGCAACCTAATACCTTGAACGTATTATTTTACAACATTCCTGGCGGGTCGGCCCCAACTTCTCGGTGGGAACATTATATACGTCTATAACGTTATATATCATAGCCTAAGGCAATCTAACCTCTCTACAGTAATATTTTACAGCATTACTGGCGTGACGGCGCCTATTTCTCGGTGGGAACATTATATATGTCTATAACGTTATATATCCTAGACTAAGGCGACCTACCATGTCGAATGTAATATTTGACAACATTCCTGGCATGTCGGTCCCTACATCTCGGTGGGAACATTCTATACGTCTATAACGTCGTATATCCTAACCTAAGGGAACCTAACAACTAGGGTGTAATATTTTACAACATTCCTGACGCGTCGGCCCCTATTTCTCAGTGGGAACATTATATACTTCTATAACGTTATATATCCTAGCCTAAGGCAACCTAACATGTCGAATGTAATATTTTACATCATTCCTGACGTGTCGGCACGTAGTTCTCGGTGGTAACATCATATACGTCTATAACGTTATATATCCTAGCCTAAGGCAACCTAACATCTCGGATATAATATTTTACAACATTCCTGGCGTGTCGTTACCTGCTTCTCGATGGGGACATTATATACGTCTATATCGCTGTATATCCTACCCTAAGGCAACCTAACATCTGGGATGTAATATTTTACAAGATTCCTGGCACGTCGGTCCCCACATCTCGGTGGGAACATTATATAAGTCTATAACGATATATATCCTAACCTAAAGCAACCTAACATCTCGGATGTAATATTTTACAACATTCCTGGCATGTCGGTCCCTACTTCTCGGTGGAAACAATGTATACGTCTATATCGATATATATCCTAGCCTAAGGCAACCCAACATGTAGAATGTAATATTTTACAACATTCCTGGCGTTTCGTCCCCTACTTCTCGATGGGGACATTATATACATCTACAACGTTGTATATCCTAACCTAAGGCAACCTAACATCTCGGATGTAATATTTTACAACATTCTGGCGTGTCGTCGCCTGCTTCTTGATGGGGACATTATATACGTCTATAACCTTGTATATACTAACCTAACGCAACCTAACATCTGGGATGTAATTTTTTCAACATTCCTGGCATGTCGGTCCCTACGTCTCGGTGGGAACGTTATATACGTCTACAACGATATATATCCTAACCTAAGGGAACCTTACATCTCGGATGTAATATTTTACAACATTCCTGGCATGTTGGGCCCTACTTCTCGGTGGGAACATTGTATACGTCTATAGCTATATATATCCTAGCCTAAGGCAACCTAACATGTCGAATGTAATATTTTACAACATTCCTGTCGTGTCGTCTCCTGCATCTCGATGGGGACATTATATACGTCTATAACGTTGAATATCCTAACCTAAAGCAACCTAACATCTGGGATGTAATATTTTACAACATTCCTGGCATGTCGGTCCCTACTTCTCGGTGGAAACAATGTATACGTCTATAACGACATATATCGTAGCCTAAGGCAACCCAAAATGTAGAATGTAATATTTTACAACATTCCTGGCGTGTCGTCGCCTACTTCTCGATGGGGACGTTATATACATCTATAACGTTGTATATCCTACCCTAAGGCAACCTAACATCTCGGATGTAATATTTTACAACATTCCTGGCATGTCGGTCCCTACTTCTCGGTGGGAACATTGTATACGTCCATAACGATATATATCCTAGCCTAAGGCAACCCAACATGTAGAATGTAATATTTTACAACATTCCTGGCGTGTCGTCGCCTACTTCTCGATGGGGACAATATATACATCTATAACGTTGTATATCCTAACCTAAGGCAACCTAACATCTCGGATGTAGTATTTTACAACATTCCTGTCATGTCGGTCCCTACTTCTCGGTGGGGACATTATATACATCTATAACGTTGTATATCCTAACCTAAGGCAACCTAACATCTCGGATGTAATATTTTACAACGTTCCTGGCATGTCGGTCCCTACTTCTCGGTGGGAACATTCTATAAGTCTATAACGTTGTATATCCTAACCGATGGGAACCAAACATCCGGGTGTAATATTTTGCATGCCATTCCTGACGCGTCGGCCCCTATTTCTCGGTGGGAATATTATATACGTCTGTAGCGTTATATATCCTAGCCTAAGGCAACCTAACATGTCGAATGTAATATTTTACATCATTCCTGACGTGTCGGCACGTAGTTCTCGGTGGTAACATCATATACGTCTATAACGTTATATATCCTAGCCTAAGGCAACCTAACATCTCGGATATAATATTTTACAACATTCCTGGCGTGTCGTTACCTGCTTCTCGATGGGGACATTATATACGTCTATATCGCTGTATATACTACCCTAAGGCAACCTAACATCTGGGATGTAATATTTTACAAGATTCCTGGCACGTCGATCCCCACGTCTCGGTGGGAACATTATATACGTCTATAACGATATATATCCTAACCTAAAGCATCCTAACATCTCGGATGTAATATTTTACAACTTTCCTGGCGGGTCGGCCCCACTTCTCGGTGGGGACATTATATAAGTCTATATCGTAAGATAACCTAATCTAACCCATCTAGACCCTCGCTGGTAATGTTTCACAGAATCCCGTTCGTGTCGCCCCGTACATCACGGTGCCGCCAGTATATATGTCTATAACTTTATATATCCTAACCTAAGGCAACCTAACATCTCAAATGTAGTATTTTACAACATTCCAGGCGGGTCGGCCCCTACTTCTCGGTGGGCACATTCTATACGTCTATATCGTAATATAAACTAAACCTAACCCATTTAGCTCCTCGCGGCTAATGTTTTACAGAATCCAGTCCGTGTCGTCACGTACGTCTCGGTGGGGACATTGTATGCGTCTATAATGTTATATATCCTAACCTAAGGCAACCTAACATCTCGGATGTAGTATTTTCCAAAATACCTGGCCGATCGGCCCCTACATCTCGGTGAGAACATTATATACGTCTACAACGTAATATAACCTAACCTAACCCATCTAGCCCCTCGCTGGTAATGTTTTACAGAATCCCGTTCGTGTCGTCCCGTACGTCTCGGTACGGACATTATATAAGTCTATAACGTTATATATCCTAACCTAAGGCAACCTAACATCTCGAATGTAGTATTTTACGACATTCCACTCGTGTCGGCCCCTAATTCTCGTTGGGTATATTATATACGTCTACAACGAAATATAACCTAACCAAACCCATCTAGCCTCTCGCTGGTAATGTTTTACAGAATCAAGTTCGTGTCGTCCCGTACGTCTCGGTGGGGACATTGTATGCGTCTATAACGTTATATATCCTAACCTAAGGCAACCTAACATCTCGGATGTAGTATTTTACAACATTCCAGGCGGGTCGGCACCTACTTCTCGGTGGGAACATTATATAAGTATATATCGTAATATAACCTAACCTACCCCATCTAGCCCCTCGCTGGTAATGTTTTACAGAATCCAGTTCGTGTCGTCCCGTACATTTCAGAGGGGACATTGTATGCGTCTATAACGTTATATATCCTAACCTAAGGCAACCTAACATGTCGAATGTAATATTTTACATCATTCCTGACGTGTCGGCCCGTAGTTCTCGGTGGTAACATTATATAAGTCTATAACGATATATATCCTAACCTAAAGCAACCTATCAACCCGGATGTCATATTTTACAACATTCCTGACGCGTCGGCCCCTATTTCTCGGTGGGAATATTATATACGTCTATAACGTTATATATTCTAGCCTAAGGCAACCTGACATGTCGAATGTAATATTTTACATCATTCTGGCTTGTCGTCGCCTGCTTCTCGAAGGGGACATTATATACGTCTATAACGTTGTATATCCTAACCTAACGCAACCTAACATCTGGGATGTTTTATTTTACAACATTCCTGACGCGTCGGTCCCTACTTGTCGGTGGGAACATTGTATACGTCTATAACGATATATGTCCTAGCCTAAGGCAACCTAACATATCGGATGTAATATTCTACAACATTCTGGCGTGTCGTCGCCTGCTTCTCGATGGGGACATTAGATACGTCTATAACGTTGTATATCCTAACCTAAGGGAACCTAACATCTCGGATGTAATATTTTACAACATTCTGGCGTCTCGTCACCTGCTTCTCGATGGGGACATTATATACGTCGATAACGTTGTATATCCTAACCCAAAGCAACCTATCTTCTGGGATGTAATATTTTACAACCTTCCAGGCATGTCGGCCCCACGTCTCGGTGGGAACATTATATAAGTCTATAACGATATATATCCTAACCTAAAGCAACCTAGCAACTCGGATGTAATATTTTACAACATTCCTGGCATGTCGGTCCCTACATCTCGGTGGGAACATTCTATACGTCTATAACGTTGTATATCCTAACCCAAAGCAACCTAACTTCTGGGATGTAATATTTTACAACATTCCTGGCATGTCGGTCCCCACGTCTCGGTGGGAATATTATATAAGTCTATAACGATATATATCCTAACCTAAAGCAACCTAACAACTCGGATGTAATAGTTTACCACATTCCTGGCGGTCTCTACATCTCGGTGGGAACATTCTATACGTCTATAACGTTGTATATCCTATCCTAAGGCAACCTAACATATCGGATGTTATATTTTACAACATTCCTGACGCGTCGGCCCCTATTTCTCGGTAGGAATATTATATACGTCTATATCGTTATATATCCTAGCCTAAGGCAACCTAACATCTCGGATGTTATATTTTACAACATTCCTGGCGTGTCGTCGCCTGCTTCTCGATGGGGACATGAGATACGTCTATAACGTTGTATATCCTAACCTAAGGGAACCTAACATCTCGGATGTAGTATTTTACAACATTCCAGGTGGGTCGGCACCTACTTCTCGGTGGGAACATTATATAAGTATATATCGTAATATAACCTAACCTACCCCATCTAGCCCCTCGCTGGTAATGTTTTACAGAATCCAGTTCGTGTCGTCCCGTGCGTCTCGGTGGGAACATTGTATGCGTCTATAACGTTATATTTCCTAACCTAAGGCTATCTAACATCTCGGATGTAGTAATTTCCAAAATTACTGGCGTGTCGGCCCCTACTTCTCGTTGGGTACATTATGTACGTCTACAACGTAATATTACCTAACCTAACCCATCTAGGCCCTCGCTGGTAATGTTTTACAGAATCCAGTTCGTGTCGTCCCGTACATTTCAGAGGGGACATTGTATGCGTCTATAACGTTATATATCCTAACCTAAGGCAACCTAACATGTCGAATGTAATATTTTACATCATTCCTGACGTGTCGGCCCGTAGTTCTCGGTGGTAACATTATATAAGTCTATAACGATATATATCCTAACCTAAAGCAACCTATCAACTCGGATGTCATATTTTACAACATTCCTGACGCGTCGGCCCCTATTTCTCGGTGGGAATATAATATACGTCTATAACGTTATATATTCTAGCCTAAGGCAACCTGACATGTCGAATGTAATATTTTACATCATTCTGGCTTGTCGTCGCCTGCTTCTCGATGGGGACATTAGATACGTCTATAACGTTGTATATCCTAACCTAAGGGAACCTAACATCTCGGATGTAATATTTTCAACATTCCTGGCATGTCGGTCCCTACGTCTCGGTGGGAACGTTATATACGTCTATAACGATATATATCCTAACCTAAGGGAACCTTACATCTCGGATGTAATATTTTACAACATTCCTGGCATGTCGGTCCCTACTTCTCGGTGGAAACAATGTATACGTCTATAACGACATATATCCTAGCCTAAGGCAACCCAAAATGTAGAATGTAATATTTTACAACATTCCTGGCGTGTCGTCGCCTACTTCTCGATGGGGACGTTATATACATCTATAACGTTGTATATCCTCCCCTAAGGCAACCTAACATCTCGGATGTAATATTTTACAACATTCCTGGCATGTCGGGCCCTACTTCTCGGTGGGAACATTGTATACGTCTATAACGATATAAACCCTAGCCTAACGCAACCTAACATGTCGAATGTAATATTTTACAACATTCCTGTCGTGTCGTCGCCTGCTTCTCGATGGGGACATTCTATACGTCTATAACGCTGTATGTCCTAACCTAAGGGAACCTAACATCTCGGGTGTAATATTTTAGAACATTCCTGACGCGTCAGTCCCTATTTCTCGGTGGGAACATTATATACGTCTATAACGTTATATATCCTAGCCTAAGGCAACCTAACTTGTAGAATGTAATATTTTACAACATTCCTGGCGTGTCGTCGCCTACTTCTGGATGGGGACATTATATACATCTATAACGTTATATATCCTAACCTAAGGGAACCTAACATCTCGGGTGTAATATTTTACAACATTCCTGGCGTGTCGTCGCCTACTTCTCGGTGGGAACATTGTATACGTCTATAACTATATATATCCTAGCCTAAGGCAACCTAACATGTCGAATGTAATATTTTACAACATTCCTGTCGTGTCGTCTCCTGCATCTCGATGGGGACATTATATACGTCTATAACGTTGAATATCCTAACCTAAAGCAACCTAACATCTGGGATGTAATATTTTACAACATTCCTGGCATGTCGGTCCCTACATCTCGGTGGAAACAATGTATACGTCTATAACGACATATATCCTATCCTAAGGCAACCCAACATGTAGAATGTAATATTTTACAACATTCCTGGCGTGTCGTCGCCTACTTCTGGATGGGGACATTATATACATCTATAACGTTATATATCCTAACCTAAGGGAACCTAACATCTCGGGTGTAATATTTTACAACATTCCTGGCGTGTCGTCGCCTACTTCTCGGTGGGAACTTTGTATACGTCTATAACTATATATATCCTAGCCTAAGGCAACCTAACATGTCGAATGTAATATTTTACAACATTCCTGTCGTGTCGTCGCCTGCTTCTCAATGGGGATATTATATAAGTCTATAACGTTGTATATTCTAACCTAACGCAACCTAACATCTGGGATGTAATATTTTACAACATTCCTGGCGTGTCGTCGCCTACTTCTGGATGGGGACATTATATACATCTATAACGTCATATATCCTAACCTAAGGGAACCTAACATCTCGGGTGTAATATTTTACAACATTCCTGGCGTGTCGTCTCCTACTTCTCGATGGGGACATTATATACATCTATAACGTTGTATATTCTAACCTAACGCTACCTAACATCTGGGATTTAATATTTTAGAACATTCCTGGCATGTAGGTCCCTACTTCTCGGTGGGAACATTGTATACGTCTATAACGATATATATCCTAGCCTAACGCAACCTAACAACTCGGATTTAATAGTTTACAACATTCCTGACGCGTCGGCCCCTATTTTTCGGTGGGAATATTATATACGTCTATAACGTTACATATCCTAGCCTAAGGCAACCTAACATGTCGAATGTAATATTTTAGAACATTCTGGCCTGTCGTCGCTTGCTTCTCGAAGGGGACATTATATACGTCTATAACGTTGTATATCCTAACCTAAGGGAACCTAAAATCTCGGGTGTAATATTTTACAACATTCCTGACGCGTCGGCCCCTATTTCTCGGTAGGAATATTATATACGTCTATAACGTTGTATATCCTAACCTAAGGCAACCTAACATCTCGGATGTAATATTTTACAACATTCCTGGCATGTAGGTCCCTACTTCGCGGTGGGAACATTCTATACATCTATAACGATATATATCCTAACCTAAGGCAACCTAACATCTCGGATGTAATATTTTACAACATTCCTGGCGCTTCGGCTTCTACTTTTCGGTGGGAACATTATATACGTCTATAACGTTACATATCCTAACGTATGGCAACATAACATCTCGGATGTTATATATTACAACATTCCTGGCGTGTCGTCGCCTGCTTCTCGATGGGGACTTTATGTACGTCTATAACGTTGAATATCCTAACCTAAAGCAACCTAACATCTGGGATGTAATATTTTACAAGATCCCTGGCATGTCGGTCCCCACGTCTCGGTGGGAACATTATATACGTCTATAACGGTATATATCATAACCTAAAGCAACCTAACATCTCGGATGTAATATTTTACAACATTCGTGGCATGTCGGTCCCTACTTCTCGGTGGAAACAATGTATACGTCTATAACGATATATATCCTAGCCTAAGGCAACCTAACATGTCGAATGTAATATTTTGCAACATTCCTGTCGTGTCGTCGCCTGCTTCTCGTTGGGGACATTATATACCTCTATAACGTTGTATATTCTAACCTAACGCAACCTAACATCTGGGATGTAATATTTTACAACATTCCTGGCGTGTCGTCGCCTACTTCTGGATGGGGACATTATATACATCTATAACGTCATATATCCTAACCTAAGGGAACCTAACGTCTCGGGTGTAATATCTTACAACATTCCTGGCGTGTCGTCGCCTACTTCTCGATGGGGACATTATATACATCTATAACGTTATATATCCTAACCTAAGGCAACCTAACATCTCGGATGTAATATTTTACAACATTCTGGCGTGTCGTCGCCTGCTTCTTGATGGGGTCATTATATACGTCTATAACCTTGTATATACTAACCTAACGCAACCTAACATCTGGGATGTAATATTTTCAACATTCCTGGCATGTCGGTCCCTACGTCTCGGTGGGAACGTTATATACGTCTATAACGATATATATCCTAACCTAAGGGAACCTTACATCTCGGATGTAATATTTTACAACATTCCTGGCATGTCGGTCCCTACTTCTCGGTGGAAACAATGTATACGTCTATAACGACATATATCCTAGCCTAAGGCAACCCAAAATGTAGAATGTAATATTTTACAACATTCCTGGCGTGTCGTCGCCTACTTCTCGATGGGGACGTTATATACATCTAAAACGTTGTATATCCTCCCCTAAGGCAACCTAACATCTCGGATGTAATATTTTACAACATTCCTGGCATGTCGGGCCCTACTTCTCGGTGGGAACATTGTATACGTCTATAACGATATAAACCCTAGCCTAACGCAACCTAACATGTCGAATGTAATATTTTACAACATTCCTGTCGTGTCGTCGCCTGCTTCTCGATGGGGACATTCTATACGTCTATAACGCTGTATGTCCTAACCTAAGGGAACCTAACATCTCGGGTGTAATATTTTAGAACATTCCTGACGCGTCAGTCCCTATTTCTCGGTGGGAACATTATATACGTCTATAACGTTATATATCCTAGCCTAAGGCAACCTAACTTGTAGAATGTAATATTTTACAACATTCCTGGCGTGTCGTCGCCTACTTCTGGATGGGGACATTATATACATCTATAACGTTATATATCCTAACCTAAGGGAATCTAACATCTCGGGTGTAATATTTTACAACATTCCTGGCGTGTCGTCGCCTACTTCTCGGTGGGAACATTGTATACGTCTATAACTATATATATCCTAGCCTAAGGCAACCTAACATGTCGAATGTAATATTTTACAACATTCCTGTCGTGTCGTCTCCTGCATCTCGATGGGGACATTATATACGTCTATAACGTTGAATATCCTAACCTAAAGCAACCTAACATCTGGGATGTAATATTTTACAACATTCCTGGCATGTCGGTCCCTACTTCTCGGTGGAAACAATGTATACGTCTATAACGACATATATCCTATCCTAAGGCAACCCAACATGTAGAATGTAATATTTTACAACATTCCTGGCGTGTCGTCGCCTACTTCTGGATGGGGACATTATATACATCTATAACGTTATATATCCTAACCTAAGGGAACCTAACATCTCGGGTGTAATATTTTACAACATTCCTGGCGTGTCGTCGCCTACTTCTCGGTGGGAACATTGTATACGTCTATAACTATATATATCCTAGCCTAAGGCAACCTAACATGTCGAATGTAATATTTTACAACATTCCTGTCGTGTCGTCGCCTGCTTCTCAATGGGGATATTATATAAGTCTATAACGTTGTATATTCTAACCTAACGCAACCTAACATCTGGGATGTAATATTTTACAACATTCCTGGCGTGTCGTCGCCTACTTCTGGATGGGGACATTATATACATCTATAACGTCATATATCCTAACCTAAGGGAACCTAACATCTCGGGTGTAATATTTTACAACATTCCTGGCGTGTCGTCTCCTACTTCTCGATGGGGACATTATATACATCTATAGCGTTGTATATTCTAACCTAACGCTACCTAACATCTGGGATTTAATATTTTAGAACATTCCTGGCATGTAGGTCCCTACTTCTCGGTGGGAACATTGTATACGTCTATAACGATATATATCCTAGCCTAACGCAACCTAACATGTCGAATGTAATATTTTACAACATTCCTGTCGTGTCGTCGCCTGCTTCTTGATGGGGACATTCTATACGCCTATAACGCTGTATGTCCTAACCTAAGGGAACCTAACATCTCGGGTGTTATATTTTAGAACATTCCTGACGCGTCAGTCCCTATTTCTCGGTGGGAACATTATATACGTCTATAACGTTATATATCCTAGCCTAAGGCAACCTAACTTGTAGAATGTAATATTTTACAACATTCCTGGCGTGTCGTCGCCTACTACTGGATGGGGACATTATATACATCTATAACGTTATATATCCTAACCTAAGGGAACCTAACATCTCGGGTGTAATATTTTACAACATTCCTGACGCGTCGGCCCCTATTTCTCGGTGGGAATATTATATACGTCTATAACGTTATATATCCTAGCCTAAGGCAACCTGACATGTCGAATGTAATATTTTACATCATTCTGGCTTGTCGTCGCCTGCTTCTCGAAGGGGACATTATATACGTCTATAACGTTGTATATCCTAACCTAACGCAACCTAACATCTGGGATGTTTTATTTTACAACATTCCTGACGCATCGGTCCCTACTTGTCGGTGGGAACATTGTATACGTCTATAACGATATATGTCCTAGCCTAAGGCAACCTAACATATCGGATGTAATATTCTACAACATTCTGGCGTGTCGTCGCCTGCTTCTCGATGGGGACATTAGATACGTCTATAACGTTGTATATCCTAACCTAAGGGAACCTAACATCTCGGATGTAATATTTTACAACATTCTGGCGTCTCGTCGCCTGCTTCTCGATGGGGACATTATATACGTCGATAACGTTGTATATCCTAACCCAAAGCAACCTATCTTCTGGGATGTAATATTTTACAACCTTCCAGGCATGTCGGCCCCACGTCTCGGTGGGAACATTATATAAGTCTATAACGATATATATCCTAACCTAAAGCAACCTAACAACTCGGATGTAATATTTTACAACATTCCTGGCATGTCGGTCCCTACATCTCGGTGGGAACATTCTATACGTCTATAACGTTGTATATCCTAACCCAAAGCAACCTAACTTCTGGGATGTAATATTTTACAACATTCCTGGCATGTCGGTCCCCACGTCTCGGTGGGAATATTATATAAGTCTATAACGATATATATCCTAACCTAAAGCAACCTAACAACTCGGATGTAATAGTTTACCACATTCCTGGCGGTCTCTACATCTCGGTGGGAACATTCTATACGTCTATAACGTTGTATATCCTAACCTAAGGGAAGCGAACATCTGGGATGTAATATTTTACAACATACCTGACGCGTCGGCCCCTATTTCTCGGAGGAAACATTATATACGTCTATCATGTTATATATCCTATCCTAAGGCAACCTAACATATCGGATGTAATATTTTACAACATTCTGGCGTGCCGTCGCCTGCTTCTCGATGGGGACATTAGATACGTCTATAACGTTGTTTATCCTAACCTAAGGGAACCTAACATCTCGGACGTAATATTTGACAACATTCTGGCGTGTCGTCGCCTTCTTCTCGATGGGGACATTATATACGTCTATAACGTTGTATATCCTAACCCAAAGCAACCTAACTTCCGGGATATAATGTGTTACAACATTCCTGGCATGTCGGTCCCCACATCTCGGTGGGAACATTATATAAGTCTATAACGATATATATCCTAACCTAAAACAACCTAACAACTCGGATGTAATAGTTTACAACATTCCTGGCATGTCGGTTCCTACATCTCGGTGGGAACATTCTATACGTCTATAACGTTGTATATACTAACCTAAGGGAACCTAACATTTCGGGTGTAATATTTTACAACATTCCTGACGCGTCGGCCCCTATTTCTCGGTGGGAATATTATATACGTCTATAACGTTACATATCCCATTCTAAGGCAACCTAACATGTCGAATGTAATATTTTAGAACATTCTGGCTTGTCGTCGCTTGCTTCTCGAAGGGGACATTATATACGTCTATAACGTTGTATATCCTAACCTAAGGGAACCTAACATCTCGGGTGTAATATTTTACAACATTCCTGACGCGTCGGCCCCTATTTCTCGGTAGGAATATTATATACGTCTATAACGTTATATATCCTAGCCTAAGGCAACCTAACATCTCGGATGTTATATTTTACAACATTCCTGGCGTGTCGTCGCCTGCTTCTCGATGGGGACATGAGATACGTCTATAACGTTGTATATCCTAACCTAAGGGAACCTAACATCTCGGATGTAATATTTTACAACATTCTGGCGTGTCGTCGCCTGCTTCTCGATGGGGACATTATATACGTCTATAACGTTGTATATCCTAACCCAAAGCAACCTAACTTCTGGGATGTAATATTTTACAACATTCGTGGCATGTCGGTCCCCACGTCTCGGTGGGAACATTATATAAGTCTATAACGATATATATCCTAACCTAAAACAACCTAACAACTCGGATTTAATAGTTTACAACATTCCTGACGCGTCGGCCCCTATTTCTCGGTGGGAATATTATATACGTCTATAACGTTACATATCCTAGCCTAAGGCAACCTAACATGTCGAATGTAATATTTTAGAACATTCTGGCCTGTCGTCGCTTGCTTCTCGAAGGGGACATTATATACGTCTATAACGTTGTATATCCTAACCTAAGGGAACCTAACATCTCGGGTGTAATATTTTACAACATTCCTGACGCGTCGGCCCCTATTTCTCGGTAGGAATATTATATACGTCTATAACGTTGTATATCCTAACCTAAGGCAACCTAACATCTCGGATGTAATATTTTACAACATTCCTGGCATGTAGGTCCCTACTTCGTGGTGGGAACATTCTATACGTCTATAACGATATATATCCTAACCTAAGGCAACCTAACATCTCGGATGTAATATTTTACAACATTCCTGGCGCTTCGGCTTTTACTTTTCGGTGGGAACATTATATACGTCTATAACGTTACATATCCTAACGTATGGCAACATAACATCTCGGATGTTATATATTACAACATTCCTGGCGTGTCGTCGCCTGCTTCTCGATGGGGACTTTATGTACGTCTATAACGTTGAATATCCTAACCTAAAGCAACCTAACATCTGGGATGTAATATTTTACAAGATCCCTGGCATGTCGGTCCCCACGTCTCGGTGGGAACATTATATACGTCTATAACGATATATATCATAACCTAAAGCAACCTAACATCTCGGATGTAATATTTTACAACATTCCTGGCATGTCGGTCCCTACTTCTCGGTGGAAACAATGTATACGTCTATAACGATATATATCCTAGCCTAAGGCAACCTAACATGTCGAATGTAATATTTTGCAACATTCCTGTCGTGTCGTCGCCTGCTTCTCGATGGGGACATTATATACCTCTATAACGTTGTATATTCTAACCTAACGCAACCTAACATCTGGGATGTAATATTTTACAACATTCCTCGCGTGTCGTCGCCTACTTCTGGATGGGGACATTATATACATCTATAACGTCATATATCCTAACCTAAGGGAACCTAACGTCTCGGGTGTAATATCTTACAACATTCCTGGCGTGTCGTCGCCTACTTCTGGATGGGGACATTATATACATCTATAACGTTATATATCCTAACCTAAGGCAACCTAACATCTCGGATGTAATATTTTACAACATTCTGGCATATCGGTCCCTACTTCTCGGTGGAAACAATGTATACGTCTATAACGACATATATCCTAGCCTAAGGCAACCCAAAATGTAGAATGTAATATTTTACAACATTCCTGGCGTGTCGTCACCTACTTCTCGATGGGGACGTTATATACATCTATAACGTTGTATATCCTCCCCTAAGGCAACCTAACATCTCGGATGTAATATTTTACAACATTCCTGGCATGTCGGGCCCTACTTCTCGGTGGGAACATTGTATACGTCTATAACGATATAAACCCTAGCCTAACGCAACCTAACATGTCGAATGTAATATTTTACAACATTCCTGTCGTGTCGTCGCCTGCTTCTCGATGGGGACATTCTATACGTCTATAACGCTGTATCTCCTAACCTAAGGGAACCTAACATCTCGGGTGTAATATTTTAGAACATTCCTGACGCGTCAGTCCCTATTTCTCGGTGGGAACATTATATACGTCTATAACGTTATATATCCTAGCCTAAGGCAACCTAACTTGTAGAATGTAATATTTTACAACATTCCTGGCGTGTCGTCGCCTACTTCTGGATGGGGACATTATATACATCTATAACGTTATATATCCTAACCTAAGGGAACCTAACATCTCGGGTGTAATATTTTACAACATTCCTGGCGTGTCGTCGCCTACTTCTCGGTGGGAACATTGTATACATCTATAACTATATATATCCTAGCCTAAGGCAACCTAACATGTCGAATGTAATATTTTACAACATTCCTGTCGTGTCGTCTCCTGCATCTCGATGGGGACATTATATACGTCTATAACGTTGAATATCCTAACCTAAAGCAACCTAACATCTGGGATGTAATATTTTACAACATTCCTGGCATGTCGGTCCCTACTTCTCGGTGGAAACAATGTATACGTCTATATCGACATATATCCTAGCCTAAGGCAACCCATCATGTAGAATGTAATATTGTACAACATTCCTGTCGTGTCGTCGCCTGCTTCTCGATGGGGATATTATATACGTCTATAACGTTGTATATTCTAACCTAACGCAACCTAACATCTGGGATGTAATATTTTACAACATTCCTGGCGTGTCGTCGCCTACTTCTGGATGGGGACATTATATACATCTATAACGTCATATATCCTACCCTAAGGGAACCTAACATCTCGGGTGTAATGTTTTACAACATTCCTGGCGTGTCGTCGCCTACTTCTCGATGGGGACATTATATACATCTATAACGTTGTATATTCTAACCTAACGCAACCTAACATCTGGGATTTAATATTTTAGAACATGCCTGGCATGTAGGTCCCTACTTCTCGGTGGAAACATTCTATACGTCTATAACGTTGTATATCCTAACCTAAGGGAACATAACACCTCGGGTGTAATATTTTACAACATTGCTGACGCGTCGGCCCCTATTTCTCGATGGGAACATTCTATACGTATATAACGTTGTATATCCTAACCTAAGGGAACCTAACATCTCGGGTGTAATATTCTAGAACATTCCTGACGCGTCGGTCCCTATTTCTCGGTGGGAACATTATATACGTCTATAACGTTATATATCCTAGCCTACGGCAACCTAACTTGTCGAATGTAATATTTTACAACATTCCTGGCGTGTCGTCGCCTACTTCTCAATGGGGACGTTATATACATCTATAACGTTGTATATCCTAACCTAAGGCAACCTAACATCTGGGATGTAATATTTTACAACATTTCTGGCATGTCGGCCCCTGCGTCTCGGTGGGAACGTTATATACGTCTATAACGATATATATCCTAACCTAAGGGAACCTTACATCTCGGATGTAATATTTTACAACATTCCTGGCATGTTGGGCCCTACTTCTCGGTGGGAACATTGTATACGTCTATAACTATATATATCCTAGCCTAAGGCAACCTAACATGTCGAATGTAATATTTTACAACATTCCTGTCGTGTCGTCTCCTGCATCTCGATGGGGACATTATATACGTCTATAACGTTGAATATCCTAACCTAAAGCAACCTAACATCTGGGATGTAATATTTTACAACATTCCTGGCATGTCGGTCCCTACTTCTCGGTGGAAACAATGTATACGTCTATAACGACATATATCCTAGCCTAAGGCAACCCAAAATGTAGAATGTAATATTTTACAACATTCCTGTCGTGTCGTCGCCTGCTTCTCGATGGGGACATTATATACGTCTATAACGTTGTATATTCTAACCTAACGCAACCTAAAATCTGGGATGTAATATTTTACAACATTCCTGGCGTGTCGTCGCCTACTCCTGGATAGGGAAATTATATACATCTATAACGTCATATATCCTAACCTAAGGGAACCTAACATCTCGGGTGTAATATTTTACAACATTCCTGGCGTGTCGTCGCCTACTTCTCAATGGGGACGTTATATACATCTATAACGTTGTATATCCTAACCTAAGGCAACCTAACATCTGGGATGTAATATTTTACAACATTTCTGGCATGTCGGCCCCTGCGTCTCGGTGGGAACGTTATATACGTCTATAACGATATATATCCTAACCTAAGGGAACCTTACATCTCGGATGTAATATTTTACAACATTCCTGGCATGTTGGGCCCTACTTCTCGGTGGGAACATTGTATACGTCTATAACTATATATATCCTAGCCTAAGGCAACCTAACATGTCGAATGTAATATTTTACAACATTCCTGTCGTGTCGTCTCCTGCATCTCGATGGGGACATTATATACGTCTATAACGTTGAATATCCTAACCTAAAGCAACCTAACATCTGGGATGTAATATTTTACAACATTCCTGGCATGTCGGTCCCTACTTCTCGGTGGAAACAATGTATACGTCTATAACGACATATATCCTAGCCTAAGGCAACCCAAAATGTAGAATGTAATATTTTACAACATTCCTGTCGTGTCGTCGCCTGCTTCTCGATGGGGACATTATATACGTGTATAACGTTGTATATTCTAACCTAACGCAACCTAAAATCTGGGATGTAATATTTTACAACATTCCTGGCGTGTCGTCGCCTACTCCTGGATAGGGAAATTATATACATCTATAACGTCATATATCCTAACCTAAGGGAACCTAACATCTCGGGTGTAATATTTTACAACATTCCTGGCGTGTCGTCGCCTACTTCTCAATGGGGACGTTATATACATCTATAACGTTGTATATCCTAACCTAAGGCAACCTAACATCTGGGATGTAATATTTTACAACATTTCTGGCATGTCGGCCCCTGCGTCTCGGTGGGAACGTTATATACGTCTATAACGATATATATCCTAACCTAAGGGAACCTTACATCTCGGATGTAATATTTTACAACATTCCTGGCATGTTGGGCCCTACTTCTCGGTGGGAACATTGTATACGTCTATAACTATATATATCCTAGCCTAAGGCAACCTAACATGTCGAATGTAATATTTTACAACATTCCTGTCGTGTCGTCTCCTGCATCTCGATGGGGACATTATATACGTCTATAACGTTGAATATCCTAACCTAAAGCAACCTAACATCTGGGATGTAATATTTTACAACATTCCTGGCATGTCGGTCCCTACTTCTCGGTGGAAACAATGTATACGTCTATAACGACATATATCCTAGCCTAAGGCAACCCAAAATGTAGAATGTAATATTTTACAACATTCCTGTCGTGTCGTCGCCTGCTTCTCGATGGGGACATTATATACGTCTATAACGTTGTATATTCTAACCTAACGCAACCTAAAATCTGGGATGTAATATTTTACAACATTCCTGGCGTGTCGTCGCCTACTTCTGGATAGGGACATTATATACATCTATAACGTCATATATCCTAACCTAAGGGAACCTAACATCTCGGGTGTAATATTTTACAACATTCCTGGCGCGTCGTTGCCTACTTCTCGATGGGGACATTACATACATCTATAACGTTGTATATCCTAACCTAAGGCAACCTAACATCTCGGATGTAATATTTTACAACATTCCTGGCATGTCGGGCCCTACTTCTGGGTGGGAGCATTGTATACGTCTATAACGATATATATCCTAGCCTAACGCAACCTAACATGTCGAATGTAATATTTTACAACATTCCTGGCGTGTCGTCGCCTGCTTCTTGATGGGGACATTCTATACGCCTATAACGCTGTATGTCCTAACCTAAGGGAACCTAACATCTCGGGTGTAATATTTTAGATCATTCCTGACGCGTCAGTCCCTATTTCTCGGTGGGAACATTATATACGTCTATAACGTTATATATCCTAGCCTAAGGCAACCTAACTTGTAGAATGTAATATTTTACAACATTCCTGGCGTGTCGTCGCCTACTTCTGGATGGGGACATTATATACATCTATAACGTTATATATCCTAACCTAAGGGAACCTAACATCTCGGGTGTAATATTTTACAACATTCCTGACGCGTCAGCCCCTATTTCTCGGTGGGAATATTATATACGTCTATAACGTTATATATCCTAGCCTAAGGCAACCTGACATGTCGAATGTAATATTTTACATCATTCTGGCTTGTCGTCGCCTGCTTCTCGAAGGGGACATTATATACGTCTATAACGTTGTATTTCCTAACCTAACGCAACCTAACATCTGGGATGTTTTATTTTACAACATTCCTGACGCATCGGTCCCTACTTGTCGGTGGGAACATTGTATACGTCTATAACGATATATGTCCTAGCCTAAGGCAACCTAACATATCGGATGTAATATTCTACAACATTCTGGCCTGTCGTCGCCTGCTTCTCGATGGGGACATTAGATACGTCTATAACGTTGTATATCCTAACCTAAGGGAACCTAACATCTCGGATGTAATATTTTACAACATTCTGGCGTCTCGTCGCCTGCTTCTCGATGGGGACATTATATACGTCGATAACGTTGTATATCCTAACCCAAAGCAACCTATCTTCTGGGATGTAATATTTTACAACCTTCCAGGCATGTCGGCCCCACGTCTCGGTGGGAACATTATATAAGTCTATAACGATATATATCCTAACCTAAAGCAACCTAACAACTCGGATGTAATATTTTACAACATTCCTGGCATGTCGGTCCCTACATCTCGGTGGGAACATTCTATACGTCTATAACGTTGTATATCCTAACCCAAAGCAACCTAACTTCTGGGATGTAATATTTTACAACATTCCTGGCATGTCGGTTCCTACATCTCGGTGGGAACATTCTATACGTCTATAACGTTGTATATACTAACCTAAGGGAACCTAACATTTCGGGTGTAATATTTTACAACATTCCTGACGCGTCGGCCCCTATTTCTCGGTGGGAATATTATATACGTCTATAACGTTACATATCCCATTCTAAGGCAACCTAACATGTCGAATGTAATATTTTAGAACATTCTGGCTTGTCGTCGCTTGCTTCTCGAAGGGGACATTATATACGTCTATAACGTTGTATATCCTAACCTAAGGGAACCTAACACCTCGGGTGTAATATTTTACAACATTCCTGACGCGTCGGCCCCTATTTCTCGGTAGGAATATTATATACGTCTATAACGTTATATATCCTAGCCTAAGGCAACCTAACATCTCGGATGTTATATTTTACAACATTCCTGGCGTGTCGTCGCCTGCTTCTCGATGGGGACATGAGATACGTCTATAACGTTGTATATCCTAACCTAAGGGAACCTAACATCTCGGATGTAATATTTTACAACATTCTGGCGTGTCGTCGCCTGCTTCTCGATGGGGACATTATATACGTCTATAACGTTGTATATCCTAACCCAAAGCAACCTAACTTCTGGGATGTAATATTTTACAACATTCGTGGCATGTCGGTCCCCACGTCTCGGTGGGAACATTATATAAGTCTATAACGATATATATCCTAACCTAAAACAACCTAACAACTCGGATTTAATAGTTTACAACATTCCTGACGCGTCGGCCCCTATTTCTCGGTGGGAATATTATATACGTCTATAACGTTACATATCCTAGCCTAAGGCAACCTAACATGTCGAATGTAATATTTTAGAACATTCTGGCCTGTCGTCGCTTGCTTCTCGAAGGGGACATTATATACGTCTATAACGTTGTATATCCTAACCTAAGGGAACCTAACATCTCGGGTGTAATATTTTACAACATTCCTGACGCGTCGGCCCCTATTTCTCGGTAGGAATATTATATACGTCTATAACGTTGTATATCCTAACCTAAGGCAACCTAACATCTCGGATGTAATATTTTACAACATTCCTGGCATGTAGGTCCCTACTTCGTGGTGGGAACATTCTATACGTCTATAACGATATATATCCTAACCTAAGGCAACCTAACATCTCGGATGTAATATTTTACAACATTCCTGGCGCTTCGGCTTTTACTTTTCGGTGGGAACATTATATACGTCTATAACGTTACATATCCTAACGTATGGCAACATAACATCTCGGATGTTATATATTACAACATTCCTGGCGTGTCGTCGCCTGCTTCTCGATGGGGACTTTATGTACGTCTATAACGTTGAATATCCTAACCTAAAGCAACCTAACATCTGGGATGTAATATTTTACAAGATCCCTGGCATGTCGGTCCCCACGTCTCGGTGGGAACATTATATACGTCTATAACGATATATATCATAACCTAAAGCAACCTAACATCTCGGATGTAATATTTTACAACATTCCTGGCATGTCGGTCCCTACTTCTCGGTGGAAACAATGTATACGTCTATAACGATATATATCCTAGCCTAAGGCAACCTAACATGTCGAATGTAATATTTTGCAACATTCCTGTCGTGTCGTCGCCTGCTTCTCGATGGGGACATTATATACCTCTATAAC
Organism: Xylocopa violacea; assembly: GCA_963969225.1. Taxonomy (NCBI): domain Eukaryota; kingdom Metazoa; phylum Arthropoda; class Insecta; order Hymenoptera; family Apidae; genus Xylocopa; species Xylocopa violacea. The sequence goes on from CAXAJV010000832.1 coordinate 140,090, forward strand.
GTTGTATATTCTAACCTAACGCAACCTAACATCTGGGATGTAATATTTTACAACATTCCTCGCGTGTCGTCGCCTACTTCTGGATGGGGACATTATATACATCTATAACGTCATATATCCTAACCTAAGGGAACCTAACGTCTCGGGTGTAATATCTTACAACATTCCTGGCGTGTCGTCGCCTACTTCTGGATGGGGACATTATATACATCTATAACGTTATATATCCTAACCTAAGGCAACCTAACATCTCGGATGTAATATTTTACAACATTCTGGCATATCGGTCCCTACTTCTCGGTGGAAACAATGTATACGTCTATAACGACATATATCCTAGCCTAAGGCAACCCAAAATGTAGAATGTAATATTTTACAACATTCCTGGCGTGTCGTCACCTACTTCTCGATGGGGACGTTATATACATCTATAACGTTGTATATCCTCCCCTAAGGCAACCTAACATCTCGGATGTAATATTTTACAACATTCCTGGCATGTCGGGCCCTACTTCTCGGTGGGAACATTGTATACGTCTATAACGATATAAACCCTAGCCTAACGCAACCTAACATGTCGAATGTAATATTTTACAACATTCCTGTCGTGTCGTCGCCTGCTTCTCGATGGGGACATTCTATACGTCTATAACGCTGTATCTCCTAACCTAAGGGAACCTAACATCTCGGGTGTAATATTTTAGAACATTCCTGACGCGTCAGTCCCTATTTCTCGGTGGGAACATTATATACGTCTATAACGTTATATATCCTAGCCTAAGGCAACCTAACTTGTAGAATGTAATATTTTACAACATTCCTGGCGTGTCGTCGCCTACTTCTGGATGGGGACATTATATACATCTATAACGTTATATATCCTAACCTAAGGGAACCTAACATCTCGGGTGTAATATTTTACAACATTCCTGGCGTGTCGTCGCCTACTTCTCGGTGGGAACATTGTATACATCTATAACTATATATATCCTAGCCTAAGGCAACCTAACATGTCGAATGTAATATTTTACAACATTCCTGTCGTGTCGTCTCCTGCATCTCGATGGGGACATTATATACGTCTATAACGTTGAATATCCTAACCTAAAGCAACCTAACATCTGGGATGTAATATTTTACAACATTCCTGGCATGTCGGTCCCTACTTCTCGGTGGAAACAATGTATACGTCTATATCGACATATATCCTAGCCTAAGGCAACCCATCATGTAGAATGTAATATTGTACAACATTCCTGTCGTGTCGTCGCCTGCTTCTCGATGGGGATATTATATACGTCTATAACGTTGTATATTCTAACCTAACGCAACCTAACATCTGGGATGTAATATTTTACAACATTCCTGGCGTGTCGTCGCCTACTTCTGGATGGGGACATTATATACATCTATAACGTCATATATCCTACCCTAAGGGAACCTAACATCTCGGGTGTAATGTTTTACAACATTCCTGGCGTGTCGTCGCCTACTTCTCGATGGGGACATTATATACATCTATAACGTTGTATATTCTAACCTAACGCAACCTAACATCTGGGATTTAATATTTTAGAACATGCCTGGCATGTAGGTCCCTACTTCTCGGTGGAAACATTCTATACGTCCATAACGTTGTATATCCTAACCTAAGGGAACATAACACCTCGGGTGTAATATTTTACAACATTGCTGACGCGTCGGCCCCTATTTCTCGATGGGAACATTCTATACGTATATAACGTTGTATATCCTAACCTAAGGGAACCTAACATCTCGGGTGTAATATTCTAGAACATTCCTGACGCGTCGGTCCCTATTTCTCGGTGGGAACATTATATACGTCTATAACGTTATATATCCTAGCCTACGGCAACCTAACTTGTCGAATGTAATATTTTACAACATTCCTGGCGTGTCGTCGCCTACTTCTCAATGGGGACGTTATATACATCTATAACGTTGTATACCCTAACCTAAGGCAACCTAACATCTGGGATGTAATATTTTACAACATTTCTGGCATGTCGGCCCCTGCGTCTCGGTGGGAACGTTATATACGTCTATAACGATATATATCCTAACCTAAGGGAACCTTACATCTCGGATGTAATATTTTACAACATTCCTGGCATGTTGGGCCCTACTTCTCGGTGGGAACATTGTATACGTCTATAACTATATATATCCTAGCCTAAGGCAACCTAACATGTCGAATGTAATATTTTACAACATTCCTGTCGTGTCGTCTCCTGCATCTCGATGGGGACATTATATACGTCTATAACGTTGAATATCCTAACCTAAAGCAACCTAACATCTGGGATGTAATATTTTACAACATTCCTGGCATGTCGGTCCCTACTTCTCGGTGGAAACAATGTATACGTCTATAACGACATATATCCTAGCCTAAGGCAACCCAAAATGTAGAATGTAATATTTTACAACATTCCTGTCGTGTCGTCGCCTGCTTCTCGATGGGGACATTATATACGTCTATAACGTTGTATATTCTAACCTAACGCAACCTAAAATCTGGGATGTAATATTTTACAACATTCCTGGCGTGTCGTCGCCTACTCCTGGATAGGGAAATTATATACATCTATAACGTCATATATCCTAACCTAAGGGAACCTAACATCTCGGGTGTAATATTTTACAACATTCCTGTCGTGTCGTCGCCTGCTTCTCGATGGGGACATTCTATACGTCTATAACGCTGTATCTCCTAACCTAAGGGAACCTAACATCTCGGGTGTAATATTTTAGAACATTCCTGACGCGTCAGTCCCTATTTCTCGGTGGGAACATTATATACGTCTATAACGTTATATATCCTAGCCTAAGGCAACCTAACTTGTAGAATGTAATATTTTACAACATTCCTGGCGTGTCGTCGCCTGCTTCTGGATGGGGACATTATATACATCTATAACGTTATATATCCTAACCTAAGGGAACCTAACATCTCGGGTGTAATATTTTACAACATTCCTGGCGTGTCGTCGCCTACTTCTCGGTGGGAACATTGTATACATCTATAACTATATATATCCTAGCCTAAGGCAACCTAACATGTCGAATGTAATATTTTACAACATTCCTGTCGTGTCGTCTCCTGCATCTCGATGGGGACATTATATACGTCTATAACGTTGAATATCCTAACCTAAAGCAACCTAACATCTGGGATGTAATATTTTACAACATTCCTGGCATGTCGGTCCCTACTTCTCGGTGGAAACAATGTATACGTCTATATCGACATATATCCTAGCCTAAGGCAACCCATCATGTAGAATGTAATATTGTACAACATTCCTGTCGTGTCGTCGCCTGCTTCTCGATGGGGATATTATATACGTCTATAACGTTGTATATTCTAACCTAACGCAACCTAACATCTGGGATGTAATATTTTACAACATTCCTGGCGTGTCGTCGCCTACTTCTGGATGGGGACATTATATACATCTATAACGTCATATATCCTACCCTAAGGGAACCTAACATCTCGGGTGTAATGTTTTCGAACATTCCTGGCGTGTCGTCGCCTACTTCTCGATGGGGACATTATATACATCTATAACGTTGTATATTCTAACCTAACGCAACCTAACATCTGGGATTTAATATTTTAGAACATGCCTGGCATGTAGGTCCCTACTTCTCGGTGGAAACATTCTATACGTCTATAACGTTGTATATCCTAACCTAAGGGAACATAACACCTCGGGTGTAATATTTTACAACATTGCTGACGCGTCGGCCCCTATTTCTCGATGGGAACATTCTATACGTATATAACGTTGTATATCCTAACCTAAGGGAACCTAACATCTCGGGTGTAATATTCTAGAACATTCCTGACGCGTCGGTCCCTATTTCTCGGTGGGAACATTATATACGTCTATAACGTTATATATCCTAGCCTACGGCAACCTAACTTGTCGAATGTAATATTTTACAACATTCCTGGCGTGTCGTCGCCTACTTCTCAATGGGGACGTTATATACATCTATAACGTTGTATATCCTAACCTAAGGCAACCTAACATCTGGGATGTAATATTTTACAACATTTCTGGCATGTCGGCCCCTGCGTCTCGGTGGGAACGTTATATACGTCTATAACGATATATATCCTAACCTAAGGGAACCTTACATCTCGGATGTAATATTTTACAACATTCCTGGCATGTTGGGCCCTACTTCTCGGTGGGAACATTGTATACGTCTATAACTATATATATCCTAGCCTAAGGCAACCTAACATGTCGAATGTAATATTTTACAACATTCCTGTCGTGTCGTCTCCTGCATCTCGATGGGGACATTATATACGTCTATAACGTTGAATATCCTAACCTAAAGCAACCTAACATCTGGGATGTAATATTTTACAACATTCCTGGCATGTCGGTCCCTACTTCTCGGTGGAAACAATGTATACGTCTATAACGACATATATCCTAGCCTAAGGCAACCCAAAATGTAGAATGTAATATTTTACAACATTCCTGTCGTGTCGTCGCCTGCTTCTCGATGGGGACATTATATACGTCTATAACGTTGTATATTCTAACCTAACGCAACCTAAAATCTGGGATGTAATATTTTACAACATTCCTGGCGTGTCGTCGCCTACTTCTGGATAGGGACATTATATACATCTATAACGTCATATATCCTAACCTAAGGGAACCTAACATCTCGGGTGTAATATTTTACAACATTCCTGGCGCGTCGTTGCCTACTTCTCGATGGGGACATTACATACATCTATAACGTTGTATATCCTAACCTAAGGCAACCTAACATCTCGGATGTAATATTTTACAACATTCCTGGCATGTCGGGCCCTACTTCTGGGTGGGAGCATTGTATACGTCTATAACGATATATATCCTAGCCTAACGCAACCTAACATGTCGAATGTAATATTTTACAACATTCCTGGCGTGTCGTCGCCTGCTTCTTGATGGGGACATTCTATACGCCTATAACGCTGTATGTCCTAACCTAAGGGAACCTAACATCTCGGGTGTAATATTTTAGATCATTCCTGACGCGTCAGTCCCTATTTCTCGGTGGGAACATTATATACGTCTATAACGTTATATATCCTAGCCTAAGGCAACCTAACTTGTAGAATGTAATATTTTACAACATTCCTGGCGTGTCGTCGCCTACTTCTGGATGGGGACATTATATACATCTATAACGTTATATATCCTAACCTAAGGGAACCTAACATCTCGGGTGTAATATTTTACAACATTCCTGACGCGTCGGCCCCTATTTCTCGGTGGGAATATTATATACGTCTATAACGTTATATATCCTAGCCTAAGGCAACCTGACATGTCGAATGTAATATTTTACATCATTCTGGCTTGTCGTCGCCTGCTTCTCGAAGGGGACATTATATACGTCTATAACGTTGTATATCCTAACCTAACGCAACCTAACATCTGGGATGTTTTATTTTACAACATTCCTGACGCATCGGTCCCTACTTGTCGGTGGGAACATTGTATACGTCTATAACGATATATGTCCTAGCCTAAGGCAACCTAACATATCGGATGTAATATTCTACAACATTCTGGCGTGTCGTCGCCTGCTTCTCGATGGGGACATTAGATACGTCTATAACGTTGTATATCCTAACCTAAGGGAACCTAACATCTCGGATGTAATATTTTACAACATTCTGGCGTCTCGTCGCCTGCTTCTCGATGGGGACATTATATACGTCGATAACGTTGTATATCCTAACCCAAAGCAACCTATCTTCTGGGATGTAATATTTTACAACCTTCCAGGCATGTCGGCCCCACGTCTCGGTGGGAACATTATATAAGTCTATAACGATATATATCCTAACCTAAAGCAACCTAACAACTCGGATGTAATATTTTACAACATTCCTGGCATGTCGGTCCCTACATCTCGGTGGGAACATTCTATACGTCTATAACGTTGTATATCCTAACCCAAAGCAACCTAACTTCTGGGATGTAATATTTTACAACATTCCTGGCATGTCGGTTCCTACATCTCGGTGGGAACATTCTATACGTCTATAACGTTGTATATACTAACCTAAGGGAACCTAACATTTCGGGTGTAATATTTTACAACATTCCTGACGCGTCGGCCCCTATTTCTCGGTGGGAATATTATATACGTCTATAACGTTACATATCCCATTCTAAGGCAACCTAACATGTCGAATGTAATATTTTAGAACATTCTGGCTTGTCGTCGCTTGCTTCTCGAAGGGGACATTATATACGTCTATAACGTTGTATATCCTAACCTAAGGGAACCTAACATCTCGGGTGTAATATTTTACAACATTCCTGACGCGTCGGCCCCTATTTCTCGGTAGGAATATTATATACGTCTATAACGTTATATATCCTAGCCTAAGGCAACCTAACATCTCGGATGTTATATTTTACAACATTCCTGGCGTGTCGTCGCCTGCTTCTCGATGGGGACATGAGATACGTCTATAACGTTGTATATCCTAACCTAAGGGAACCTAACATCTCGGATGTAATATTTTACAACATTCTGGCGTGTCGTCGCCTGCTTCTCGATGGGGACATTATATACGTCTATAACGTTGTATATCCTAACCCAAAGCAACCTAACTTCTGGGATGTAATATTTTACAACATTCGTGGCATGTCGGTCCCCACGTCTCGGTGGGAACATTATATAAGTCTATAACGATATATATCCTAACCTAAAACAACCTAACAACTCGGATTTAATAGTTTACAACATTCCTGACGCGTCGGCCCCTATTTCTCGGTGGGAATATTATATACGTCTATAACGTTACATATCCTAGCCTAAGGCAACCTAACATGTCGAATGTAATATTTTAGAACATTCTGGCCTGTCGTCGCTTGCTTCTCGAAGGGGACATTATATACGTCTATAACGTTGTATATCCTAACCTAAGGGAACCTAACATCTCGGGTGTAATATTTTACAACATTCCTGACGCGTCGGCCCCTATTTCTCGGTAGGAATATTATATACGTCTATAACGTTGTATATCCTAACCTAAGGCAACCTAACATCTCGGATGTAATATTTTACAACATTCCTGGCATGTAGGTCCCTACTTCGTGGTGGGAACATTCTATACGTCTATAACGATATATATCCTAACCTAAGGCAACCTAACATCTCGGATGTAATATTTTACAACATTCCTGGCGCTTCGGCTTTTACTTTTCGGTGGGAACATTATATACGTCTATAACGTTACATATCCTAACGTATGGCAACATAACATCTCGGATGTTATATATTACAACATTCCTGGCGTGTCGTCGCCTGCTTCTCGATGGGGACTTTATGTACGTCTATAACGTTGAATATCCTAACCTAAAGCAACCTAACATCTGGGATGTAATATTTTACAAGATCCCTGGCATGTCGGTCCCCACGTCTCGGTGGGAACATTATATACGTCTATAACGATATATATCATAACCTAAAGCAACCTAACATCTCGGATGTAATATTTTACAACATTCCTGGCATGTCGGTCCCTACTTCTCGGTGGAAACAATGTATACGTCTATAACGATATATATCCTAGCCTAAGGCAACCTAACATGTCGAATGTAATATTTTGCAACATTCCTGTCGTGTCGTCGCCTGCTTCTCGATGGGGACATTATATACCTCTATAACGTTGTATATTCTAACCTAACGCAACCTAACATCTGGGATGTAATATTTTACAACATTCCTCGCGTGTCGTCGCCTACTTCTGGATGGGGACATTATATACATCTATAACGTCATATATCCTAACCTAAGGGAACCTAACGTCTCGGGTGTAATATCTTACAACATTCCTGGCGTGTCGTCGCCTACTTCTGGATGGGGACATTATATACATCTATAACGTTATATATCCTAACCTAAGGCAACCTAACATCTCGGATGTAATATTTTACAACATTCTGGCATATCGGTCCCTACTTCTCGGTGGAAACAATGTATACGTCTATAACGACATATATCCTAGCCTAAGGCAACCCAAAATGTAGAATGTAATATTTTACAACATTCCTGGCGTGTCGTCACCTACTTCTCGATGGGGACGTTATATACATCTATAACGTTGTATATCCTCCCCTAAGGCAACCTAACATCTCGGATGTAATATTTTACAACATTCCTGGCATGTCGGGCCCTACTTCTCGGTGGGAACATTGTATACGTCTATAACGATATAAACCCTAGCCTAACGCAACCTAACATGTCGAATGTAATATTTTACAACATTCCTGTCGTGTCGTCGCCTGCTTCTCGATGGGGACATTCTATACGTCTATAACGCTGTATCTCCTAACCTAAGGGAACCTAACATCTCGGGTGTAATATTTTAGAACATTCCTGACGCGTCAGTCCCTATTTCTCGGTGGGAACATTATATACGTCTATAACGTTATATATCCTAGCCTAAGGCAACCTAACTTGTAGAATGTAATATTTTACAACATTCCTGGCGTGTCGTCGCCTACTTCTGGATGGGGACATTATATACATCTATAACGTTATATATCCTAACCTAAGGGAACCTAACATCTCGGGTGTAATATTTTACAACATTCCTGGCGTGTCGTCGCCTACTTCTCGGTGGGAACATTGTATACATCTATAACTATATATATCCTAGCCTAAGGCAACCTAACATGTCGAATGTAATATTTTACAACATTCCTGTCGTGTCGTCTCCTGCATCTCGATGGGGACATTATATACGTCTATAACGTTGAATATCCTAACCTAAAGCAACCTAACATCTGGGATGTAATATTTTACAACATTCCTGGCATGTCGGTCCCTACTTCTCGGTGGAAACAATGTATACGTCTATAACGACATATATCCTAGCCTAAGGCAACCCAAAATGTAGAATGTAATATTTTACAACATTCCTGTCGTGTCGTCGCCTGCTTCTCGATGGGGACATTATATACGTCTATAACGTTGTATATTCTAACCTAACGCAACCTAAAATCTGGGATGTAATATTTTACAACATTCCTGGCGTGTCGTCGCCTACTCCTGGATAGGGAAATTATATACATCTATAACGTCATATATCCTAACCTAAGGGAACCTAACATCTCGGGTGTAATATTTTACAACATTCCTGTCGTGTCGTCGCCTGCTTCTCGATGGGGACATTCTATACGTCTATAACGCTGTATCTCCTAACCTAAGGGAACCTAACATCTCGGGTGTAATATTTTAGAACATTCCTGACGCGTCAGTCCCTATTTCTCGGTGGGAACATTATATACGTCTATAACGTTATATATCCTAGCCTAAGGCAACCTAACTTGTAGAATGTAATATTTTACAACATTCCTGGCGTGTCGTCGCCTACTTCTGGATGGGGACATTATATACATCTATAACGTTATATATCCTAACCTAAGGGAACCTAACATCTCGGGTGTAATATTTTACAACATTCCTGGCGTGTCGTCGCCTACTTCTCGGTGGGAACATTGTATACATCTATAACTATATATATCCTAGCCTCAGGCAACCTAACATGTCGAATGTAATATTTTACAACATTCCTGTCGTGTCGTCTCCTGCATCTCGATGGGGACATTATATACGTCGATAACGTTGAATATCCTAACCTAAAGCAACCTAACATCTGGGATGTAATATTTTACAACATTCCTGGCATGTCGGTCCCTACTTCTCGGTGGAAACAATGTATACGTCTATATCGACATATATCCTAGCCTAAGGCAACCCATCATGTAGAATGTAATATTGTACAACATTCCTGTCGTGTCGTCGCCTGCTTCTCGATGGGGATATTATATACGTCTATAACGTTGTATATTCTAACCTAACGCAACCTAACATCTGGGATGTAATATTTTACAACATTCCTGGCGTGTCGTCGCCTACTTCTGGATGGGGACATTATATACATCTATAACGTCATATATCCTACCCTAAGGGAACCTAACATCTCGGGTGTAATGTTTTACAACATTCCTGGCGTGTCGTCACCTACTTCTCGATGGGGACATTATATACATCTATAACGTTGTATATTCTAACCTAACGCAACCTAACATCTGGGATTTAATATTTTAGAACATGCCTGGCATGTAGGTCCCTACTTCTCGGTGGAAACATTCTATACGTCTATAACGTTGTATATCCTAACCTAAGGGAACATAACACCTCGGGTGTAATATTTTACAACATTGCTGACGCGTCGGCCCCTATTTCTCGATGGGAACATTCTATACGTATATAACGTTGTATATCCTAACCTAAGGGAACCTAACATCTCGGGTGTAATATTCTAGAACATTCCTGACGCGTCGGTCCCTATTTCTCGGTGGGAACATTATATACGTCTATAACGTTATATATCCTAGCCTACGGCAACCTAACTTGTCGAATGTAATATTTTACAACATTCCTGGCGTGTCGTCGCCTACTTCTCAATGGGGACGTTATATACATCTATAACGTTGTATATCCTAACCTAAGGCAACCTAACATCTGGGATGTAATATTTTACAACATTTCTGGCATGTCGGCCCCTGCGTCTCGGTGGGAACGTTATATACGTCTATAACGATATATATCCTAACCTAAGGGAACCTTACATCTCGGATGTAATATTTTACAACATTCCTGGCATGTTGGGCCCTACTTCTCGGTGGGAACATTGTATACGTCTATAACTATATATATCCTAGCCTAAGGCAACCTAACATGTCGAATGTAATATTTTACAACATTCCTGTCGTGTCGTCTCCTGCATCTCGATGGGGACATTATATACGTCTATAACGTTGAATATCCTAACCTAAAGCAACCTAACATCTGGGATGTAATATTTTACAACATTCCTGGCATGTCGGTCCCTACTTCTCGGTGGAAACAATGTATACGTCTATAACGACATATATCCTAGCCTAAGGCAACCCAAAATGTAGAATGTAATATTTTACAACATTCCTGTCGTGTCGTCGCCTGCTTCTCGATGGGGACATTACATACGTCTATAACGTTGTATATTCTAACCTAACGCAACCTAAAATCTGGGATGTAATATTTTACAACATTCCTGGCGTGTCGTCGCCTACTTCTGGATAGGGACATTATATACATCTATAACGTCATATATCCTAACCTAAGGGAACCTAACATCTCGGGTGTAATATTTTACAACATTCCTGGCGCGTCGTTGCCTACTTCTCGATGGGGACATTACATACATCTATAACGTTGTATATCCTAACCTAAGGCAACCTAACATCTCGGATGTAATATTTTACAACATTCCTGGCATGTCGGGCCCTACTTCTGGGTGGGAGCATTGTATACGTCTATAACGATATATATCCTAGCCTAACGCAACCTAACATGTCGAATGTAATATTTTACAACATTCCTGGCGTGTCGTCGCCTACTCCTGGATAGGGAAATTATATACATCTATAACGTCATATATCCTAACCTAAGGGAACCTAACATCTCGGGTGTAATATTTTACAACATTCCTGTCGTGTCGTCGCCTGCTTCTCGATGGGGACATTCTATACGTCTATAACGCTGTATCTCCTAACCTAAGGGAACCTAACATCTCGGGTGTAATATTTTAGAACATTCCTGACGCGTCAGTCCCTATTTCTCGGTGGGAACATTATATACGTCTATAACGTTATATATCCTAGCCTAAGGCAACCTAACTTGTAGAATGTAATATTTTACAACATTCCTGGCGTGTCGTCGCCTACTTCTGGATGGGGACATTATATACATCTATAACGTTATATATCCTAACCTAAGGGAACCTAACATCTCGGGTGTAATATTTTACAACATTCCTGGCGTGTCGTCGCCTACTTCTCGGTGGGAACATTGTATACATCTATAACTATATATATCCTAGCCTAAGGCAACCTAACATGTCGAATGTAATATTTTACAACATTCCTGTCGTGTCGTCTCCTGCATCTCGATGGGGACATTATATACGTCTATAACGTTGAATATCCTAACCTAAAGCAACCTAACATCTGGGATGTAATATTTTACAACATTCCTGGCATGTCGGTCCCTACTTCTCGGTGGAAACAATGTATACGTCTATATCGACATATATCCTAGCCTAAGGCAACCCATCATGTAGAATGTAATATTGTACAACATTCCTGTCGTGTCGTCGCCTGCTTCTCGATGGGGATATTATATACGTCTATAACGTTGTATATTCTAACCTAACGCAACCTAACATCTGGGATGTAATATTTTACAACATTCCTGGCGTGTCGTCGCCTACTTCTGGATGGGGACATTATATACATCTATAACGTCATATATCCTACCCTAAGGGAACCTAACATCTCGGGTGTAATGTTTTACAACATTCCTGGCGTGTCGTCGCCTACTTCTCGATGGGGACATTATATACATCTATAACGTTGTATATTCTAACCTAACGCAACCTAACATCTGGGATTTAATATTTTAGAACATGCCTGGCATGTAGGTCCCTACTTCTCGGTGGAAACATTCTATACGTCTATAACGTTGTATATCCTAACCTAAGGGAACATAACACCTCGGGTGTAATATTTTACAACATTGCTGACGCGTCGGCCCCTATTTCTCGATGGGAACATTCTATACGTATATAACGTTGTATATCCTAACCTAAGGGAACCTAACATCTCGGGTGTAATATTCTAGAACATTCCTGACGCGTCGGTCCCTATTTCTCGGTGGGAACATTATATACGTCTATAACGTTATATATCCTAGCCTACGGCAACCTAACTTGTCGAATGTAATATTTTACAACATTCCTGGCGTGTCGTCGCCTACTTCTCAATGGGGACGTTATATACATCTATAACGTTGTATATCCTAACCTAAGGCAACCTAACATCTGGGATGTAATATTTTACAACATTTCTGGCATGTCGGCCCCTGCGTCTCGGTGGGAACGTTATATACGTCTATAACGATATATATCCTAACCTAAGGGAACCTTACATCTCGGATGTAATATTTTACAACATTCCTGGCATGTTGGGCCCTACTTCTCGGTGGGAACATTGTATACGTCTATAACTATATATATCCTAGCCTAAGGCAACCTAACATGTCGAATGTAATATTTTACAACATTCCTGTCGTGTCGTCTCCTGCATCTCGATGGGGACATTATATACGTCTATAACGTTGAATATCCTAACCTAAAGCAACCTAACATCTGGGATGTAATATTTTACAACATTCCTGGCATGTCGGTCCCTACTTCTCGGTGGAAACAATGTATACGTCTATAACGACATATATCCTAGCCTAAGGCAACCCAAAATGTAGAATGTAATATTTTACAACATTCCTGTCGTGTCGTCGCCTGCTTCTCGATGGGGACATTACATACGTCTATAACGTTGTATATTCTAACCTAACGCAACCTAAAATCTGGGATGTAATATTTTACAACATTCCTGGCGTGTCGTCGCCTACTTCTGGATAGGGACATTATATACATCTATAACGTCATATATCCTAACCTAAGGGAACCTAACATCTCGGGTGTAATATTTTACAACATTCCTGGCGCGTCGTTGCCTACTTCTCGATGGGGACATTACATACATCTATAACGTTGTATATCCTAACCTAAGGCAACCTAACATCTCGGATGTAATATTTTACAACATTCCTGGCATGTCGGGCCCTACTTCTGGGTGGGAGCATTGTATACGTCTATAACGATATATATCCTAGCCTAACGCAACCTAACATGTCGAATGTAATATTTTACAACATTCCTGGCGTGTCGTCGCCTGCTTCTTGATGGGGACATTCTATACGCCTATAACGCTGTATGTCCTAACCTAAGGGAACCTAACATCTCGGGTGTAATATTTTAGATCATTCCTGACGCGTCAGTCCCTATTTCTCGGTGGGAACATTATATACGTCTATAACGTTATATATCCTAGCCTAAGGCAACCTAACTTGTAGAATGTAATATTTTACAACATTCCTGGCGTGTCGTCGCCTACTTCTGGATGGGGACATTATATACATCTATAACGTTATATATCCTAACCTAAGGGAACCTATCATCTCGGGTGTAATATTTTACAACATTCCTGACGCGTCGGCCCCTATTTCTCGGTGGGAATATTATATACGTCTATAACGTTATATATCCTAGCCTAAGGCAACCTGACATGTCGAATGTAATATTTTACATCATTCTGGCTTGTCGTCGCCTGCTTCTCGAAGGGGACATTATATACGTCTATAACGTTGTATATCCTAACCTAACGCAACCTAACATCTGGGATGTTTTATTTTACAACATTCCTGACGCATCGGTCCCTACTTGTCGGTGGGAACATTGTATACGTCTATAACGATATATGTCCTAGCCTAAGGCAACCTAACATATCGGATGTAATATTCTACAACATTCTGGCGTGTCGTCGCCTGCTTCTCGATGGGGACATTAGATACGTCTATAACGTTGTATATCCTAACCTAAGGGAACCTAACATCTCGGATGTAATATTTTACAACATTCTGGCGTCTCGTCGCCTGCTTCTCGATGGGGACATTATATACGTCGATAACGTTGTATATCCTAACCCAAAGCAACCTATCTTCTGAGATGTAATATTTTACAACCTTCCAGGCATGTCGGCCCCACGTCTCGGTGGGAACATTATATAAGTCTATAACGATATATATCCTAACCTAAAGCAACCTAACAACTCGGATGTAATATTTTACAACATTCCTGGCATGTCGGTCCCTACATCTCGGTGGGAACATTCTATACGTCTATAACGTTGTATATCCTAACCCAAAGCAACCTAACTTCTGGGATGTAATATTTTACAACATTCCTGGCATGTCGGTTCCTACATCTCGGTGGGAACATTCTATACGTCTATAACGTTGTATATACTAACCTAAGGGAACCTAACATTTCGGGTGTAATATTTTACAACATTCCTGACGCGTCGGCCCCTATTTCTCGGTGGGAATATTATATACGTCTATAACGTTACATATCCCATTCTAAGGCAACCTAACATGTCGAATGTAATATTTTAGAACATTCTGGCTTGTCGTCGCTTGCTTCTCGAAGGGGACATTATATACGTCTATAACGTTACATATCCTAACGTATGGCAACATAACATCTCGGATGTTATATATTACAACATTCCTGGCGTGTCGTCGCCTGCTTCTCGATGGGGACTTTATGTACGTCTATAACGTTGAATATCCTAACCTGAAGCAACCTAACATCTGGGATGTAATATTTTACAAGATCCCTGGCATGTCGGTCCCCACGTCTCGGTGGGAACATTATATACGTCTATAACGATATATATCATAACCTAAAGCAACCTAACATCTCGGATGTAATATTTTACAACATTCCTGGCATGTCGGTCCCTACTTCTCGGTGGAAACAATGTATACGTCTATAACGATATATATCCTAGCCTAAGGCAACCTAACATGTCGAATGTAATATTTTGCAACATTCCTGTCGTGTCGTCGCCTGCTTCTCGATGGGGACATTATATACCTCTATAACGTTGTATATTCTAACCTAACGCAACCTAACATCTGGGATGTAATATTTTACAACATTCCTCGCGTGTCGTCGCCTACTTCTGGATGGGGACATTATATACATCTATAACGTCATATATCCTAACCTAAGGGAACCTAACGTCTCGGGTGTAATATCTTACAACATTCCTGGCGTGTCGTCGCCTACTTCTGGATGGGGACATTATATACATCTATAACGTTATATATCCTAACCTAAGGCAACCTAACATCTCGGATGTAATATTTTACAACATTCTGGCATATCGGTCCCTACTTCTCGGTGGAAACAATGTATACGTCTATAACGACATATATCCTAGCCTAAGGCAACCCAAAATGTAGAATGTAATATTTTACAACATTCCTGGCGTCTCGTCACCTACTTCTCGATGGGGACGTTATATACATCTATAACGTTGTATATCCTCCCCTAAGGCAACCTAACATCTCGGATGTAATATTTTACAACATTCCTGGCATGTCGGGCCCTACTTCTCGGTGGGAACATTGTATACGTCTATAACGATATAAACCCTAGCCTAACGCAACCTAACATGTCGAATGTAATATTTTACAACATTCCTGTCGTGTCGTCGCCTGCTTCTCGATGGGGACATTCTATACGTCTATAACGCTGTATCTCCTAACCTAAGGGAACCTAACATCTCGGGTGTAATATTTTAGAACATTCCTGACGCGTCAGTCCCTATTTCTCGGTGGGAACATTATATACGTCTATAACGTTATATATCCTAGCCTAAGGCAACCTAACTTGTAGAATGTAATATTTTACAACATTCCTGGCGTGTCGTCGCCTACTTCTGGATGGGGACATTATATACATCTATAACGTTATATATCCTAACCTAAGGGAACCTAACATCTCGGGTGTAATATTTTACAACATTCCTGGCGTGTCGTCGCCTACTTCTCGGTGGGAACATTGTATACATCTATAACTATATATATCCTAGCCTAAGGCAACCTAACATGTCGAATGTAATATTTTACAACATTCCTGTCGTGTCGTCTCCTGCATCTCGATGGGGACATTATATACGTCTATAACGTTGAATATCCTAACCTAAAGCAACCTAACATCTGGGATGTAATATTTTACAACATTCCTGGCATGTCGGTCCCTACTTCTCGGTGGAAACAATGTATACGTCTATATCGACATATATCCTAGCCTAAGGCAACCCATCATGTAGAATGTAATATTGTACAACATTCCTGTCGTGTCGTCGCCTGCTTCTCGATGGGGATATTATATACGTCTATAACGTTGTATATTCTAACCTAACGCAACCTAACATCTGGGATGTAATATTTTACAACATTCCTGGCGTGTCGTCGCCTACTTCTGGATGGGGACATTATATACATCTATAACGTCATATATCCTACCCTAAGGGAACCTAACATCTCGGGTGTAATGTTTTACAACATTCCTGGCGTGTCGTCGCCTACTTCTCGATGGGGACATTATATACATCTATAACGTTGTATATTCTAACCTAACGCAACCTAACATCTGGGATTTAATATTTTAGAACATGCCTGGCATGTAGGTCCCTACTTCTCGGTGGAAACATTCTATACGTCTATAACGTTGTATATCCTAACCTAAGGGAACATAACACCTCGGGTGTAATATTTTACAACATTGCTGACGCGTCGGCCCCTATTTCTCGATGGGAACATTCTATACGTATATAACGTTGTATATCCTAACCTAAGGGAACCTAACATCTCGGGTGTAATATTCTAGAACATTCCTGACGCGTCGGTCCCTATTTCTCGGTGGGAACATTATATACGTCTATAACGTTATATATCCTAGCCTACGGCAACCTAACTTGTCGAATGTAATATTTTACAACATTCCTGGCGTGTCGTCGCCTACTTCTCAATGGGGACGTTATATACATCTATAACGTTGTATATCCTAACCTAAGGCAACCTAACATCTGGGATGTAATATTTTACAACATTTCTGGCATGTCGGCCCCTGCGTCTCGGTGGGAACGTTATATACGTCTATAACGATATATATCCTAACCTAAGGGAACCTTACATCTCGGATGTAATATTTTACAACATTCCTGGCATGTTGGGCCCTACTTCTCGGTGGGAACATTGTATACGTCTATAACTATATATATCCTAGCCTAAGGCAACCTAACATGTCGAATGTAATATTTTACAACATTCCTGTCGTGTCGTCTCCTGCATCTCGATGGGGACATTATATACGTCTATAACGTTGAATATCCTAACCTAAAGCAACCTAACATCTGGGATGTAATATTTTACAACATTCCTGGCATGTCGGTCCCTACTTCTCGGTGGAAACAATGTATACGTCTATAACGACATATATCCTAGCCTAAGGCAACCCAAAATGTAGAATGTAATATTTTACAACATTCCTGTCGTGTCGTCGCCTGCTTCTCGATGGGGACATTATATACGTCTATAACGTTGTATATTCTAACCTAACGCAACCTAAAATCTGGGATGTAATATTTTACAACATTCCTGGCGTGTCGTCGCCTACTCCTGGATAGGGAAATTATATACATCTATAACGTCATATATCCTAACCTAAGGGAACCTAACATCTCGGGTGTAATATTTTACAACATTCCTGGCGTGTCGTCGCCTACTTCTCAATGGGGACGTTATATACATCTATAACGTTGTATATCCTAACCTAAGGCAACCTAACATCTGGGATGTAATATTTTACAACATTTCTGGCATGTCGGCCCCTGCGTCTCGGTGGGAACGTTATATACGTCTATAACGATATATATCCTAACCTAAGGGAACCTTACATCTCGGATGTAATATTTTACAACATTCCTGGCATGTTGGGCCCTACTTCTCGGTGGGAACATTGTATACGTCTATAACTATATATATCCTAGCCTAAGGCAACCTAACATGTCGAATGTAATATTTTACAACATTCCTGTCGTGTCGTCTCCTGCATCTCGATGGGGACATTATATACGTCTATAACGTTGAATATCCTAACCTAAAGCAACCTAACATCTGGGATGTAATATTTTACAACATTCCTGGCATGTCGGTCCCTACTTCTCGGTGGAAACAATGTATACGTCTATAACGACATATATCCTAGCCTAAGGCAACCCAAAATGTAGAATGTAATATTTTACAACATTCCTGTCGTGTCGTCGCCTGCTTCTCGATGGGGACATTATATACGTCTATAACGTTGTATATTCTAACCTAACGCAACCTAAAATCTGGGATGTAATATTTTACAACATTCCTGGCGTGTCGTCGCCTACTTCTGGATAGGGACATTATATACATCTATAACGTCATATATCCTAACCTAAGGGAACCTAACATCTCGGGTGTAATATTTTACAACATTCCTGGCGCGTCGTTGCCTACTTCTCGATGGGGACATTACATACATCTATAACGTTGTATATCCTAACCTAAGGCAACCTAACATCTCGGATGTAATATTTTACAACATTCCTGCCATGTCGGGCCCTACTTCTGGGTGGGAGCATTGTATACGTCTATAACGATATATATCCTAGCCTAACGCAACCTAACATGTCGAATGTAATATTTTACAACATTCCTGGCGTGTCGTCGCCTGCTTCTTGATGGGGACATTCTATACGCCTATAACGCTGTATGTCCTAACCTAAGGGAACCTAACATCTCGGGTGTAATATTTTAGATCATTCCTGACGCGTCAGTCCCTATTTCTCGGTGGGAACATTATATACGTCTATAACGTTATATATCCTAGCCTAAGGCAACCTAACTTGTAGAATGTAATATTTTACAACATTCCTGGCGTGTCGTCGCCTACTTCTGGATGGGGACATTATATACATCTATAACGTTATATATCCTAACCTAAGGGAACCTAACATCTCGGGTGTAATATTTTACAACATTCCTGACGCGTCGGCCCCTATTTCTCGGTGGGAATATTATATACGTCTATAACGTTATATATCCTAGCCTAAGGCAACCTGACATGTCGAATGTAATATTTTACATCATTCTGGCTTGTCGTCGCCTGCTTCTCGAAGGGGACATTATATACGTCTATAACGTTGTATATCCTAACCTAACGCAACCTAACATCTGGGATGTTTTATTTTACAACATTCCTGACGCATCGGTCCCTACTTGTCGGTGGGAACATTGTATACGTCTATAACGATATATGTCCTAGCCTAAGGCAACCTAACATATCGGATGTAATATTCTACAACATTCTGGCGTGTCGTCGCCTGCTTCTCGATGGGGACATTAGATACGTCTATAACGTTGTATATCCTAACCTAAGGGAACCTAACATCTCGGATGTAATATTTTACAACATTCTGGCGTCTCGTCGCCTGCTTCTCGATGGGGACATTATATACGTCGATAACGTTGTATATCCTAACCCAAAGCAACCTATCTTCTGGGATGTAATATTTTACAACCTTCCAGGCATGTCGGCCCCACGTCTCGGTGGGAACATTATATAAGTCTATAACGATATATATCCTAACCTAAAGCAACCTAACAACTCGGATGTAATATTTTACAACATTCCTGGCATGTCGGTCCCTACATCTCGGTGGGAACATTCTATACGTCTATAACGTTGTATATCCTAACCCAAAGCAACCTAACTTCTGGGATGTAATATTTTACAACATTCCTGGCATGTCGGTCCCCACGTCTCGGTGGGAATATTATATAAGTCTATAACGATATATATCCTAACCTAAAGCAACCTAACAAATCGGATGTAATAGTTTACCACATTCCTGGCGGTCTCTACATCTCGGTGGGAACATTCTATACGTCTATAACGTTGTATATCCTAACCTAAGGGAAGCTAACATCTGGGATGTAATATTTTACAACATACCTGACGCGTCGGCCCCTATTTCTCGGAGGAAACATTATATACGTCTATCATGTTGTATATCCTATTCTAAGGCAACCTAACATATCGGATGTAATATCTTACAACATTCTGGCGTGCCGTCGCCTGCTTCTCGATGGGGACATTAGATACGTCTATAACGTTGTTTATCCTAACCTAAGGGAACCTAACATCTCGGACGTAATATTTGACAACATTCTGGCGTGTCGTCGCCTTCTTCTCGATGGGGACATTATATACGTCTATAACGTTGTATATCCTAACCCAAAGCAACCTAACTTCTGGGATATAATGTGTTACAACATTCCTGGCATGTCGATCCCCACATCTCGGTGGGAACATTATATAAGTCTATAACGATATATATCCTAACCTAAAACAACCTAACAACTCGGATGTAATAGTTTACAACATTCCTGGCATGTCGGTTCCTACATCTCGGTGGGAACATTCTATACGTCTATAACGTTGTATATACTAACCTAAGGGAACCTAACATTTCGGGTGTAATATTTTACAACATTCCTGACGCGTCGGCCCCTATTTCTCGGTGGGAATATTATATACGTCTATAACGTTACATATCCCATTCTAAGGCAACCTAACATGTCGAATGTAATATTTTAGAACATTCTGGCCTGTCGTCGCTTGCTTCTCGAAGGGGACATTATATACGTCTATAACGTTGTATATCCTAACCTAAGGGAACCTAACATCTCGGGTGTAATATTTTACAACATTCCTGACGCGTCGGCCCCTATTTCTCGGTAGGAATATTATATACGTCTATAACGTTATATATCCTAGCCTAAGGCAACCTAACATCTCGGATGTTATATTTTACAACATTCCTGGCGTGTCGTCGCCTGCTTCTCGATGGGGACATGAGATACGTCTATAACGTTGTATATCCTAACCTAAGGGAACCTAACATCTCGGATGTAATATTTTACAACATTCTGGCGTGTCGTCGCCTGCTTCTCGATGGGGACATTATACACGTCTATAACGTTGTATATCCTAACCCAAAGCAACCTAACTTCTGGGATGTAATATTTTACAACATTCGTGGCATGTCGGTCCCCACGTCTCGGTGGGAACATTATATAAGTCTATAACGATATATATCCTAACCTAAAACAACCTAACAACTCGGATTTAATAGTTTACAACATTCCTGACGCGTCGGCCCCTATTTCTCGGTGGGAATATTATATACGTCTATAACGTTACATATCCTAGCCTAAGGCAACCTAACATGTCGAATGTAATATTTTAGAACATTCTGGCCTGTCGTCGCTTGCTTCTCGAAGGGGACATTATATACGTCTATAACGTTGTATATCCTAACCTAAGGGAACCTAACATCTCGGGTGTAATATTTTACAACATTCCTGACGCGTCGGCCCCTATTTCTCGGTAGGAATATTATATACGTCTATAACGTTGTATATCCTAACCTAAGGCAACCTAACATCTCGGATGTAATATTTTACAACATTCCTGGCATGTAGGTCCCTACTTCGCGGTGGGAACATTCTATACGTCTATAACGATATATATCCTAACCTAAGGCAACCTAACATCTCGGATGTAATATCTTACAACATTCCTGGCGCTTCGGCTTCTACTTTTCGGTGGGAACATTATATATGTCTATAACGTTACATATCCTAACGTATGGCAACATAACATCTCGGATGTTATATATTAGAACATTCCTGGCGTGTCGTCGCCTGCTTCTCGATGGGGACTTTATGTACGTCTATAACGTTGAATATCCTAACCTAAAGCAACCTAACATCTGGGATGTAATATTTTACAAGATCCCTGGCATGTCGGTCCCCACGTCTCGGTGGGAACATTATATACGTCTATAACGATATATATCATAACCTAAAGCAACCTAACATCTCGGACGTAATATTTTACAACATTCCTGGCATGTCGGTCCCTACTTCTCGGTGGAAACAATGTATACGTCTATAACGATATATATCCTAGCCTAAGGCAACCTAACATGTCGAATGTAATATTTTGCAACATTCCTGTCGTGTCGTCGCCTGCTTCTCGATGGGGACATTATATACCTCTATAACGTTGTATATTCTAACATAACGCAACCTAACATCTGGGATGTAATATTTTACAACATTCCTGGCGTGTCGTCGCCTACTTCTGGATGGGGACATTATATACATCTATAACGTCATATATCTTAACCTAAGGGAACCTAACGTCTCGGGTGTAATATCTTACAACATTCCTGGCGTGTCGTCGCCTACTTCTCGATGGGGACATTATACACATCTATAACGTTATATATCCTAACCTAAGGCAACCTAACATCTCGGATGTAATATTTTACAACATTCCTGGCGTGTCGTCGCCTACTTCTCGATGGGGACATTATATACATCTATAACTTTGTATATCCTAACCTAAGGCAACCTAACATCTGGGATGTAATATTTTACAACATTTCTGGCATGTCGGTCCCTACGTCTCGGTGGGAACGTTATATACGTCTATAACGATATATATCCTAACCTAAGGGAACCTTACATCTCGGATGTAATATTTTACAACATTCCTGGCATGTCGGTCCCTACTTCTCGGTGGAAACAATGTATACGTCTATAACGACATATATCCTATCCTAAGGCAACCCAACATGTAGAATGTAATATTTTACAACATTCCTGGCGTGTCGTCGCCTACTTCTGGATGGGGACATTATATACATCTATAACGTTATATATCCTAACCTAAGGGAACCTAACATCTCGGGTGTAATATTTTACAACATTCCTGGCGTGTCGTCGCCTACTTCTCGGTGGGAACATTGTATACGTCTATAACTATATATATCCTAGCCTAAGGCAACCTAACATGTCGAATGTAATATTTTACAACATTCCTGTCGTGTCGTCGCCTGCTTCTCAATGGGGATATTATATAAGTCTATAACGTTGTATATTCTAACCTAACGCAACCTAACATCTGGGATGTAATATTTTACAACATTCCTGGCGTGTCGTCGCCTACTTCTGGATGGGGACATTATATACATCTATAACGTCATATATCCTAACCTAAGGGAACCTAACATCTCGGGTGTAATATTTTACAACATTCCTGGCGTGTCGTCTCCTACTTCTCGATGGGGACATTATATACATCTATAACGTTGTATATTCTAACCTAACGCTACCTAACATCTGGGATTTAATATTTTAGAACATTCCTGGCATGTAGGTCCCTACTTCTCGGTGGGAATATTGTATACGTCTATAACGATATATATCCTAGCCTAACGCAACCTAACATGTCGAATGTAATATTTTACAACATTCCTGTCGTGTCGTCGCCTGCTTCTTGATGGGGACATTCTATACGCCTATAACGCTGTATGTCCTAACCTAAGGGAACCTAACATCTCGGGTGTAATATTTTAGAACATTCCTGACGCGTCAGTCCCTATTTCTCGGTGGGAACATTATATACGTCTATAACGTTATATATCCTAGCCTAAGGCAACCTAACTTGTAGAATGTAATATTTTACAACATTCCTGGCGTGTCGTCGCCTGCTTCTCGATGGGGACATTAGATACGTCTATAACGTTGTTTATCCTAACCTAAGGGAACCTAACATCTCGGACGTAATATTTGACAACATTCTGGCGTGTCGTCGCCTTCTTCTCGATGGGGACATTATATACGTCTATAACGTTGTATATCCTAACCCAAAGCAACCTAACTTCTGGGATATAATGTGTTACAACATTCCTGGCATGTCGGTCCCCACATCTCGGTGGGAACATTATATAAGTCTATAACGATATATATCCTAACCTAAAACAACCTAACAACTCGGATGTAATAGTTTACAACATTCCTGGCATGTCGGTTCCTACATCTCGGTGGGAACATTCTATACGTCTATAACGTTGTATATACTAACCTAAGGGAACCTAACATTTCGGGTGTAATATTTTACAACATTCCTGACGCGTCGGCCCCTATTTCTCGGTGGGAATATTATATACGTCTATAACGTTACATATCCCATTCTAAGGCAACCTAACATGTCGAATGTAATATTTTAGAACATTCTGGCCTGTCGTCGCTTGCTTCTCGAAGGGGACATTATATACGTCTATAACGTTGTATATCCTAACCTAAGGGAACCTAACATCTCGGGTGTAATATTTTACAACATTCCTGACGCGTCGGCCCCTATTTCTCGGTAGGAATATTATATACGTCTATAACGTTATATATCCTAGCCTAAGGCAACCTAACATCTCGGATGTTATATTTTACAACATTCCTGGCGTGTCGTCGCCTGCTTCTCGATGGGGACATGAGATACGTCTATAACGTTGTATATCCTAACCTAAGGGAACCTAACATCTCGGATGTAATATTTTACAACATTCTGGCGTGTCGTCGCCTGCTTCTCGATGGGGACATTATACACGTCTATAACGTTGTATATCCTAACCCAAAGCAACCTAACTTCTGGGATGTAATATTTTACAACATTCGTGGCATGTCGGTCCCCACGTCTCGGTGGGAACATTATATAAGTCTATAACGATATATATCCTAACCTAAAACAACCTAACAACTCGGATTTAATAGTTTACAACATTCCTGACGCGTCGGCCCCTATTTCTCGGTGGGAATATTATATACGTCTATAACGTTACATATCCTAGCCTAAGGCAACCTAACATGTCGAATGTAATATTTTAGAACATTCTGGCCTGTCGTCGCTTGCTTCTCGAAGGGGACATTATATACGTCTATAACGTTGTATATCCTAACCTAAGGGAACCTAACATCTCGGGTGTAATATTTTACAACATTCCTGACGCGTCGGCCCCTATTTCTCGGTAGGAATATTATATACGTCTATAACGTTGTATATCCTAACCTAAGGCAACCTAACATCTCGGATGTAATATTTTACAACATTCCTGGCATGTAGGTCCCTACTTCGCGGTGGGAACATTCTATACGTCTATAACGATATATATCCTAACCTAAGGCAACCTAACATCTCGGATGTAATATCTTACAACATTCCTGGCGCTTCGGCTTCTACTTTTCGGTGGGAACATTATATACGTCTATAACGTTACATATCCTAACGTATGGCAACATAACATCTCGGATGTTATATATTAGAACATTCCTGGCGTGTCGTCGCCTGCTTCTCGATGGGGACTTTATGTACGTCTATAACGTTGAATATCCTAACCTAAAGCAACCTAACATCTGGGATGTAATATTTTACAAGATCCCTGGCATGTCGGTCCCCACGTCTCGGTGGGAACATTATATACGTCTATAACGATATATATCATAACCTAAAGCAACCTAACATCTCGGACGTAATATTTTACAACATTCCTGGCATGTCGGTCCCTACTTCTCGGTGGAAACAATGTATACGTCTATAACGATATATATCCTAGCCTAAGGCAACCTAACATGTCGAATGTAATATTTTGCAACATTCCTGTCGTGTCGTCGCCTGCTTCTCGATGGGGACATTATATACCTCTATAACGTTGTATATTCTAACCTAACGCAACCTAACATCTGGGATGTAATATTTTACAACATTCCTGGCGTGTCGTCGCCTACTTCTGGATGGGGACATTATATACATCTATAACGTCATATATCCTAACCTAAGGGAACCTAACGTCTCGGGTGTAATATCTTACAACATTCCTGGCGTGTCGTCGCCTACTTCTCGATGGGGACATTATACACATCTATAACGTTATATATCCTAACCTAAGGCAACCTAACATCTCGGATGTAATATTTTACAACATTCCTGGCGTGTCGTCGCCTACTTCTCGATGGGGACATTATATACATCTATAACTTTGTATATCCTAACCTAAGGCAACCTAACATCTGGGATGTAATATTTTACAACATTTCTGGCATGTCGGTCCCTACGTCTCGGTGGGAACGTTATATACGTCTATAACGATATATATCCTAACCTAAGGGAACCTTACATCTCGGATGTAATATTTTACAACATTCCTGGCATGTCGGTCCCTACTTCTCGGTGGAAACAATGTATACGTCTATAACGACATATATCCTATCCTAAGGCAACCCAACATGTAGAATGTAATATTTTACAACATTCCTGGCGTGTCGTCGCCTACTTCTGGATGGGGACATTATATACATCTATAACGTTATATATCCTAACCTAAGGGAACCTAACATCTCGGGTGTAATATTTTACAACATTCCTGGCGTGTCGTCGCCTACTTCTCGGTGGGAACATTGTATACGTCTATAACTATATATATCCTAGCCTAAGGCAACCTAACATGTCGAATGTAATATTTTACAACATTCCTGTCGTGTCGTCGCCTGCTTCTCAATGGGGATATTATATAAGTCTATAACGTTGTATATTCTAACCTAACGCAACCTAACATCTGGGATGTAATATTTTACAACATTCCTGGCGTGTCGTCGCCTACTTCTGGATGGGGACATTATATACATCTATAACGTCATATATCCTAACCTAAGGGAACCTAACATCTCGGGTGTAATATTTTACAACATTCCTGGCGTGTCGTCTCCTACTTCTCGATGGGGACATTATATACATCTATAACGTTGTATATTCTAACCTAACGCTACCTAACATCTGGGATTTAATATTTTAGAACATTCCTGGCATGTAGGTCCCTACTTCTCGGTGGGAATATTGTATACGTCTATAACGATATATATCCTAGCCTAACGCAACCTAACATGTCGAATGTAATATTTTACAACATTCCTGTCGTGTCGTCGCCTGCTTCTTGATGGGGACATTCTATACGCCTATAACGCTGTATGTCCTAACCTAAGGGAACCTAACATCTCGGGTGTAATATTTTAGAACATTCCTGACGCGTCAGTCCCTATTTCTCGGTGGGAACATTATATACGTCTATAACGTTATATATCCTAGCCTAAGGCAACCTAACTTGTAGAATGTAATATTTTACAACATTCCTGGCGTGTCGTCGCCTACTTCTGGATGGGGACATTATATACATCTATAACGTTATATATCCTAACCTAAGGGAACCTAACATCTCGGGTGTAATATTTTACAACATTCCTGGCGTGTCGTCGCCTACTTCTCGGTGGGAACATTGTATACGTCTATAACTATATATATCCTAGCCTAAGGCAACCTAACATGTCGAATGTAATATTTTACAACATTCCTGTCGTGCCGTCTCCTGCATCTCGATGGGGACATTATATACGTCTATAACGTTGAATATCCTAACCTAAAGCAACCTAACATCTGGGATGTAATATTTTACAACATTCCTGGCATGTCGGTCCCTACTTCTCGGTGGAAACAATGTATACGTCTATAACGACATATATCCTATCCTAAGGCAACCCAACATGTAGAATGTAATATTTTACAACATTCCTGGCGTGTCGTCGCCTACTTCTAGATGGGGACATTATATACATCTATAACGTTATATATCCTAACCTAAGGGAACCTAACATCTCGGGTGTAATATTTTACAACATTCCTGGCGTGTCGTCGCCTACTTCTCGGTGGGAACATTGTATACGTCTATAACTATATATATCCTAGCCTAAGGCAACCTAACATGTCGAATGTAATATTTTACAACATTCCTGTCGTGTCGTCGCCTGCTTCTCGATGGGGATATTATATACGTCTATAACGTTGTATATTCTAACCTAACGCAACCTAACATCTGGGATGTAATATTTTACAACATTCCTGGCGTGTCGTCGCCTACTTCTAGATGGGGACATTATATACATCTATAACGTCATATATCCTAACCTAAGGGAACCTAACATCTCGGGTGTAATATTTTACAACATTCCTGGCGTGTCGTCGCCTACTTCTCGGTGGGAACATTGTATACGTCTATAACTATATATATCCTAGCCTAAGGCAACCTAACATGTCGAATGTAATATTTTACAACATTCCTGTCGTGCCGTCTCCTGCATCTCGATGGGGACATTATATACGTCTATAACGTTGAATATCCTAACCTAAAGCAACCTAACATCTGGGATGTAATATTTTACAACATTCCTGGCATGTCGGTCCCTACTTCTCGGTGGAAACAATGTATACGTCTATAACGACATATATCCTATCCTAAGGCAACCCAACATGTAGAATGTAATATTTTACAACATTCCTGGCGTGTCGTCGCTTACTTCTGGATGGGGACATTATATACATCTATAACGTTATATATCCTAACCTAAGGGAACCTAACATCTCGGGTGTAATATTTTACAACATTCCTGTCGTGTCGTCGCCTACTTCTCGGTGGGAACATTGTATACGTCTATAACTATATATATCCTAGCCTAAGGCAACCTAACATGTCGAATGTAATATTTTACAACATTCCTGTCGTGTCGTCGCCTGCTTCTCAATGGGGATATTATATAAGTCTATAAAGTTGTATATTCTAACCTAACGCAACCTAACATCTGGGATGTAATATTTTACAACATTCCTGGCGTGTCGTCGCCTACTTCTGGATGGGGACATTATATACATATATAACGTCATATATCCTAACCTAAGGGAACCTAACATCTCGGGTGTAATATTTTACAACATTCCTGGCGTGTCGTCTCCTACTTCTCGATGGGGACATTATATACATCTATAACGTTGTATATTCTAACCTAACGCTACCTAACATCTGGGATTTAATATTTTAGAACATTCCTGGCATGTAGGTCCCTACTTCTCGGTGGGAACATTGTATACGTCTATAACGATATATATCCTAGCCTAACGCAACCTAACATGTCGAATGTAATATTTTACAACATTCCTGTCGTGTCGTCGCCTGCTTCTTGATGGGGACATTCTATACGCCTATAACGCTGTATGTCCTAACCTAAGGGAACCTAACATCTCGGGTGTAATATTTTAGAACATTCCTGACGCGTCAGTCCCTATTTCTCGGTGGGAACATTATATACGTCTATAACGTTATATATCCTAGCCTAAGGCAACCTAACTTGTAGAATGTAATATTTTACAACATTCCTGGCGTGTCGTCGCCTACTTCTGGATGGGGACATTATATACATCTATAACGTTATATATTCTAACCTAACGCAACCTAACATCTCGGATGTAATATTTTACAACATTCTGGCGTCTCGTCGCCTGCTTCTCGATGGGGACATTATATACGTCGATAACGTTGTATATCCTAACCCAAAGCAACCTATCTTCTGGGATGTAATATTTTACAACCTTCCAGGCATGTCGGCCCCACGTCTCGGTGGGAACATTATATAAGTCTATAACGATATATATCCTAACCTAAAGCAACCTAACAACTCGGATGTAATATTTTACAACATTCCTGGCATGTCGGTCCCTACATCTCGGTGGGAACATTCTATACGTCTATAACGTTGTATATCCTAACCCAAAGCAACCTAACTTCTGGGATGTAATATTTTACAACATTCCTGGCATGTCGGTCCCCACGTCTCGGTGGGAATATTATATAAGTCTATAACGATATATATCCTAACCTAAAGCAACCTAACAAATCGGATGTAATAGTTTACCACATTCCTGGCGGTCTCTACATCTCGGTGGGAACATTCTATACGTCTATAACGTTGTATATCCTAACCTAAGGGAAGCTAACATCTGGGATGTAATATTTTACAACATACCTGACGCGTCGGCCCCTATTTCTCGGAGGAAACATTATATACGTCTATCATGTTGTATATCCTATCCTAAGGCAACCTAACATATCGGATGTAATATCTTACAACATTCTGGCGTGCCGTCGCCTGCTTCTCGATGGGGACATTAGATACGTCTATAACGTTGTTTATCCTAACCTAAGGGAACCTAACATCTCGGACGTAATATTTGACAACATTCTGGCGTGTCGTCGCCTTCTTCTCGATGGGGACATTATATACGTCTATAACGTTGTATATCCTAACCCAAAGCAACCTAACTTCTGGGATATAATGTGTTACAACATTCCTGGCATGTCGGTCCCCACATCTCGGTGGGAACATTATATAAGTCTATAACGATATATATCCTAACCTAAAACAACCTAACAACTCGGATGTAATAGTTTACAACATTCCTGGCATGTCGGTTCCTACATCTCGGTGGGAACATTCTATACGTCTATAACGTTGTATATACTAACCTAAGGGAACCTAACATTTCGGGTGTAATATTTTACAACATTCCTGACGCGTCGGCCCCTATTTCTCGGTGGGAATATTATATACGTCTATAACGTTACATATCCCATTCTAAGGCAACCTAACATGTCGAATGTAATATTTTAGAACATTCTGGCCTGTCGTCGCTTGCTTCTCGAAGGGGACATTATATACGTCTATAACGTTGTATATCCTAACCTAAGGGAACCTAACATCTCGGGTGTAATATTTTACAACATTCCTGACGCGTCGGCCCCTATTTCTCGGTAGGAATATTATATACGTCTATAACGTTATATATCCTAGCCTAAGGCAACCTAACATCTCGGATGTTATATTTTACAACATTCCTGGCGTGTCGTCGCCTGCTTCTCGATGGGGACATGAGATACGTCTATAACGTTGTATATCCTAACCTAAGGGAACCTAACATCTCGGATGTAATATTTTACAACATTCTGGCGTGTCGTCGCCTGCTTCTCGATGGGGACATTATACACGTCTATAACGTTGTATATCCTAACCCAAAGCAACCTAACTTCTGGGATGTAATATTTTACAACATTCGTGGCATGTCGGTCCCCACGTCTCGGTGGGAACATTATATAAGTCTATAACGATATATATCCTAACCTAAAACAACCTAACAACTCGGATTTAATAGTTTACAACATTCCTGACGCGTCGGCCCCTATTTCTCGGTGGGAATATTATATACGTCTATAACGTTACATATCCTAGCCTAAGGCAACCTAACATGTCGAATGTAATATTTTAGAACATTCTGGCCTGTCGTCGCTTGCTTCTCGAAGGGGACATTATATACGTCTATAACGTTGTATATCCTAACCTAAGGGAACCTAACATCTCGGGTGTAATATTTTACAACATTCCTGACGCGTCGGCCCCTATTTCTCGGTAGGAATATTATATACGTCTATAACGTTGTATATCCTAACCTAAGGCAACCTAACATCTCGGATGTAATATTTTACAACATTCCTGGCATGTAGGTCCCTACTTCGCGGTGGGAACATTCTATACGTCTATAACGATATATATCCTAACCTAAGGCAACCTAACATCTCGGATGTAATATCTTACAACATTCCTGGCGCTTCGGCTTCTACTTTTCGGTGGGAACATTATATACGTCTATAACGTTACATATCCTAACGTATGGCAACATAACATCTCGGATGTTATATATTAGAACATTCCTGGCGTGTCGTCGCCTGCTTCTCGATGGGGACTTTATGTACGTCTATAACGTTGAATATCCTAACCTAAAGCAACCTAACATCTGGGATGTAATATTTTACAAGATCCCTGGCATGTCGGTCCCCACGTCTCGGTGGGAACATTATATACGTCTATAACGATATATATCATAACCTAAAGCAACCTAACATCTCGGACGTAATATTTTACAACATTCCTGGCATGTCGGTCCCTACTTCTCGGTGGAAACAATGTATACGTCTATAACGATATATATCCTAGCCTAAGGCAACCTAACATGTCGAATGTAATATTTTGCAACATTCCTGTCGTGTCGTCGCCTGCTTCTCGATGGGGACATTATATACCTCTATAACGTTGTATATTCTAACCTAACGCAACCTAACATCTGGGATGTAATATTTTACAACATTCCTGGCGTGTCGTCGCCTACTTCTGGATGGGGACATTATATACATCTATAACGTCATATATCCTAACCTAAGGGAACCTAACGTCTCGGGTGTAATATCTTACAACATTCCTGGCGTGTCGTCGCCTACTTCTCGATGGGGACATTATACACATCTATAACGTTATATATCCTAACCTAAGGCAACCTAACATCTCGGATGTAATATTTTACAACATTCCTGGCGTGTCGTCGCCTACTTCTCGATGGGGACATTATATACATCTATAACTTTGTATATCCTAACCTAGGGCAACCTAACATCTGGGATGTAATATTTTACAACATTTCTGGCATGTCGGTCCCTACGTCTCGGTGGGAACGTTATATACGTCTATAACGATATATATCCTAACCTAAGGGAACCTTACATCTCGGATGTAATATTTTACAACATTCCTGGCATGTCGGTCCCTACTTCTCGGTGGAAACAATGTATACGTCTATAACGACATATATCCTATCCTAAGGCAACCCAACATGTAGAATGTAATATTTTACAACATTCCTGGCGTGTCGTCGCCTACTTCTGGATGGGGACATTATATACATCTATAACGTTATATATCCTAACCTAAGGGAACCTAACATCTCGGGTGTAATATTTTACAACATTCCTGGCGTGTCGTCGCCTACTTCTCGGTGGGAACATTGTATACGTCTATAACAATATATATCCTAGCCTAAGGCAACCTAACATGTCGAATGTAATATTTTACAACATTCCTGTCGTGTCGTCGCCTGCTTCTCAATGGGGATATTATATAAGTCTATAACGTTGTATATTCTAACCTAACGCAACCTAACATCTGGGATGTAATATTTTACAACATTCCTGGCGTGTCGTCGCCTACTTCTGGATGGGGACATTATATACATCTATAACGTCATATATCCTAACCTAAGGGAACCTAACATCTCGGGTGTAATATTTTACAACATTCCTGGCGTGTCGTCTCCTACTTCTCGATGGGGACATTATATACATCTATAACGTTGTATATTCTAACCTAACGCTACCTAACATCTGGGATTTAATATTTTAGAACATTCCTGGCATGTAGGTCCCTACTTCTCGGTGGGAATATTGTATACGTCTATAACGATATATATCCTAGCCTAACGCAACCTAACATGTCGAATGTAATATTTTACAACATTCCTGTCGTGTCGTCGCCTGCTTCTTGATGGGGACATTCTATACGCCTATAACGCTGTATGTCCTAACCTAAGGGAACCTAACATCTCGGGTGTAATATTTTAGAACATTCCTGACGCGTCAGTCCCTATTTCTCGGTGGGAACATTATATACGTCTATAACGTTATATATCCTAGCCTAAGGCAACCTAACTTGTAGAATGTAATATTTTACAACATTCCTGGCGTGTCGTCGCCTACTTCTGGATGGGGACATTATATACATCTATAACGTTATATATCCTAACCTAAGGGAACCTAACATCTCGGGTGTAATATTTTACAACATTCCTGGCGTGTCGTCGCCTACTTCTCGGTGGGAACATTGTATACGTCTATAACTATATATATCCTAGCCTAAGGCAACCTAACATGTCGAATGTAATATTTTACAACATTCCTGTCGTGCCGTCTCCTGCATCTCGATGGGGACATTATATACGTCTATAACGTTGAATATCCTAACCTAAAGCAACCTAACATCTGGGATGTAATATTTTACAACATTCCTGGCATGTCGGTCCCTACTTCTCGGTGGAAACAATGTATACGTCTATAACGACATATATCCTATCCTAAGGCAACCCAACATGTAGAATGTAATATTTTACAACATTCCTGGCGTGTCGTCGCCTACTTCTAGATGGGGACATTATATACATCTATAACGTTATATATCCTAACCTAAGGGAACCTAACATCTCGGGTGTAATATTTTACAACATTCCTGGCGTGTCGTCGCCTACTTCTCGGTGGGAACATTGTATACGTCTATAACTATATATATCCTAGCCTAAGGCAACCTAACATGTCGAATGTAATATTTTACAACATTCCTGTCGTGTCGTCGCCTGCTTCTCGATGGGGATATTATATACGTCTATAACGTTGTATATTCTAACCTAACGCAACCTAACATCTGGGATGTAATATTTTACAACATTCCTGGCGTGTCGTCGCCTACTTCTAGATGGGGACATTATATACATCTATAACGTCATATATCCTAACCTAAGGGAACCTAACATCTCGGGTGTAATATTTTACAACATTCCTGGCGTGTCGTCGCCTACTTCTCGATGGGGACATTATATACATCTATAACGTTGTATATTCTAACCTAACGCAACCTAACATCTCGGATGTTATATTTTACAACATTCCTGGCGTGTCGTCGCCTGCTTCTCGATGGGGACATGAGATACGTCTATAACGTTGTACATCCTAACCTAAGGGAACCTAACATCTCGGATGTAATATTTTACAACATTCTGGCGTGTCGTCGCCTGCTTCTCGATGGGGACATTATATACGTCTATAACGTTGTATATCCTAACCCAAAGCATCCTAACTTCTGGGATGTAATATTTTACAACATTCGTGGCATGTCGGTCCCCACGTCTCGGTGGGAACATTATATAAGTCTATAACGATATATATCCTAACCTAAAACAACCTAACAACTCGGATTTAATAGTTTACAACATTCCTGGCATGTCGGTCCCTACTTCTCGGTGGAAACAATGTATACGTCCATAACGACATATATCCTATCCTAAGGCAACCCAACATGTAGAATGTAATATTTTACAACATTCCTGGCGTGTCGTCGCCTACTTCTGGATGGGGACATTATATACATCTATAACGTTATATATCCTAACCTAAGGGAACCTAACATCTCGGGTGTAATATTTTACAACATTCCTGGCGTGTCGTCGCCTACTTCTCGGTGGGAACATTGTATACGTCTATAACTATATATATCCTAGCCTAAGGCAACCTAACATGTCGAATGTAATATTTTACAACATTCCTGTCGTGTCGTCGCCTGCTTCTCAATGGGGATATTATATAAGTCTATAACGTTGTATATTCTAACCTAACGCAACCTAACATCTGGGATGTAATATTTTACAACATTCCTGGCGTGTCGTCGCCTACTTCTGGATGGGGACATTATATACATCTATAACGTCATATATCCTAACCTAAGGGAACCTAACATCTCGGGTGTAATATTTTACAACATTCCTGGCGTGTCGTCTCCTACTTCTCGATGGGGACATTATATACATCTATAACGTTGTATATTCTAACCTAACGCTACCTAACATCTGGGATTTAATATTTTAGAACATTCCTGGCATGTAGGTCCCTACTTCTCGGTGGGAATATTGTATACGTCTATAACGATATATATCCTAGCCTAACGCAACCTAACATGTCGAATGTAATATTTTACAACATTCCTGTCGTGTCGTCGCCTGCTTCTTGATGGGGACATTCTATACGCCTATAACGCTGTATGTCCTAACCTAAGGGAACCTAACATCTCGGGTGTAATATTTTAGAACATTCCTGACGCGTCAGTCCCTATTTCTCGGTGGGAACATTATATACGTCTATAACGTTATATATCCTAGCCTAAGGCAACCTAACTTGTAGAATGTAATATTTTACAACATTCCTGGCGTGTCGTCGCCTACTTCTGGATGGGGACATTATATACATCTATAACGTTATATATCCTAACCTAAGGGAACCTAACATCTCGGGTGTAATATTTTACAACATTCCTGGCGTGTCGTCGCCTACTTCTCGGTGGGAACATTGTATACGTCTATAACTATATATATCCTAGCCTAAGGCAACCTAACATGTCGAATGTAATATTTTACAACATTCCTGTCGTGCCGTCTCCTGCATCTCGATGGGGACATTATATACGTCTATAACGTTGAATATCCTAACCTAAAGCAACCTAACATCTGGGATGTAATATTTTACAACATTCCTGGCATGTCGGTCCCTACTTCTCGGTGGAAACAATGTATACGTCTATAACGACATATATCCTATCCTAAGGCAACCCAACATGTAGAATGTAATATTTTACAACATTCCTGGCGTGTCGTCGCCTACTTCTAGATGGGGACATTATATACATCTATAACGTTATATATCCTAACCTAAGGGAACCTAACATCTCGGGTGTAATATTTTACAACATTCCTGGCGTGTCGTCGCCTACTTCTCGGTGGGAACATTGTATACGTCTATAACTATATATATCCTAGCCTAAGGCAACCTAACATGTCGAATGTAATATTTTACAACATTCCTGTCGTGTCGTCGCCTGCTTCTCGATGGGGATATTATATACGTCTATAACGTTGTATATTCTAACCTAACGCAACCTAACATCTGGGATGTAATATTTTACAACATTCCTGGCGTGTCGTCGCCTACTTCTAGATGGGGACATTATATACATCTATAACGTCATATATCCTAACCTAAGGGAACCTAACATCTCGGGTGTAATATTTTACAACATTCTGGCGTGTCGTCGCCTGCTTCTTGATGGGGACATTATATACGTCTATAACCTTGTATATACTAACCTAACGCAACCTAACATCTGGGATGTAATATTTTCAACATTCCTGGCATGTCGGTCCCTACGTCTCGGTGGGAACGTTATATACGTCTATAACGATATATATCCTAACCTAAGGGAACCTTACATCTCGGATGTAATATTTTACAACATTCCTGGCATGTCGGTCCCTACTTCTCGGTGGAAACAATGTATACGTCTATAATGACATATATCCTAGCCTAAGGCAACCCAAAATGTAGAATGTAATATTTTACAACATTCCTGGCGTGTCGTCGCCTACTTCTGGATGGGGACATTATATACATCTATAACGTTATATATCCTAACCTAAGGGAACCTAACATCTCGGGTGTAATATTTTACAACATTCCTGGCGTGTCGTCGCCTACTTCTCGGTGGGAACATTGTATACATCTATAACTATATATATCCTAGCCTAAGGCAACCTAACATGTCGAATGTAATATTTTACAACATTCCTGTCGTGTCGTCTCCTGCATCTCGATGGGGACATTATATACGTCTATAACGTTGAATATCCTAACCTAAAGCAACCTAATATCTGGGATGTAATATTTTACAACATTCCTGGCATGTCGGTCCCTACTTCTCGGTGGAAACAATGTATACGTCTATATCGACATATATCCTAGCCTAAGGCAACCCAACATGTAGAATGTAATATTTTACAACATTCCTGGCGTGTCGTCGCCTACTTCTGGATGGGGACATTATATACATCTATAACCTTGTATATTCTAACCTAACGCAACCTAACATCTGGGATTTAATATTTTAGAACATTCCTGGCGTGTCGTCGCCTACTTCTCGGTGGGAACATTGTATACGTCTATATCTATATATATCCTAGCCTAAGGCAACCTAACATGTCGAATGTAATATTGTACAACATTCCTGTCGTGTCGTCGCCTGCTTCTCGATGGGGATATTATATACGTCTATAACGTTGTATATTCTAACCTAACGCAACCTAACATCTGGGATGTAATATTTTACAACATTCCTGGCGTGTCGTCGCCTACTTCTGGATGGGGACATTATATACATCTATAACGTCATATATCCTACCCTAAGGGAACCTAACATCTCGGGTGTAATGTTTTACAACATTCCTGGCGTGTCGTCGCCTACTTCTCGATGGGGACATTATATACATCTATAACGTTGTATATTCTAACCTAACGCAACCTAACATCTGGGATTTAATATTTTAGAACATCCCTGGCATGTAGGTCCCTACTTCTCGGTGGAAACATTCTATACGTCTATAACGTTGTATATCCTAACCTAAGGGAACATAACACCTCGGGTGTAATATTTTACAACATTGCTGACGCGTCGGCCCCTATTTCTCGGTGGGAACATTCTATACGTCTATAACGTTGTATATCCTAACCTAAGGGAACCTAACATCTCGGGTGTAATATTCTAGAACATTCCTGACGCGTCGGTCCCTATTTCTCGGTGGGAACATTATATACGTCTATAACGTTATATATCCTAGCCTACGGCAACCTAACTTGTCGAATGTAATATTTTACAACATTCCTGGCGTGTCGTCGCCTACTTCTCAATGGGGACGTTATATACATCTATAACGTTGTATATCCTACGCTAAGGCAACCTAACAAACTCGGATGTAATATTTTACAACATTCCTGGCATGTCGGTCCCTACTTCTCGGGGGGAACATTGTATACGTCTATAACGATATATATCCTAGCCTAACGCAACCTAACATGTCGAATGTAATATTTTACAACATTCCTGTCGTGTCGTCGCCTGCTTCTTGATGGGGACATTCTATACGCCTATAACGCTGTATGTCCTAACCTAAGGGAACCTAACATCTCGGGTGTAATATTTTACAACTTTCCGGACGTGTCGTCGCCTACTTCTCGATGGGGACATTATATACATCTATAACGTTGTATATTCTAACCTAACGCAACCTAACATCTGGGATTTAATATTTTAGAACATTCCTGGCATGTAGGTCCCTACTTCTCGGTGGGAACATTCTATACGTCTATAACGTTGTATATCCTAACCTAAGGGAACCTAACATCTCGGGTGTAATATTTTACAACATTGCTGATGCGTCGGCCCCTATTTCTCGGTGGGAACATTCTATACGTCTATAACGTTGTATATCCTAACCTAGGGGAACCTCACATCTCGGGTGTAATATTTAAGAACATTCCTGACGCGTCGGTCCCTATTTCTCGGTGGGAACATTATATACGTCTATAACGTTATATATCCTAGCCTACGGCAACCTAACTTTTCGAATGTAATATTTTACAACATTCCTGGCGTGTCGTCGCCTACTTCTCGATGGGGACATTATATACATCTATAACGTTGTATATCCTAACCTAAGGCAACCTAACATCTGGGATGTAATATTTTACAACATTTCTGGCATGTCGGTCCCTACGTCTCGGTGGGAACGTTATATACGTCTGTAACGATATATATCCTAACCTAAGGGAACCTTACATCTCGGATGTAATATTTTACAACATTCCTGGCATGTCGGTCCCTACTTCTCGGTGGAAACAATGTATACGTCTATAACGACATATATCCTATCCTAAGGCAACCCAACATGTAGAATGTAATATTTTACAACATTCCTGGCGTGTCGTCGCTTACTTCTGGATGGGGACATTATATACATCTATAACGTTATATATCCTAACCTAAGGGAACCTAACATCTCGGGTGTAATATTTTACAACATTCCTGTCGTGTCGTCGCCTACTTCTCGGTGGGAACATTGTATACGTCTATAACTATATATATCCTAGCCTAAGGCAACCTAACATGTCGAATGTAATATTTTACAACATTCCTGTCGTGTCGTCGCCTGCTTCTCAATGGGGATATTATATAAGTCTATAACGTTGTATATTCTAACCTAACGCAACCTAACATCTGGGATGTAATATTTTACAACATTCCTGGCGTGTCGTCGCCTACTTCTGGATGGGGACATTATATACATATATAACGTCATATATCCTAACCTAAGGGAACCTAACATCTCGGGTGTAATATTTTACAACATTCCTGGCGTGTCGTCTCCTACTTCTCGATGGGGACATTATATACATCTATAACGTTGTATATTCTAACCTAACGCTACCTAACATCTGGGATTTAATATTTTAGAACATTCCTGGCATGTAGGTCCCTACTTCTCGGTGGGAACATTGTATACGTCTATAACGATATATATCCTAGCCTAACGCAACCTAACATGTCGAATGTAATATTTTACAACATTCCTGTCGTGTCGTCGCCTGCTTCTTGATGGGGACATTCTATACGCCTATAACGCTGTATGTCCTAACCTAAGGGAACCTAACATCTCGGGTGTAATATTTTAGAACATTCCTGACGCGTCAGTCCCTATTTCTCGGTGGGAACATTATATACGTCTATAACGTTATATATCCTAGCCTAAGGCAACCTAACTTGTAGAATGTAATATTTTACAACATTCCTGGCGTGTCGTCGCCTACTTCTGGATGGGGACATTATATACATCTATAACGTTATATATTCTAACCTAACGCAACCTAACATCTGGGATGTAATATTTTACAACATTCCTGGCGTGTCGTCGCCTACTTCTGGATGGGGACATTATATACATCTATAACGTCATATATCCTAACATAAGGGAACCTAACATCTCGGGTGTAATATTTTACAACATTCCTGGCGTGTCGTCGCCTACTTCTCGATGGGGACATTATATACATCTATAACGTTGTATATTCTAACCTAACGCAACCTAACATCTGGGATATAATATTTTAGAACATTCCTGGCATGTAGGTCCCTACTTCTCGGTGGGAACATTCTATACGTCTATAACGTTGTATATCCTAACCTAAGGGAACCTAACATCTCGGGTGTAATATTTTACAACATTGCTGACGCGTCGGCCCCTATTTCTCGGTGGGAACATTCTATACGTCTATTACGTTGTATATCCTAACCTAAGGGAACCTAACATCTCGGGTGTAATATTTTAGAACATTCCTGACGCGTCGGTCCCTATTTCTTGGTGGGAACATTATATACGTCTATAACATTATATATCCTAGCCTACGGCAACCTAACTTGTCGAATGTAATATTTTACAACATTCCTGGCGTGTCGTCGCCTACTTCTCGATGGGGACATTATATACCTCTATAACGTTGTATATTCTAACCTAACGCAACCTAACATCTGGGATGTAATATTTTACAACATTCCTGGCGTGTCGTCGCCTGCTTCTCGATGGGGATATTATATACGTCTATAACGTTGTATATTCTAACCTAACGCAACCTAACATCTGGGATGTAATATTTTACAACATTCCTGGCGTGTCGTAGCCTACTTCTGGATGGGGACATTATATACATCTATAACGTCATATATCCTACCCTAAGGGAACCTAACATCTCGGGTGTAATGTTTTACAACATTCCTGGCGTGTCGTCGCCTACTTCTCGATGGGGACATTATATACATCTATAACGTTGTATATTCTAACCTAACGCAACCTAACATCTGGGATTTAATATTTTAGAACATCCCTGGCATGTAGGTCCCTACTTCTCGGTGGAAACATTCTATACGTCTATAACGTTGTATATCCTAACCTAAGGGAACATAACACCTCGGGTGTAATATTTTACAACATTGCTGACGCGTCGGCCCCTATTTCTCGGTGGGAACATTCTATACGTCTATAACGTTGTATATCCTAACCTAAGGGAACCTAACATCTCGGGTGTAATATTCTAGAACATTCCTGACGCGTCGGTCCCTATTTCTCGGTGGGAACATTATATACGTCTATAACGTTATATATCCTAGCCTACGGCAACCTAACTTGTCGAATGTAATATTTTACAACATTCCTGGCGTGTCGTCGCCTACTTCTCAATGGGGACGTTATATACATCTATAACGTTGTATATCCTACGCTAAGGCAACCTAACAAACTCGGATGTAATATTTTACAACATTCCTGGCATGTCGGTCCCTACTTCTCGGGGGGAACATTGTATACGTCTATAACGATATATATCCTAGCCTAACGCAACCTAACATGTCGAATGTAATATTTTACAACATTCCTGTCGTGTCGTCGCCTGCTTCTTGATGGGGACATTCTATACGCCTATAACGCTGTATGTCCTAACCCAAGGGAACCTAACATCTCGGGTGTAATATTTTACAACTTTCCGGACGTGTCGTCGCCTACTTCTCGATGGGGACATTATATACATCTATAACGTTGTATATTCTAACCTAACGCAACCTAACATCTGGGATTTAATATTTTAGAACATTCCTGGCATGTAGGTCCCTACTTCTCGGTGGGAACATTCTATACGTCTATAACGTTGTATATCCTAACCTAAGGGAACCTAACATCTCGGGTGTAATATTTTACAACATTGCTGATGCGTCGGCCCCTATTTCTCGGTGGGAACATTCTATACGTCTATAACGTTGTATATCCTAACGTAGGGGAACCTCACATCTCGGGTGTAATATTTAAGAACATTCCTGACGCGTCGGTCCCTATTTTTCGGTGGGAACATTATATACGTCTATAACGTTATATATCCTAGCCTACGGCAACCTAACTTTTCGAATGTAATATTTT
The DNA here is from genome assembly GCA_963969225.1 of Xylocopa violacea. Lineage (NCBI taxonomy): Eukaryota > Metazoa > Arthropoda > Insecta > Hymenoptera > Apidae > Xylocopa > Xylocopa violacea. Next base: position 183,039 of record CAXAJV010000832.1, read on the forward strand.
ACAACATTCCTGGCGTGTCGTCGCCTACTTCTGGATGGGGACATTATATACATCTATAACGTCATATATCCTAACATAAGGGAACCTAACATCTCGGGTGTAATATTTTACAACATTCCTGGCGTGTCGTCGCCTACTTCTCGATGGGGACATTATATACATCTATAACGTTGTATATTCTAACCTAACGCAACCTAACATCTGGGATATAATATTTTAGAACATTCCTGGCATGTAGGTCCCTACTTCTCGGTGGGAACATTCTATACGTCTATAACGTTGTATATCCTAACCTAAGGGAACCTAACATCTCGGGTGTAATATTTTACAACATTCCTGGCGCGTCGTTGCCTACTTCTCGATGGGGACATTACATACATCTATAACGTTGTATATCCTAACCTAAGGCAACCTAACATCTCGGATGTAATATTTTACAACATTCCTGGCATGTCGGGCCCTACTTCTGGGTGGGAGCATTGTATACGTCTATAACTATATATATCCTAGCCTAAGGCAACCTAACATGTCGAATGTAATATTTTACAACATTCCTGTCGTGTCGTCTCCTGCATCTCGATGGGGACATTATATACGTCTATAACGTTGAATATCCTAACCTAAAGCAACCTAACATCTGGGATGTAATATTTTACAACATTCCTGGCATGTCGGTCCCTACTTCTCGGTGGAAACAATGTATACGTCTATAACGACATATATCCTAGCCTAAGGCAACCCAACATGTAGAATGCAATATTTTACAACATTCCTGGCGTGTCGTCGCCTACTTCTGGATGGGGACATTATATACATCTATGACGTTATATATCCTAACCTAAGGGAACCAAACATCTCGGGTGTAATATTTTACAACATTCCTGGCGTGTCGTCGCCTACTTCTCGGTGGGAACATTGTATACGTCTATAACTATATATATCCTAGCCTAAGGCAACCTAACATGTCGAATGTAATATTTTACAACATTCCTGTCGTGTCGTCGCCTGCTTCTCGATGGGGATATTATATACGTCTATAACGTTGTATATTCTAACCTAACGCAACCTAACATCTGGGATGTAATATTTTACAACATTCCTGGCGTGTCGTCGCCTACTTCTGGATGGGGACATTATATACATCTATAACGTCATATATCCTAACCTAAGGGAACCTAACATCTCGGTTGTAATATTGTACAACATTCCTGGCGTGTCGTCGCCTACTTCTCGATGGGGACATTATATACATCTATAACGTTGTATGTTCTAACCTAACGCAACCTAACATCTGGGATTTAATATTTTAGAAAATTCCTGGCATGTAGGTCCCTACTTCTCGGTGGGAACATTCTATACGTCTATAACGTTGTATATCCTAACCTAAGGCAACCTAACATGTCGGATGTAATATTTTACAACATTCCTGTCGTGTCGTCGCCTGCTTCTCGATGGGGATATTATATACGTCTATAACGTTGTATATTCTAACCTAACGCAACCTAACTTCTGGGATGTAATATTTTACAACATTCCTGGCGTGTCGTCGCCTACTTCTGGATGGGGACATTATATACATCTATAACGTCATATATCCTAACCTAAGGGAACCTAACATCTCGGCTGTAATATTTTACAACATTCCTGGCGTGTCGTCGCCTACTTCTCGATGGGGACATTATATACATCTATAACGTTGTATATTCTAACCTAACGCAACCTAACATCTGGGATTTAATATTTTAGAACATTCCTGGCATGTAGGTCCCTACTTCTCGGTGGGAACATTCTATACGTCTATAACGTTGTATATCCTAACCTAAGGGAACCTAACATCTCGGGTGTAATATTTTACAACATTGCTGACGCGTCGGCCCCTATTTCTCGGTGGGAACATTCTATACGTCTATAACGTTGTATATCCTAACCTAAGGGAACCTAACATCTCGGGTGTAATATTTTAGAACATTCCTGACGCGTCGGTTCCTATTTCTTGGTGGGAACATTATATACGTCTATAACGTTATATATCCTAGCCTACGGCAACCTAACTTGTCGAATGTAATATTTTACAACATTCCTGGCGTGTCGTCGCCTACTTCTCGATGGGGACTTTATATACATCTATAACGTTGTATATCCTAACCTAAGGCAACCTAACATCTGGGATGTAATATTTTACAACATTTCTGGCATGTCGGTCCCTGCGTCTCGGTGGGAACGTTACATACGTCTATAACGATATATATCCTAACCTAAGGGAACGTTACATCTCGGATGTAATATTTTACAACATTCCTGGCATGTTGGGCCCTACTTCTCGGTGGGAACATTGTATACGTCTATAACTATGTATATCCTAGCCTAAGGCAACCTAACATGTCGAATGTAATATTTTACAACATTCCTGTCGTGTCGTCTCCTGCATCTCGATGGGGACATTATATACGTCTATAACGTTGAATATCCTAACCTAAAGCAACCTAACATCTGGGATGTAATATTTTACAACATTCCTGTCATGTAGGTCCCTACTTCTCGGTGGAAACAATGTATACGTCTATAACGACATATATCCTAGCCTAAGGCAACCCAAAATGTAGAATGTAATATTTTACAACATTCCTGGCGTGTCGTCGCCTACTTCTCGATGGGGACGTTATATACATCTATAACGTTGTATATCCTACCCTAAGGCAACCTAACAAACTCGGCTGTAATATTTTACAACATTCCTGGCATGTCGGTCCCTACTTCTCGGTGGGAACATTGTATACGTCTATAACGATATATATTCTAGCCTAAGGCAACCTAACATGTCGAATGTAATATTTTACAACATTCCTGTCGTGTCGTCGCCCGCTTCTCGATGGGGACATTATATACGTCTATAACGTTGTATATTCTAACCTAACGCAACCTAAAATCTGGGATGTAATATTTTACAACATTCCTGGCGTGTCGTCGCCTACTTCTGGATAGGGACATTATATACATCTATAACGTCATATATAGTAACCTAAGGGAACCTAACATCTCGGGTGTAATATTTTACAACATTCCTGGCGCGTCGTTGCCTACTTCTCGATGGGGACATTACATACATCTATAACGTTGTATATCCTAACCTAAGGCAACCTAACATCTCGGATGTAATATTTTACAACATTCCTGGCATGTCGGGCCCTACTTCTCGGTGGGAACATTGTATACGTCTATAACTATATATATCCTAGAATAAGGCAACCTAACATGTCGAATGTAATATTTTACAACATTCCTGTCGTGTCGTCTCCTGCATCTCGATGGGGACATTATATACGTCTATAACGTTGAATATCCTAACCTAAAGCAACCTAACATCTGGGATGTAATATTTTACAACATTCCTGGCATGTCGGTCCCTACTTCTCGGTGGAAACAATGTATACGTCTATAACGACATATATCCTAGCCTAAGGGAACCTAACATCTCGGGTGTAATGTTTTACAACATTCCTGGCGTGTCGTCGCCTACTTCTCGATGGGGACATTATATACATCTATAACGTTGTATATTCTAACCTAACGCAACCTAACATCTGGGATTTAATATTTTAGAACATTCCTGGCATGTAGGTCCCTACTTCTCGGTGGGAACATTCTATACGTCTATAACGTTGTATATCCTAACCTAAGGGAACCTAACATCTCGGGTGTAATATTTTACAACATTGCTGACGCGTCGGCCCCTATTTCTCGGTGGGAACATTCTATACGTCTATAACGTTGTATATTCTAACCTAACGCAACCTAAAATCTGGGATGTAATATTTTACAACATTCCTGGCGTGTCGTCGCCTACTTCTGGATAGGGACATTCTATACATCTATAACGTCATATATCGTAACCTAAGGGAACCTAACATCTCGGGTGTAATATTTTACAACATTCCTGGCGCGTCGTTGCCTACTTCTCGATGGGGACATTACATACATCTATAACGTTGTATATCCTAACCTAAGGCAACCTAACATCTCGGATGTAATATTTTACAACATTCCTGGCATGTCGGGCCCTACTTCTCGGTGGGAACATTGTAGACGTCTATAACTATATATATCCTAGAATAAGGCAACCTAACATGTCGAATGTAATATTTTACAACATTCCTGTCGTGTCGTCTCCTGCATCTCGATGGGGACATTATATACGTCTATAACGTTGAATATCCTAACCTAAAGCAACCTAACATCTGGGATGTAATATTTTAGAACATTCCTGGCATGTAGGTCCCTACTTCTCGGTGGGAACATTCTATACGTCTATAACGTTGTATATCCTAACCTAAGGGAACCTAACATCTCGGGTGTAATATTTTACAACATTGCTGACGCGTCGGCCCCTATTTCTCGGTGGGAACATTCTATACGTCTATAACGTTGTATATCCTAACCTAAGGGAACCTAACATCTCGGGTGTAATATTTTAGAACATTCCTGACGCGTCGGTTCCTATTTCTTGGTGGGAACATTATATACGTCTATAACGTTATATATCCTAGCCTACGGCAACCTAACTTGTCGAATGTAATATTTTACAACATTCCTGGCGTGTCGTCGCCTACTTCTCGATGGGGACATTATATACATCTATAACGTTGTATATCCTAACCTAAGGCAACCTAACATCTGGGATGTAATATTTTACAACATTTCTGGCATGTCGGTCCCTGCGTCTCGGTGGGAACGTTATATACGTCTATAACGATATATATCCTAACCTAAGGGAACGTTACATCTCGGATGTAATATTTTACAACATTCCTGGCATGTTGGGCCCTACTTCTCGGTGGGAACATTGTATACGTCTATAACTATGTATATCCTAGCCTAAGGCAACCTAACATGTCGAATGTAATATTTTACAACATTCCTGTCGTGTCGTCTCCTGCATCTCGATGGGGACATTATATACGTCTATAACGTTGAATATCCTAACCTAAAGCAACCTAACATCTGGGATGTAATATTTTACAACATTCCTGGCATGTCGGTCCCTACTTCTCGGTGGAAACAATGCATACGTCTATAACGACATATATCCTAGCCTAAGGCAACCCAACATGTAGAATGTAATATTTTACAACATTCCTGTCTTGTTGTCGCCTGCTTCTCGATGGGGACATTATATACGTCTATATCGTTGTATATTCTAACCTAACGCAACCTAAAATCTGGGATGTAATATTTTACAACATTCCTGGCGTGTCGTCGCCTACTCCTGGATAGGGAAATTATATACATCTATAACGTCATATATCCTAACCTAAGGGAACCTAACATCTCGGGTGTAATATTTTACAACATTCCTGGCGTGTCGTTGCCTACTTCGCGATGGGGACATTATATACATCTATAACGTTGTATATCCTAACCTAAGGCAACCTAACATCTCGTATGTAATATTTTACAACATTTCTGGCATGTCGGTCCCTACGTCTCGGTGGGAACGTTATATACGTCTATAACGATATATATCCTAACCTAAGGGAACCTTACATCTCGGATGTAATATTTTACAACATTCCTGGCATGTTGGGCCCTACTTCTCGGTGGGAACATTGTATACGTCTATAACTATATATATCCTAGCCTAAGGCAGCCTAACATGTCGAATGTAATATTTTACAACATTCCTGTCGTGTCGTCGCCTGCTTCTCGATGGGGATATTATATACGTCTATAACGTTGTATATTCTAACCTAACGCAACCTAACATCTGGGATGTAATATTTTACAACATTCCTGGCGTGTCGTCGCCTACTTCTGGATGGGGACATTATATACATCTATAACGTCATATATCCTAACCTAAGGGAACCTAACATCTCGGGTGTAATATTGTACAACATTCCTGGCGTGTCGTCGCCTACTTCTCGATGGGGACATTATATACATCTATAACGTTGTATATTCTAACCTAACGCAACCTAACATCTGGGATTTAATATTTTAGAAAATTCCTGGCATGTAGGTCCCTACTTCTCGGTGGGAACATTCTATACGTCTATAACGTTGTATATCCTAACCTATGCCAACCTAACATCTCGGATGTAATATTTTACAACATTCCTGGCATGTCGGGCCCTACTTCTCGGTGGGAACATTGTATACGTCTATAACGACATATATCCTAGCCTAAGGCAACCCAACATGTAGAATGTAATATTTTACAACATTCCTGGCGTGTCGTCGCCTACTTCTGGATGGGGACATTATATACATCTATAATGTTATATATCCTAACCTAAGGGAACCTAACATCTCGGGTGTAATATTTTACAACATTCCTGGCGTGTCGTCGCCTACTTCTCGGTGGGAACATTGTATACGTCTATAACTATATATATCCTAGCCTAAGGCAACCTAACATGTCGAATGTAATATTTTACAACATTCCTGTCGTGTCGTCTCCTGCATATCGATGGGGACATTATATACGTCTATAACGTTGAATGTCCTAACCTAAAGCAACCTAACATCTGGGATGTAATATTTTACAACATTCCTGGCATGTCCGTCCCTACTTCCCGGTGTAAACAATGTATACGTCTATAACGACATATATCCTAGCCTAAGGCAACCCAAAATGTAGAATGTAATATTTTACAACATTCCTGGCGTGTTGTCGCCTACTTCTCGATGGGTACGTTATATACATCTATAACGTTGTATATCCTACCCTAAGGCAACCTAACATCTCGGATGTAATATTTTACAACATTCCTGGCATGTCGGGCCCTACTTCTCGGTGGGAACATTGTATACGTCTATAACGACATATATCCTAGCCTAAGGCAACCCAACATGTAGAATGTAATATTTTACAACATTCCTGGCGTGTCGTCGCCTACTTCTGGATGGGGACATTATATACATCTATAATGTTATATATCCTAACCTAAGGGAACCTAACATCTCGGGTGTAATATTTTACAACATTCCTGGCGTGTCGTCGCCTACTTCTCGGTGGGAACATTGTATACGTCTATAACTATATATATCCTAGCCTAAGGCAACCTAACATGTCGAATGTAATATTTTACAACATTCCTGTCGTGTCGTCTCCTGCATATCGATGGGGACATTATATACGTCTATAACGTTGAATGTCCTAACCTAAAGCAACCTAACATCTGGGATGTAATATTTTACAACATTCCTGGCATGTCCGTCCCTACTTCCCGGTGTAAACAATGTATACGTCTATAACGACATATATCCTAGCCTAAGGCAACCCAAAATGTAGAATGTAATATTTTACAACATTCCTGGCGTGTTGTCGCCTACTTCTCGATGGGTACGTTATATACATCTATAACGTTGTATATCCTACCCTAAGGCAACCTAACATCTCGGATGTAATATTTTACAACATTCCTGGCATGTCGGTCCCTACTTCTCGGTGGGAACATTGTATACGTCTATAACGATATATATTCTAGCCTAAGGCAACCTAACATGTCGAATGTAATATTTTACAACATTTCGGTCGTGTCGTCGCCTGCTTCTCGATGGGGACATTATATACGTCTATAGCGTTGTATATTCTAACCTAACGCAACCTAACATCTGGGATGTAATATTTTACAACATTCCTGGCGTGTCGTCGCCTGCTTCTCGATGGGGATATTATATACGTCTATAACGTTGTATATTCTAACCTAACGCAACCTAACATCTGGGATGTAATATTTTACAACATTCCTGGCGTGTCGTCGCCTACTTCTGGATGGGGACATTATATACATCTATAACGTTATATATCCTAACCTAAGGGAACCTAACATCTCGGGTGTAATATTTTACAACATTCCTGGCGTGTCGTCGCCTACTTCTCGGTGGGAACATTGTATACGTCTATAACTATATATATCCTAGCCTAAGGCAACCTAACATGTCGAATGTAATATTTTACAACATTCCTGTCGTGTCGTCTCCTGCATATCGATGGGGACATTATATACGTCTATAACGTTGAATGTCCTAACCTAAAGCAACCTAACATCTGGGATGTAATATTTTACAACATTCCTGGCATGTCCGTCCCTACTTCCCGGTGTAAACAATGTATACGTCTATAACGACATATATCCTAGCCTAAGGCAACCCAAAATGTAGAATGTAATATTTTACAACATTCCTGGCGTGTTGTCGCCTACTTCTCGATGGGTACGTTATATACATCTATAACGTTGTATATCCTACCCTAAGGCAACCTAACATCTCGGATGTAATATTTTACAACATTCCTGGCATGTCGGTCCCTACTTCTCGGTGGGAACATTGTATACGTCTATAACGATATATATTCTAGCCTAAGGCAACCTAACATGTCGAATGTAATATTTTACAACATTCCTGTCGTGTCGTCGCCTGCTTCTCGATGGGGACATTATATACGTCTATAGCGTTGTATATTCTAACCTAACGCAACCTAACATCTGGGATGTAATATTTTACAACATTCCTGGCGTGTCGTCGCCTACTTCTTGATGGGGACATTATATACATCTATAACGTCATATATCCTAACCTAAGGGAACCTAACATCTTGGGTGTAATATTTTACAACATTCCTGGCGTGTCGTTGCCTACTTCTCGATGGGGATATTATATACATCTATAACGTTGTATATCCTAACCTAAGGCAACCTAACATCTCGGATGTAATATTTTACAACATTCCTGGCATGTCGGGCCCTACTTCTCGGTGGGAACATTGTATACGTCTATAACGATATATATCCTAGCCTAACGCAATCTAACATGTCGAATGTAATATTTTACAACATTCCTGTCGTGTCGGCGCCTACTTCTCGATGGGGACATTCTATACGTCTATAACGTTGTATGTCCTAACCTAAGGGAACCTAACATCTCGGGTGTAATATTTTAGAACATTCCTGACGCGTCAGTCCCTATTTCTCGGTGGGAACACTATATACGTCTATAACGTTATATATCCTAGCCTAAGGCAACCTAACTTGTAGAATGTAATATTTTACAACATTCCTGGCGTATCGTCGCCTACTTCTCTATGCGAACATTATATACATCTATAACGTTGTATATCCTAACCTAAGGCAACCTAACATCTCGGATGTAATATTTTACAACATTCCTGTCATATCGTCTCCTGCATCTCGATGGGGACATTATATACGTCTATAACGTTGAATATCCTAACCTAAAGCCACCTAACATCTGGGATGTAATATTTTACAACATTCCTGGCATGTCGGTCCCTACTTCTCGGTGGAAACAATGTATACGTCTATAACGACATATATCCTAGCCTAAGGCAACCCAACATGTAGAATGTAATATTTTACAACATTCCTGGCGTGTCGTCGCCTACTTCTGGATGGGGACATTATATACATCTATAACGTCATATATCCTAGCCTAAGGGAACCTAACATCTCGGGTGTAATATTTTACAACATTCTGGCGTGTCGTCGCCTGCTTCTCCATGGGGACATTATATACGTCTATAACCTTTTATATACTAACCTAACGCAACCTAACATCTGGGATGCAATATTTTACAACATTCCTGGCGTGTCGTCGCCTACTTCTGGATGGGGACATTATATACATCTATAACGTCATATATCCTAACCTAAGGGAACCTAACATCTCGGGTGTAATATTTTAGCACATTCCTGACGCGTCAGTCCCTATTTCTCGGTGGGAACATTATATACGTCTATAACGTTATATATCCTAGCCTAAGGCAACCCAACTTGTAGAATGTAATATTTTACAACATTCCTGGCGTGTCGTCGCCTACTTCTCTATGCGAACATTATATACATCTATAACGTTGTATATCCTAACCTAAGGCAACCTAACATCTCGGATGTAATATTTTACAACATTCCTGTCATGTCGTCTCCTGCATCTCGATGGGGACATTATATACGTCTATAACGTTGAATATCCTAACCTAAAGCAACCTAACATCTGGGATGTAATATTTTACAACATTCCTGGCATGTCGGTCCCTACTTCTCGGTGGAAACAATGTATACGTCTATAACGACATATATCCTAGCCTAAGGCAACCCAACATGTAGAATGTAATATTTTACAACATTCCTGGCGTGTCGTCGCCTACTTCTGGATGGGGACATTATATACATCTATAACGTTATATATCCTAACCTAAGGGAACCTAACATCTCGGGTGTAATATTTTACAACATTCCTGGCGTGTCGTCGCCTACTTCTCGATGGGGACATTATATACATCTATAACGTTGTATATTCTAACCTAACGCAACCTAACATCTGGGATTTAATATTTTAGAACATTCCTGGCATGTAGGTCCCTACTTCTCGGTGGGAACATTCTATACGTCTATAACGTTGTATATCCTAACCTAAGGGAACCTAACATCTCGGGTGTAATATTTTACAACATTGCTGACGCGTCGGCCCCTATTTCTCGGTGGGAACATTCTATACGTCTATAACGTTGTATATCCTAACCTAAGGGAACCTAACATCTCGGGTGTAATATTTTAGAACATTCCTGACGCGTCGGTCCCTATTTCTTGGTGGGAACATTATATACGTCTATAACGTTATATATCCTAGCCTACGGCAACCTAACTTGTCGAATGTAATATTTTACAACATTCCTGGCGTGTCGTCGCCTACTTCTCGATGGGGACATTATATACATCTATAACGTTGTATATCCTAACCTAAGGCAACCTAACATCTCGGATGTAGTATTTTACAACATTCCTGGCATGTCGGTCCCTACTTCTCGGTGGGAACATTGTGTACGTCTATAACGATATATATCCTAGCCTAAGGCAACCTAACGTGTCGAATGTAATATTTTACTACATTTCTGCGTGTCGTCGCCTGCTTCTCGATGGGGACATTATATACGTCTATAACGTTGTATATTCTAACCTAACGCAACCTAACATCTGGGATGTAGTATTTTACAACTGTCCTGGCGTGTCGTCGCCTACTTCTGGATGGGGACATTATATACATCTATAACGTCATATATCCTAACCTAAGGGAACCTAACATCTCGGGTGTAATATTTTACAACATTCCTGTCGTGTCGTCGCCTGCTTCTCGATGGTGACATTCTATACGTCTATAACGTTGTATATCCTAACCTAAGGGAACGTAACATCTGGGATGTAATATTTTACAACATTCCTGGCATGTCGGTCCCTACGTCTCCGTGGGTACATTATATACGTCTATAACGTTGTATATCCTAACCTAACGCAACCTAACATCTGGGATGCAATATTTTAAAACATTCCTGGCATGTCGATCCCTACGTCTCGGTGGGAACGTTATATACGTCTATAACGATATATATCCTAAGCTAAGGGTACCTTACATCTCGGATGTAATATTTTACAACATTCCTGGCGCTTCGGCTGCTACTTTTCGGTGGGAACATTATATACGTCTATAACGTTACATATCCTAACGTATGGCAACATAACATCTCGGATGTTATATTTTACAACATTCCTGCCGATTCCGAGCCTGCTTCTCGATGGGGACTTTATATACATCTATAACGTTGTATATCCTAACCTAAGGCAACCTAACATATCGGATGTAATATTTTACAACATTCTGGCGTGTTGTCGCCTGCTTCTCCATGGGGACATTATATACGTCCATAACGTTGTATATTCTAACCTATCGCAACCTAACATCAGGGATGTAATATTTTACAACAGTCCTGGCGTGTCGTCGCCTACTTCTGGATGGGGACATTATATACATCTATAACGTCATATATCCTAACCTAAGGGAACCTAACATCTCGGGTGTAATATTTTACAACTTTCCTGGCGTGTCGCTGCCTACTTCTCGATGGGGACATTATATACATCTATAACGTTGTTTATCATAACCTAAGGCAACCTAACATCTCGGATGTAATATTTTACAACATTCCTGGTATGTCGGGCCCTACTTCTCGGTGGGAACATTATATACGTCTATAACGTTACATATTCTAACGTATGGCAACATAACATCTCGGATGTTATATTTTACAACATTCCTGCCGCTTCCGCGCCTGCTTCTCGATGGGGACTTTATATACATCTATAACGTTGTATATCCTAACCTAAGGCAACCTAAAATATCGGATGTAATATTTTACAGCATTCTGGCGTGTCGTCGCCTGCTCCTCCATGGGGACATTATATACGTCTATAACCTTGTATATACTAACCTAACGCAACCTAACATCTGGGATGTAATATTTTACAACATTCCTGGCGTGTCGTCGCCTACTTCTCGTAGGGAACATTGTATACGTCTATAACGATATATATCCTAGCCTAAGGCAACCTAACATGTCGAATGTAATATTTTACATCATTCCTTTCGTGTCGTCGCCTGCTTCTCGATGGGTACATTATATACGTCTATAACGTTGTATATTCTAACCTAACGCAACCTAACATCTGGGATGTAATATTTTACAACATTCCTGGCGTGTCGTCGCCTACTTCTGGATGGGGACATTATATACATCTATAACGTCATATATCCTAGCCTAAGGGAACCTAACATCTCGGGTGTAATATTTTACAACATTCCTGGCGTGTCGTCGCCTACTTCTCGATGGGGACATTATATACATCTATAACGTTGTATATCCTAACCTAAGGCAACCTAACATATCGTATGTAATATTTTACAACATTCTGGCGTGTCGTCGCCTGCTTCTCCATGGGGACATTATATACGTTTATAACCTTGTATATACTAACCTAACGCAACATAACATCTGCGATGTAATACTTTACAACATTCCTGGCGTGTCGTCGCCTACTTCTCGATGGGGACATTATATACATCTATAACGTTGTATATCATAACCTAAGGCAACCTAACATCTCGGATGTAATATTTTACAACATTCCTGGTATGTCGGGCCCTACTTCTCGGTGGGAACATTGTATACGTCTATAACGTTATATATCCTAGCCTAAGGCAACCCAACTTGTAGAATGTAATATTTTACAACATTCCTGCCGTGTCGTCGCCTGCTTCTCGATGGGGACATTATATACGTCTATAACGTTGTATATTCTAACCTAACGCAACCTAACATCCGGGATGTAATATTTTACAACATTCCTGGCGTGTTGTCGCCTGCTCCTCCATGGGGACATTATATACGTTTATAACCTTGTATATACTAACCTAACGCAACCTAACATCTGGGATGTAATATTTTACAACATTCCTGGCGTGTCGTCGCCTACTTCTGGATGGGGACATTATATACATCTATAACGTCATATATCCTAACCTAAGGGAACCTAACATCTCGGGTGTAATATTTTACAACATTCCTGTCGTGTCGTCGCCTGCTTCTCGATGGGGACATTCTATACGTCTATAACGTTGTATATCCTAACCTAAGGGAAACTAACATCTCGGGTGTAATATTTTAGAACATTCCTGACGCGTCAGTCCCTATTTCTCGGTGGGAACATTATATACGTCTATAACGTTATATATCCTAGCCTAAGGCAACATAACTTGTAGAATGTAATATTTTACAACAGTCCTGGCGTGTCGTCGCCTACTTCTGGATGGGGACATTTTATACATCTATAACCTCGTATATACTAACCTAACGCAACCTAACATCTGGGATGTAATATTTTACAATATTCCTGGCATGTCGGTCCCTACGTCTCGGTGGGAACATTATATACGTCTATAACGATATATATCCTAACCTAAGGCAACCTAACATCTCGGATGTAATATTTTACAACATTCCTGGCGCTTCGGCTGCTACTTTTCGGTGGGAACGTTATATACGTCTATAACGTTACATATCCTAACGTATGGCAACATAACAGCTCGGATGTTATATTTTACAACATTCCTGCCGTGTCGTCGCCTGCTTCTCGATGGGGACATTATATACATCTATAACGTTGTATATCCTAACCTAAGGCAACCTAACATATCGTATGTAATATTTTACAACATTCTGGCGTGTCGTCGCCTGCTTCTCCATGGGGACATTATATACGTTTATAACCTTGTATATACTAACCTAACGCAACATAACATCTGCGATGTAATACTTTACAACATTCCTGGCGTGTCGTCGCCTACTTCTCGATGGGGACATTATATACATCTATAACGTTGTATATCATAACCTAAGGCAACCTAACATCTCGGATGTAATATTTTACAACATTCCTGGTATGTCGGGCCCTACTTCTCGGTGGGAACATTGTATACGTCTATAACGTTATATATCCTAGCCTAAGGCAACCCAACTTGTAGAATGTAATATTTTACAACATTCCTGCCGTGTCGTCGCCTGCTTCTCGATGGGGACATTATATACGTCTATAACGTTGTATATTCTAACCTAACGCAACCTAACATCCGGGATGTAATATTTTACAACATTCCTGGCGTGTCGTCGCCTGCTCCTCCATGGGGACATTATATACGTTTATAACCTTGTATATACTAACCTAACGCAACCTAACATCTGGGATGTAATATTTTACAACATTCCTGGCGTGTCGTCGCCTACTTCTGGATGGGGACATTATATACATCTATAACGTCATATATCCTAACCTAAGGGAACCTAACATCTCGGGTGTAATATTTTACAACATTCCTGTCGTGTCGTCGCCTGCTTCTCGATGGGGACATTCTATACGTCTATAACGTTGTATATCCTAACCTAAGGGAAACTAACATCTCGGGTGTAATATTTTAGAACATTCCTGACGCGTCAGTCCCTATTTCTCGGTGGGAACATTATATACGTCTATAACGTTATATATCCTAGCCTAAGGCAACATAACTTGTAGAATGTAATATTTTACAACAGTCCTGGCGTGTCGTCGCCTACTTCTGGATGGGGACATTTTATACATCTATAACCTCGTATATACTAACCTAACGCAACCTAACATCTGGGATGTAATATTTTACAATATTCCTGGCATGTCGGTCCCTACGTCTCGGTGGGAACATTATATACGTCTATAACGATATATATCCTAACCTAAGGCAACCTAACATCTCGGATGTAATATTTTACAACATTCCTGGCGCTTCGGCTGCTACTTTTCGGTGGGAACGTTATATACGTCTATAACGTTACATATCCTAACGTATGGCAACATAACAGCTCGGATGTTATATTTTACAACATTCCTGCCGTGTCGTCGCCTGCTTCTCGATGGGGACATTATATACATCTATAACGTTGTATATCCTAACCTAAGGCAACCTAACATATCGGATGTAATATTTTACAACATTCTGGCGTGTCATCGCCTGCTTCTCCATGGGGACATTATATACGTCTATAACCTTGTATATACTAACCTAACGCAACCTAACATCTGGGATGTAATATTTTACAACATTCCTGGCGTGTCGTCGCCTACTTCTGGATGGGGACATTACATACATCTATAACGTCATATATCCTAACCTAAGGGAACCTAACATCTCGGGTGTAATATTTTACAACATTCCTGTCGTGTCGTCGCCTGCTTCTCGATGGGGACATTCTATACGTCTATAACGTTGTATATCCTAACCTAAGGGAACCTAACATTTCGGGTGTAATATTTTAGGACATTCCTGACGCGTCAGTCCCTATTTCTCGGTGGGAACATTATATACGTCTATAACGTTATATATCCTAGTCTAAGGCAACCTAACTTGTAGAATGTAATATTTTACAACAGTCTCGGCGTGTCGTCGCCTACTTCTGGATGGGGACATTATATACATCTATAACGTCATATATCCTAACCTAAGGGAACCTAACATCTCGGGTGTAATATTTTACAACATTCCTGGCGTGTCGTTGCCTACTTCTCGATGGGGACATTATATACATCTATAACGTTGTATATCCTAACCTAAGGCAACCTTACATCTCGGATGTAATATTTTACAACATTCTGGCGTGTCGTCGCCTGCTTCTCGATGGGGACATTATATACGTCTATAACCTTGTATATACTAACCTAATGCAACCTAACATCTGGGATGTAATATTTTACAATATTCCTGGCATGTCGGTCCCTACGTCTCCGTGGGTATATTATATACGTCTATAACGTTGTATATCCTAACCTAACGCAACCTAACATCTGGGATGTAATATTTTAAAACATTCCTGGCATGTCGGTCCCTACGTCTCGGTGGGAACGTTATATACGTCTATAACGATATATATCCTAACCTAAGGATACCTTACATCTCGGATGTAATTTTTTACAACATTCCTGGTATGTCGGGCCCTACTTCTCGGTGGGAACATTGTATACGTCTATAACGATATATATCCTAGCCTAAGGCAACCTAATATGAAGGAATGTAATATTTTAAAACATTCCTGTCGTGTCGTCGCCTGCTTCTCGATGGGGACATTCTATACGTCTATAACGTTGTATATCCTAACCTAAGGGAACCTAACATCTCGGGTGTAATATTTTAGAACATTCCTGACGCGTCAGTCCCTATTTCTCGGTGGGAACATTATATACGTCTATAACGTTATATATCCTAGCCTAATGCAACCCAACTTTTAGGATGTAATATTTTACAACATTCCTGGCGTGTCGTCGCCTACTTCAAGATGGGGACATTATATACATCTATAAAGTCATATATCCTAACCTAAGGGAACCTAACATCTCGGGTGTAATATTTTACAACATTCCTGTCGTGTCGTCGCCTGCTTCTCGATGGGGACATTCTATACGTCTATAGCGTTGTATATCCTAACCTAAGGGAACCTAACATCTCGGGTGTAATATGTTAGCACATTCCTGACGCTTCAGTCCCTATTTCTCGGTGGGAACATTATATACGTCTATAACGTTATATATCCTAACCTAAGGCAACCTAACTTGTAGAATGTAATATTTTGCAACAGTCCTGGCGTGTCGTCGCCTACTTCTGGATGGGGACATTATATATATCTATAACGTCATATATCCTAACCTAAGGGAAACAACATCTCGCATGTAATATTTTACAACATTCCTGGCATTTCGGCCCGTAGTTCTCGGTGGTAACATTATATACGTCTATAACGATATATATCCTAACCCAAGGCAACCTAACATCTGGGATGTAATAGTTGGCAACATTCCTGGCGTGTCGGCCCCTATTTCTCGGTGGGAACATTATATACGTCTATAGCGTTATATATCCTACCCTATGGCGACCTAACATGTCGGATGTAATCTTTTACGACATTCCTGGCATGTCAGTCCCTACTTCTTGGTGGGAGCATTGTATACGTCTATAACGATATATATCCTAGCCTAAGGCAACCTGACATCTCAGATGTAATATTTTACAACATTCTGGCGTCTCGTCGCCTGCTTCTCGATGGGGACATTATATACGTCTATAACCTTGTATATACTAACCTAACGCAACTTAACATCTGGGATGTCATATTTTACAACATTCCTGGCATGTCGGTCCCTACGTCTCCGTGGTTACATTATATACGTCTATAACGTTGTATATCATAACCTAACGCAACCTAACATCTGGGATGTAATATTTTAAAACATTCCTGGCATGTCGGTCCCTACGTCTCGGTGGGGACATTATATACGTCTATAACGATATATATCCTAACCTAAGGCAACCTAACTTCTCGGATGTAATATTTTACAACATTCCTGGCGCTTCGGCTGCTACTTTTCGGTGGGAACATTATATACGTCTATAACGGTACATATCCTAACGTATGGCAACAAAACATCTCGGATGTTATATTTTACAACATTCCTGGCGTGTCGTCGCCTGCTTCTCGATGGGGACATTATATACGTCTATAACGTTGTATATACTAACCTAACGCAACCTAACATTTGGGATGTAATATTTTACAACATTGCTGACGCGTCAGCCCCTATTTCTTTGTGGGATCATTCTATACGTCTATAACGTTGTATATCCTAACCTAAGGGAACCTAACATCTCGGGTGTAATATTTTACAACATTCCTGGCATGTCGGCCCCTACTTCTCGGTGGGAAAATTGTATACGTCTATAACGATATATATGCTAGCCTAAGGCAACCTAACATGTCGAATGTAATATTTTACAACATTCCTGTCGTGTCGACGCCTGCTTCTCGATGGGGACATTATATACGTTTATAACGTTGTATATTCTAACCTAACGCAACGTAACATCTGGGATGTAATATTTTACAACATTCCTGGCATGTCGGCCCCTACGTCTCCGTGGGTACATTATATACGTCTGTAACGTTGTATATCCTAACCTAACGCAACCTAACATCTAGGATGCAATATTTTAAAACATTCCTGGCATGTCGGTCCCTACGTCTCGGTGGGAACATTATATACGTCTATAACGATATATATCCTAACCTAAGGCAACCTAACATCTCGGATGTAATATTTTACAACATTCCTGGCGCTTCGGCTGCTACGTTTCGGTGGGAACATTATATACGTCTATAACGTTACATATCCTAACGTATGGCAACAAAACATCTCGGATGTTATATTTTACAGCATTCCTGGCGTGTCGTCGCCTGCTTCTCGATGGGGACTTTATATACGTCTATAACGTTGTATATCCTAACCTAACGCAACCAAACATCTGGGGTGTAATATTTTACAACATTCCTGGCATGTCGGTCCCTACGTGTCGGTGGGAACGTTATATACGTCTATAACGATATATATCCTAACCTAAGGGAACTTTACATCTCGGATGTAATATTTTACAACATTCCTGGCATGTCGGGCCCTACTTCACGTTGGGAACATTGTATACGTCTATAACGATATATATCCTAGCCTAAGGCAACCTAACATGTCGAATGTAATATTTTACAACATTCCTGACGCGTCGGTCCCTATTTCTCGGTGGGAACATTATATACGTCTATAACGTTATATATCCTAGCCTACGGCAACCTAACTTGTCGAATGTAATATTTTACAACATTCCTGGCGTGTGGTCGCCTACTTCTCGATGGGGACATTATATACATCTATAACGTTGTATATCCTAACCTAAGGCAACCTAACATCTCGGATGTAATATTTTACAACATTCCTGGCGCTTCGGCTGCTACGTTTCGGTGGGAACATTATATACGTCTATAACGTTACATATCCTAACGTATGGCAACAAAACATCTCGGATGTTATATTTTACAACATTCCTGGCGTGTCGTCGCCTGCTTCACGATGGGGACATTATATACGTCTATAACGTTGTATATTCTAACCTAACGCAACCTAACATCTGGGATGTAACATTTTACTACATTCCTGGCGTGTCGTCGCCAAATTCTGGATGGGGACATTATATACATCTATAACGTTATATATCTTAACCTAAGGGAACCTAACATCTCGGATGTAATATTTTACAACATTCCTGGCATGTCGGTCCCTACTTCTCGGTGGAAACATTGTATACGTCTATAACGATGTATATACTACTCTAAGGCAACCTAACATCTCGGATGTAATATTTTACAACATTCCTGACGCGTCGGTCCCTATTTCTCGGTGGGAACATTATATACGTCTATAACGTTATATATCCTAGCCTACGGCAACCTAACTTGTCGAATGTAATATTTTACAACATTCCTGGCGTGTGGTCGCCTACTTCTCGATGGGGACATTATATACATCTATAACGTTGTATATCCTAACCTAAGGCAACCTAACATCTCGGATGTAATATTTTACAACATTCTGGCGTGTCGTCGCCTGCTTCTCGATGGGGACATTATATACGTCTGTAACGTTGTATATACTAACCCAACGCAACCTAACATTTGGGATGTAATATTTTACAACATTGCTGACGCGTCAGTCCCTATTTCTTGGTGGGATCATTCTATACGTCTATAACGTTGTATATCCTAACCTAAGGGGACCTAACATCTCGGGTGTAATATTTTACAACATTCCTGGCATGTCGGTCCCTACTTCTCGGTGGGAACATTGTATACGTCTATAACGATATATATGCTAGCCTAAGGCAACCTAACATGTCGAATGTAATATTTTACAACATTCCTGTCGTGTCGTCGCCTGCTTCTCGATGGGGACATTATATACGTCTATAACGTTGTATATTCTAACCTAACGCAACCTAACATCTGGGATGTAACATTTTACTACATTCCTGGCGTGTCGTCGCCAACTTCTGGATGGGGACATTATATACATCTATAACGTTATATATCTTAACCTAAGGGAACCTAACATCTCGGATGTAATATTTTACAACATTCCTGGCATGTCGGTCCCTACTTCTCGGTGGAAACATTGTATACGTCTATAACGATGTATATACTACTCTAAGGCAACCTAACATCCCGGATGTAATATTTTACAACATTCCTGTCGTGTCGTCGCCTGCTTCTCGATGGGGACATTATATACGTCTATAACGTTGTATATTCTAACCTAACGCAACCTAACATCTGGGATGTAATATTTTACAACATTCCTGGCATGTCGGTCCCTACGTCTCCGTGGGTGCATTATATACGTCTGGAACGTTGTATATCCTAACCTAACGCAACCTAACATCTGGGATGTAATATTTTACAACATTCCTGGCGTGTAGTAGCCTACTTCTGGATGGGGACATTATATACGTCTATAACGTTGTATATCCTAACCTAAGGCAACCTGAAATCTGGGATGTATTATTTTACAACATTCCTGGCATGTCGGTACCTACGTCTCGGTGGGAACATTCTATATGTCTATAACGTTGTATATCCTAACCTAAGGGAACCTAACATCTCGGGTGTAATATTTTACATCATTCCTGACGCGTCGGCCCCTATTTCTCGGTGGGAACATTATATACGTCTATAACGTTATATATTATAACCTAAGGCAACCTAACATCTCTACCGTAATATTTTACAACATTCCTGGCGTGACGGCTCCTACTTCTCGATGGGGACATTATATACATCTATAACGTTATATATCTTAACCTAAGGGAACCTAACATCTCGGATGTAATATTTTACAACATTCCTGGCATGTCGGTCCCTACTTCTCGGTGGAAACTTTGTATACGTCTATAACGATGTATATACTACTCTAAGGCAACCTAACATCTCGGATGTAATATTTTACAACATTCCTGACGCGTCGGTCCCTATTTCTCGGTGGGAACATTATATACGTCTATAACGTTATATATCCTAGCCTACGGCAACCTAACATCTGGGATGTAATATTTTACAACATTCCTGGCATGTCGGTCCCCACGTCTCGGTAGGAACATTATATAAGTCTATAGCGATATGTATCCTAACCTAAAGCAATCTAACAACTCGTGTGTAATATTTTACAACATTCCTGGCATGTCGGTCCCTACATCTCGGTGGGGACATTCTATACGTCTATAACGTTGTATATACTAACCTAAGGGAACCTAACATCTCGGGTCTAATATTTTACAACATTCCTGACGCGTCGGCCCCTATTTCTCGGTGGGAATATTATATACGTCTATAACGTTATATATCCTAGCCTAAGGCATCCCAACATGTCGAATGTAATAATTTACAACATTCTGGCGTGTCGTCGCCTGCTTCTCGAAGGGGACATTATATACGTCTATAACGTTGTATATCCTAACCTAACGCAAGCTTACATCTGGGATGTAATATTTTACAACATTCCTGGCATGTCGTTCCCCACGTCTCGGTGGGAACATTATATAAGTCTATAACGTTATATATCCTAACCTAAAGCAACCTAACAACTCGTGTGTTATATTTTATAACATTCCTGGCGTGTCGTCGCCTGCTTCTCGATGGGGAAATTATATACGTCTATAACGTTGTATATCCTAACCCAAAGCAACCTAACTTCTCTGATGTAATATTTTGCAACATTCCTGGCATGTCGGTCCCCACGTCTCGGTAGGAACATTATATAAGTCTATAACGATATATATCCTAACCTAAAGCAACCTAACAACTCGTGTGTAATATTTTACAACATTCCTGGCATGTCGGTCCATACATCTCGGTGGGAACATTCTATACGTCTATAACGTTGTATATCCTAACCTAAGGGAACCTAACATTTCGGGTGTAATATTTTGCAACATTCCTGACGCGTCGGCCCCTATTTCTCGGGGGGAATATTATATACGTCTATAACGTTACATATCCTAGCCTAAGGCAACCTAACATGTCGAATGTAATATTTTACAACATTCTGGAGTGTCGTCGCCTGCTTCTCAAAGGGGACATTATATACGTCTATAACGTTGTATGTCCTAACCTAACGCAACCTAACATCTGGGATGTAATATTTTACAACATTCCTGACGCGTCGGCCCCTATTTTTCGGTGGGAATATTATATACGTCTATAACGTTATATATCCTAGCCTAAGGCAACCCAACATGTCGAATGTAATATTTTACAACATTCCTGGCGTGTCGTCGCCTACATCTCAAAGGGGACATTATATACGTCTATAACGTTGTATATCCTAACCTAACGCAACCTAACATCTGGGATGTAATATTTTACAACATTCGTGACGCGTCGGCCCCTATTTCTCGGTGGGAATATTATATACGTCTACAACGTTATATATCCTAGCCTAAGGCGACCTAACATGTCAAATGTAATATTTTACATCATTCCTGTCGTGCCGGCCCGTAGTTCTCGGTGGTAACATTATATACGTCTATAAGGTTAGATATCCTAGCCTAAGGCAAGCTGACATGTCGCATGTAATATTGTACAACATTCCTGGTGTGTCGTCACCTACTTCTGGATGGGGACATTATATACATCTATAACATTGTACATCCTAACCTAAGGCAACCTAACATATCGGATGTAATATTTTACAACATTCCTGACGCATCGGCCCTATTTCTCGGTGGGAATATTATATACGTCTATAACGTTATATATCCTAGCCTAAGGCAACCTAACATCTCGGATGTAATATTTTACAACATTCCTGGCGTGTCGTCGCCTGCTTCTCGATGGGGACATTATATACGTCTATAACGTTGTATATCCTAACCCAAAGCAACCTAACTTCTGGGATGTAATATTTTACAACATTCCTGGCATGTCGGTCCCCACGTCTCGTTGGGAACATTATATAAGTCTATAACGATATATATCCTAACCTAAAGCAACCTAACAACTCGAATGTAATATTTTAGAATATCCCTGGCATGTCTGTCCCTACATCTCGGTGGGAACATTCTATACGTCTATAACGTCGTATATCCTAACCTAAGGGAACCTAACATTTCGGGTGTAATATTTTACAACATTCCTGACGCGTCGGCCCCTATTTCTCGGGGGGAATATTATATACGTCTATAACGTGACATATCCTGGCCTAAGGCAACCTAACATGTCGAATGTAATATTTTACAACATTCCTGACGCGTCGGCCCCTATCTCTCGGTGGGAATATTATATACGTCTATAACGTTATATATCCTAGCCTAAGGCAACCTAACATTTCGGATGTAATATTTTACAACATTCCTGGCGTGTCGTCGCCTGCTTCTCGATGGGGACATTATATACGTCTATAACGTTGTATATCCTAACCCAAAGCAACCTAACTTCTGGGATGTAATATTTTACAACATTCCTGGCATGTCGGTCCCCACGTCTCGGTGGGAACATTATATAAGTCTCTAACGATATATCCTAACCTAAAGGAACCTAACAACTCGGATGTAATATTTTAGAACATTCCTGGCATGTCGGTCCCTACATCTCGGTGTGGACATTCTATACGTCTATAACGTTGTATATCCTAACCTAAGGGAACCTAACATTTCGGGTGTAATATTTTGCAACATTCCTGACGCGTCGGCCCCTATTTCTCGGTGGGAATATTATATGCGTCTATAACGTTATATATCCTAGCCTAAGGCAACCTAACATATCTGATGTAATATTTTACAACATTCCTGACGCGTCGGCCCCTATTTCTCGGTGGGAATATTATATACGTCTATAACGTTATATATCCTAGCCTAAGGCAACCTAACATGTCGAATGTAATATTTTATAACATTCTGGCGTGTCGTCGCCTGCTTCTCAAAGGGGACATTATATACGTCTATAACGTTGTATATCCTAACCTAACGCAACCTAACATCTGGGATGTAATATTTTACAACATTCCTGACGCGTCGGTCCCTACTTCTCGGTGGGAATATTATATACGTCTACAACGTTATATATCCTAACCTAAGGCGACCTAACATGTCGAATGTAATATTTTACATCATTGCTGTCGTGTCGGCCCGTAGTTCTCGGTGGTAACATTATATACGTCTATAAGGTTAGATATCCTAGCCTAAGGCAACCTAACATGTCGCATGTAATATTGTACAACATTCCTGGTGTGTCGTCACCTACTTCTGGATGGGGACATTATATACATCTATAACGTTGTACATCCTAACCTAAGGCAACCTAACATATCGGATGTAATATTTTACAACATTCCTGACGCGTCGGCCCCTATTTCTCGGTGGGAATATTATATACGTCTATAACGTTATATATCCTAGCCTAAGGCATCCCAGCATGTCGAATGTAATAATTTACAACATTCTGGCGTGTCGTCGCCTGCTTCTCGAAGGGGACATTATATACGTCTATAACGTTGTATATCCTAACCTAACGCAACCTTACATCTGGGATGTAATATTTTACAACATTCCTGGCATGTCGTTCCCCACGTCTCGGTGGGAACATTATATAAGTCTATAACGATATATATCCTAACCTAAAGCAACCTAACAACTCGGATGTAATATTTTAGAACATTCCTGGCATGTCGGTCCCTACATCTCGGTGTGGACATTCTATACGTCTATAACGTTGTATATCCTAACCTAAGGGAACCTAACATTTCGGGTGTAATATTTTGCAACATTCCTGACGCGTCGGCCACTAATTCTCGGTGGGAATATTATATGCGTCTATAACGTTATATATCCTAGCCTAAGGCAACCTAACATATCTGATGTAATATTTTACAACATTCCTGACGCGTCGGCCCCTATTTCTCGGTGGGAATATTATATACGTCTATAACGTTATATATCCTAGCCTAAGGCAACCTAACATGTCGAATGTAATATTTTATAACATTCTGGCGTGTCGTCGCCTGCTTCTCAAAGGGGACATTATATACGTCTATAACGTTGTATATCCTAACCTAACGCAACCTAACATCTGGGATGTAATATTTTACAACATTCCTGACGCGTCGGCCCCTACTTCTCGGTGGGAATATTATATACGTCTACAACGTTATATATCCTAACCTAAGGCGACCTAACATGTCGAATGTAATATTTTACATCATTGCTTTCGTGTCGGCCCGTAGTTCTCGGTGGTAACATTATATACGTCTATAAGGTTAGATATCCTAGCCTAAGGCAACCTAACATGTCGCATGTAATATTGTACAACATTCCTGGTGTGTCGTCACCTACTTCTGGATGGGGACATTATATACATCTATAACGTTGTACATCCTAACCTAAGGCAACCTAACATATCGGATGTAATATTTTACAACATTCCTGACGCGTCGGCCCCTATTTCTCGGTGGGAACATTATATACGTCTATAACGTTACATATCCTAACGTATGGCAACATAACATCTCGGATGTTATATTTTACAACATTCCTGGCATGTTGGGCCCTACTTCTCGGTGGGAACATTGTATACGTCTATAACTATATATATCGTAGCCTAAGGCAACCTAACATGTCGAATGTAATATTTTACAACATTCCTGTCGTGTCGTCTCCTGCATCTCGATGGGGACATTATATACGTCTATAAAGTTGAATATCCTAACCTAAAGCAACCTAACATCTGGGATGTAATATTTTACAACATTCCTGGCATGTCGGTCCCTACTTCTCGATGGAAACAATGTATACGTCTATAACGACATATATCGTAGCCTAAGGCAACCCAAAATGTAGAATGTAATATTTTACAACATTCCTGGCGTGTCGTCGCCTACTTCTCGATGGGGACGTTATATACATCTATAACGTTGTATATCCTACCCTAAGGCAACCTAACATCTCGGATGTAATATTTTACAACATTCCTGGCATGTCGGTCCCTACTTCTCGGTGGGAACATTGTATACGTCTATAACGATATATATTCTAGCCTAAGGCAACCTAACATGTCGAATGTAATATTTTACAACATTCCTGTCGTGTCGTCGCCTGCTTCTCGATGAGGACATTATATACGTCTATAACGTTGTATATTCTAACCTAACGCAACCTAAAATCTGGGATGTAATATTTTACAGCATTCCTGGCGTGTCGTCGCCTACTTCTCGATGGGGATATTATATACATCTATAACGTTGTATATCCTAACCTAAGGCAACCTAACATCTCGGATGTAATATTTTACAACATTCTGGCGTGTCGTCGCCTGCTTCTCGATGGGAACATTATATACGTCTATAACCTTGTATATACTAACCTAACGCAACCTAACATCTGGGATGTAATATTTTACAACATTCCTGGCATGTCGGTCCCTACGTCTCCGTGGGTACATTATATACGTCTATATCGTTGTATATCCTAACCTAACGGAACCTAACATCTGGGATGTAATATTTTAAAACATTCCTTGCATGTCGGTCCCTACGTCTCGGTGGGAACATTATATACGTCTATAACGATATATATACTAACCTAAGGCAACCTAACATCTCGGATGTAATATTTTACAACATTCCTGCCGCTTCGGCTGCTACTTTTCGGTGGGAACATTATATACGTCTATAACGTTACATATCCTAACGTATGGCAACATAACATCTCGGATGTTATATTTTACAACATTCCTGGCATGTTGGGCCCTACTTCTCGGTGGGAACATTGTATACGTCTATAACTATATATATCGTAGCCTAAGGCAACCTAACATGTCGAATGTAATATTTTACAACATTCCTGTCGTGTCGTCTCCTGCATCTCGATGGGGACATTATATACGTCTATAAAGTTGAATATCCTAACCTAAAGCAACCTAACATCTGGGATGTAATATTTTACAACATTCCTGGCATGTCGGTCCCTACTTCTCGATGGAAACAATGTATACGTCTATAACGACATATATCGTAGCCTAAGGCAACCCAAAATGTAGAATGTAATATTTTACAACATTCCTGGCGTGTCGTCGCCTACTTCTCGATGGGGACGTTATATACATCTATAACGTTGTATATCCTACCCTAAGGCAACCTAACATCTCGGATGTAATATTTTACAACATTCCTGGCATGTCGGTCCCTACTTCTCGGTGGGAACATTGTATACGTCTATAACGATATATATTCTAGCCTAAGGCAACCTAACATGTCGAATGTAATATTTTACAACATTCCTGTCGTGTCGTCGCCTGCTTCTCGATGAGGACATTATATACGTCTATAACGTTGTATATTCTAACCTAACGCAACCTAAAATCTGGGATGTAATATTTTACAACATTCCTGGCGTGTCGTCGCCTACTTCTGGATAGGGACATTATATACATCTATAACGTCATATATCCTAACCTAAGGGAACCTAACATCTCGGGTGTAATATTTTACAACATTCCTGGCGTGTCGTTGCCTACTTCTCGATGGGGACATTATATACATCTATAACGTTGTATATCCTAACCTAAGGCAACCTAACATCTCGGATGTAATATTTTACAACATTCCTGGCATGTCGGTCCCTACTTCTCGGTGGGAACATTGTATACGTCTATAACGATATATATTCTAGCCTAAGGCAACCTAACATGTCGAATGTAATATTTTACAACATTCCTGTCGTGTCGTCGCCTGCTTGTCGATGGGGACATTATATACGTCTATAACGTTGTATATTCTAACCTAACGCAACCTAAAACCTGGGATGTAATATTTTACAACATTCCTGGCATGTCGGTCCCTACTTCTCGGTGAAAACAATGTATACGTCTATAACGACATATATCCTAGCCTAAGGCAACCCAAAATGTAGAATGTAATATTTTACAACATTCCTGGCGTGTCGTCGCCTACTTCTCGATGAGGACATTATATACATCTATAACGTTGTATATCCTAACCTAACGCAACCTAACATCTGGGATGTAATATTTTACAACATTCCTGTCATGTCGTCTCCTGCATCTCGATGGGGACATTATATACGTCTATAACGATATATATTCTAACCTAAGGCAACCTAACATCTCGGATGTAATATTTTACAACATTCCTGCCGCTTCGGCTGCTACTTTTCGGTGGGAACATTATATACGTCTATAACGTTACATATCCTAACGTATGGCAACATAACATCTCGGATGTTATATTTTACAACATTCCTGGCATGTTGGGCCCTACTTCTCGGTGGGAACATTGTATACGTCTATAACTATATATATCGTAGCCTAAGGCAACCTAACATGTCGAATGTAATATTTTACAACATTCCTGTCGTGTCGTCTCCTGCATCTCGATGGGGACATTATATACGTCTATAAAGTTGAATATCCTAACCTAAAGCAACCTAACATCTGGGATGTAATATTTTACAACATTCCTGGCATGTCGGTCCCTACTTCTCGATGGAAACAATGTATACGTCTATAACGACATATATCGTAGCCTAAGGCAACCCAAAATGTAGAATGTAATATTTTACAACATTCCTGGCGTGTCGTCGCCTACTTCTCGATGGGGACGTTATATACATCTATAACGTTGTATATCCTACCCTAAGGCAACCTAACATCTCGGATGTAATATTTTACAACATTCCTGGCATGTCGGTCCCTACTTCTCGGTGGGAACATTGTATACGTCTATAACGATATATATTCTAGCCTAAGGCAACCTAACATGTCGAATGTAATATTTTACAACATTCCTGTCGTGTCGTCGCCTGCTTCTCGATGAGGACATTATATACGTCTATAACGTTGTATATTCTAACCTAACGCAACCTAAAATCTGGGATGTAATATTTTACAACATTCCTGGCGTGTCGTCGCCTACTTCTCGATGGGGATATTATATACATCTATAACGTTGTATATCCTAACCTAAGGCAACCTAACATCTCGGATGTAATATTTTACAACATTCTGGCGTGTCGTCGCCTGCTTCTCGATGGGAACATTATATACGTCTATAACCTTGTATATACTAACCTAACGCAACCTAACATCTGGGATGTAATATTTTACAACATTCCTGGCATGTCGGTCCCTACGTCTCCGTGGGTACATTATATACGTCTATATCGTTGTATATCCTAACCTAACGGAACCTAACATCTGGGATGTAATATTTTAAAACATTCCTTGCATGTCGGTCCCTACGTCTCGGTGGGAACATTATATACGTCTATAACGATATATATCCTAACCTAAGGCAACCTAACATCTCGGATGTAATTTTTTACAACATTCCTGCCGCTTCGGCTGCTACTTTTCGGTGGGAACATTATATACGTCTATAACGTTACATATCCTAACGTATGGCAACATAACATCTCGGATGTTATATTTTACAACATTCCTGGCATGTTGGGCCCTACTTCTCGGTGGGAACATTGTATACGTCTATAACTATATATATCGTAGCCTAAGGCAACCTAACATGTCGAATGTAATATTTTACAACATTCCTGTCGTGTCGTCTCCTGCATCTCGATGGGGACATTATATACGTCTATAAAGTTGAATATCCTAACCTAAAGCAACCTAACATCTGGGATGTAATATTTTACAACATTCCTGGCATGTCGGTCCCTACTTCTCGATGGAAACAATGTATACGTCTATAACGACATATATCGTAGCCTAAGGCAACCCAAAATGTAGAATGTAATATTTTACAACATTCCTGGCGTGTCGTCGCCTACTTCTCGATGGGGACGTTATATACATCTATAACGTTGTATATCCTACCCTAAGGCAACCTAACATCTCGGATGTAATATTTTACAACATTCCTGGCATGTCGGTCCCTACTTCTCGGTGGGAACATTGTATACGTCTATAACGATATATATTCTAGCCTAAGGCAACCTAACATGTCGAATGTAATATTTTACAACATTCCTGTCGTGTCGTCGCCTGCTTCTCGATGAGGACATTATATACGTCTATAACGTTGTATATTCTAACCTAACGCAACCTAAAATCTGGGATGTAATATTTTACAACATTCCTGGCGTGTCGTCGCCTACTTCTGGATAGGGACATTATATACATCTATAACGTCATATATCCTAACCTAAGGGAACATAACATCTCGGGTGTAATATTTTACAACATTCCTGGCGTGTCGTTGCCTACTTCTCGATGGGGACATTATGTACATCTATAACGTTGTATATCCTAACCTAAGGCAACCTAACATCTCGGATGTAATATTTTACAACATTCCTGGCATGTCGGTCCCTACTTCTCGGTGGGAACATTGTATACGTCTATAACGATATATATTCTAGCCTAACGCAACCTAACATGTCGAATGCAATATTTTACAACATTCCTGGCGTGTCGTCGCCTACTTCTGGATAGGGACATTATATACATCTATAACGTCATATATCCTAACCTAAGGGAACCTAACATCTCGGGTGTAATATTTTACAACATTCCTGGCGTGTCGTCGCCTACTTCTCGATGGGGATATTATATACATCTATAACGTTGTATATCCTAACCTAAGGCAACCTAACATCTCGGATGTAATATTTTACAACATTCTGGCGTGTCGTCGCCTGCTTCTCGATGGGAACATTATATACGTCTATAACCTTGTATATACTAACCTAACGCAACCTAACATCTGGGATGTAATATTTTACAACATTCCTGGCATGTCGGTCCCTACGTCTCCGTGGGTACATTATATACGTCTATAACGTTGTATATCCTAACCTAACGGAACCTAACATCTGGGATGTAATATTTTAAAACATTCCTGGCATGTCGGTCCCTACGTCTCGGTGGGAACATTATATACGTCTATAACGATATATATCCTAACCTAAGGCAACCTAACATCTCGGATGTAATATTTTACAACATTCCTGGCGCTTCGGCTGCTACTTTTCGGTGGGAACATTATATACGTCTATAACGTTATATATCCTAGCCTAAGGCAACCTAACATCTCGGATGTAATATTTCACAACATTTCTGGCGTGTGAGCACGTACTTCTCGGTGGTAACATCATATACGTCTGTAACGTTATATATCCTGTCGCAAGGCAACATAACATCTCGGATGTAATATTTTAAAACATTCCTGGCGTGTCGTCGCCTACTTCTCGATGGGGACGTTATATACATCTATAACGTTGTATATCCTACCCTAAGGCAACCTAACATCTCGGATGTAATATTTTACAACATTCCTGGCATGTCGGTCCCTACTTCTCGGTGGGAACATTGTATACGTCTATAACGATATATATTCTAGCCTAAGGCAACCTAACATGTCGAATGTAATATTTTACAACATTCCTGTCGTGTCGTCGCCTGCTTCTCGATGAGGACATTATATACGTCTATAACGTTGTATATTCTAACCTAACGCAACCTAAAATCTGGGATGTAATATTTTACAACATTCCTGGCGTGTCGTCGCCTACTTCTGGATAGGGACATTATATACATCTATAACGTCATATATCCTAACCTAAGGGAACCTAACATCTCGGGTGTAATATTTTACAACATTCCTGGCGTGTCGTTGCCTACTTCTCGATGGGGACATTATATACATCTATAACGTTGTATATCCTAACCTAAGGCAACCTAACATCTCGGATGTAATATTTTACAACATTCCTGGCATGTCGGTCCCTACTTCTCGGTGGGAACATTGTATACGTCTATAACGATATATATTCTAGCCTAACGCAACCTAACATGTCGAATGTAATATTTTACAACATTCCTGTCGTGTCGTCGCCTACTTCTGGATGGGGACATTATATACATCTATAACGTTATATATCCTAACCTAAGGGAATCTAACATCTCGGGTGTAATATTTTACAACATTCCTGGCGTGTCGTCGCCTACTTATCGGTGGGAACATTGTATACGTCTATAACTATATATATCCTAGCCTAAGGCAACCTAACATGTCGAATGTAATATTTTACAACATTCCTGTCGTGTCGTCTCCTGCATCTCGATGGGGACATTATATACGTCTATAACGTTGAATATCCTAACCTAAAGCAACCTAACATCTGGGATGTAATATTTTACAACATTCCTGGCATGTCGGTCCCTACTTCTCGGTGAAAACAATGTATACGTCTATAACGACATATATCCTAGCCTAAGGCAACCCAAAATGTAGAATGTAATATTTTACAACATTCCTGGCGTGTCGTCGCCTACTTCTCGATGGGGACGTTATATACATCTATAACGTTGTATATCCTACCCTAAGGCAACCTAACATCTCGGATGTAATATTTTACAACATTCCTGGCATGTCGGTCCCTACTTCTCGGTGGGAACATTGTATACGTCTATAACGATATATATTCTAGCCTAAGGCAACCTAACATGTCGAATGTAATATTTTACAACATTCCTGTCGTGTCGTCGCCTGCTTGTCGATGGGGACATTATATACGTCTATAACGTTGTATATTCTAACCTAACGCAACCTAAAACCTGGGATGTAATATTTTACAACATTCCTGGCGTGTCGTCGCCTACTTCTCGATGGGGATATTATATACATCTATAACGTTGTATATCCTAACCTAAGGCAACCTAACATCTCGGATGTAATATTTTACAGCATTCCTGGCATGTCGGTCCCTACTTCTCGGTGGGAACATTGTATACGTCTATAACGATATATATTCTAGCCTAACGCAACCTAACATGTCGAATGTAATATTTTACAACATTCCTGTCGTGTCGTCGCCTACTTCTGGATGGGGACATTATATACATCTATAACGTTATGTATCCTAACCTAAGGGAATCTAACATCTCGGGTGTAATATTTTACAACATTCCTGGCGTGTCGTCGCCTACTTCTCGGTGGGAACATTGTATACGTCTATAACTATATATATCGTAGCCTAAGGCAACCTAACATGTCGAATGTAATATTTTACAACATTCCTGTCGTGTCGTCTCCTGCATCTCGATGGGGACATTATATACGTCTATAAAGTTGAATATCCTAACCGAAAGCAACCTAACATCTGGGATGTAATATTTTACAACATTCCTGGCATGTCGGTCCCTACTTCTCGATGGAAACAATGTATACGTCTATAACGACATATATCGTAGCCTAAGGCAACCCAAAATGTAGAATGTAATATTTTACAACATTCCTGGCGTGTCGTCGCCTACTTCTCGATGGGGACGTTATATACATCTATAACGTTGTATATCCTACCCTAAGGCAACCTAACATCTCGGATGTAATATTTTACAACATTCCTGGCATGTCGGTCCCTACTTCTCGGTGGGAACATTGTATACGTCTATAACGATATATATTCTAGCCTAAGGCAACCTAACATGTCGAATGTAATATTTTACAACATTCCTGTCGTGTCGTCGCCTGCTTCTCGATGAGGACATTATATACGTCTATAACGTTGTATATTCTAACCTAACGCAACCTAAAATCTGGGATGTAATATTTTACAACATTCCTGGCGTGTCGTCGCCTACTTCTCGATGGGGATATTATATACATCTATAACGTTGTATATCCTAACCTAAGGCAACCTAACATCTCGGATGTAATATTTTACAACATTCTGGCGTGTCGTCGCCTGCTTCTCGATGGGAACATTATATACGTCTATAACCTTGTATATACTAACCTAACGCAACCTAACATCTGGGATGTAATATTTTACAACATTCCTGGCATGTCGGTCCCTACGTCTCCGTGGGTACATTATATACGTCTATATCGTTGTATATCCTAACCTAACGGAACCTAACATCTGGGATGTAATATTTTAAAACATTCCTTGCATGTCGGTCCCTACGTCTCGGTGGGAACATTATATACGTCTATAACGATATATATCCTAACCTAAGGCAACCTAACATCTCGGATGTAATATTTTACAACATTCCTGCCGCTTCGGCTGCTACTTTTCGGTGGGAACATTATATACGTCTATAACGTTACATATCCTAACGTATGGCAACATAACATCTCGGATGTTATATTTTACAACATTCCTGGCATGTTGGGCCCTACTTCTCGGTGGGAACATTGTATACGTCTATAACTATATATATCGTAGCCTAAGGCAACCTAACATGTCGAATGTAATATTTTACAACATTCCTGTCGTGTCGTCTCCTGCATCTCGATGGGGACATTATATACGTCTATAAAGTTGAATATCCTAACCTAAAGCAACCTAACATCTGGGATGTAATATTTTACAACATTCCTGGCATGTCGGTCCCTACTTCTCGATGGAAACAATGTATACGTCTA
Source organism: Xylocopa violacea (assembly GCA_963969225.1). NCBI lineage: Eukaryota > Metazoa > Arthropoda > Insecta > Hymenoptera > Apidae > Xylocopa > Xylocopa violacea. The sequence goes on from CAXAJV010000832.1 coordinate 217,736, forward strand.
TAACGACATATATCGTAGCCTAAGGCAACCCAAAATGTAGAATGTAATATTTTACAACATTCCTGGCGTGTCGTCGCCTACTTCTCGATGGGGACGTTATATACATCTATAACGTTGTATATCCTACCCTAAGGCAACCTAACATCTCGGATGTAATATTTTACAACATTCCTGGCATGTCGGTCCCTACTTCTCGGTGGGAACATTGTATACGTCTATAACGATATATATTCTAGCCTAAGGCAACCTAACATGTCGAATGTAATATTTTACAACATTCCTGTCGTGTCGTCGCCTGCTTCTCGATGAGGACATTATATACGTCTATAACGTTGTATATTCTAACCTAACGCAACCTAAAATCTGGGATGTAATATTTTACAACATTCCTGGCGTGTCGTCGCCTACTTCTGGATAGGGACATTATATACATCTATAACGTCATATATCCTAACCTAAGGGAACCTAACATCTCGGGTGTAATATTTTACAACATTCCTGGCGTGTCGTTGCCTACTTCTCGATGGGGACATTATATACATCTATAACGTTGTATATCCTAACCTAAGGCAACCTAACATCTCGGATGTAATATTTTACAACATTCCTGGCATGTCGGTCCCTACTTCTCGGTGGGAACATTGTATACGTCTATAACGATATATATTCTAGCCTAACGCAACCTAACATGTCGAATGTAATATTTTACAACATTCCTGGCGTGTCGTCGCCTACTTCTGGATAGGGACATTATATACATCTATAACGTCATATATCCTAACCTAAGGGAACCTAACATCTCGGGTGTAATATTTTACAACATTCCTGGCATGTCGGTCCCTACTTCTCGGTGGGAACATTGTATACGTCTATAACGATATATATTCTAGCCTAAGGCAACCTAACATGTCGAATGTAATATTTTACAACATTTCGGTCGTGTCGTCGCCTGCTTCTCGATGGGTACATTATATACGTCTATATCGTTGTATATCCTAACCTAACGGAACCTAACATCTGGGATGTAATATTTTAAAACATTCCTTGCATGTCGGTCCCTACGTCTCGGTGGGAACATTATATACGTCTATAACGATATATATCCTAACCTAAGGCAACCTAACATCTCGGATGTAATATTTTACAACATTCCTGGCGTGTCGTCGCCTACTTCTGGATAGGGACATTATATACATCTATAACGTCATATATCCTAACCTAAGGGAACCTAACATCTCGGGTGTAATATTTTACAACATTCCTGGCGTGTCGTTGCCTACTTCTCGATGGGGACATTATATACATCTATAACGTTGTATATCCTAACCTAAGGCAACCTAACATCTCGGATGTAATATTTTACAACATTCCTGGCATGTCGGTCCCTACTTCTCGGTGGGAACATTGTATACGTCTATAACGATATATATTCTAGCCTAACGCAACCTAACATGTCGAATGTAATATTTTACAACATTCCTGGCGTGTCGTCGCCTACTTCTGGATAGGGACATTATATACATCTATAACGTCATATATCCTAACCTAAGGGAACCTAACATCTCGGGTGTAATATTTTACAACATTCCTGGCGTGTCGTCGCCTACTTCTCGATGGGGATATTATATACATCTATAACGTTGTATATCCTAACCTAAGGCAACCTAACATCTCGGATGTAATATTTTACAACATTCTGGCGTGTCGTCGCCTGCTTCTCGATGGGAACATTATATACGTCTATAACCTTGTATATACTAACCTAACGCAACCTAACATCTGGGATGTAATATTTTACAACATTCCTGGCATGTCGGTCCCTACGTCTCCGTGGGTACATTATATACGTCTATAACGTTGTATATCCTAACCTAACGGAACCTAACATCTGGGATGTAATATTTTAAAACATTCCTGGCATGTCGGTCCCTACGTCTCGGTGGGAACATTATATACGTCTATAACGATATATATCCTAACCTAAGGCAACCTAACATCTCGGATGTAATATTTTACAACATTCCTGGCGCTTCGGCTGCTACTTTTCGGTGGGAACATTATATACGTCTATAACGTTATATATCCTAGCCTAAGGCAACCTAACATCTCGGATGTAATATTTCACAACATTTCTGGCGTGTGAGCACGTACTTCTCGGTGGTAACATCATATACGTCTGTAACGTTATATATCCTGTCGCAAGGCAACATAACATCTCGGATGTAATATTTTAAAACATTCCTGGCGTGTCGTCGCCTACTTCTCGATGGGGACGTTATATACATCTATAACGTTGTATATCCTACCCTAAGGCAACCTAACATCTCGGATGTAATATTTTACAACATTCCTGGCATGTCGGTCCCTACTTCTCGGTGGGAACATTGTATACGTCTATAACGATATATATTCTAGCCTAAGGCAACCTAACATGTCGAATGTAATATTTTACAACATTCCTGTCGTGTCGTCGCCTGCTTCTCGATGAGGACATTATATACGTCTATAACGTTGTATATTCTAACCTAACGCAACCTAAAATCTGGGATGTAATATTTTACAACATTCCTGGCGTGTCGTCGCCTACTTCTCGATGGAAACAATGTATACGTCTATAACGACATATATCGTAGCCTAAGGCAACCCAAAATGTAGAATGTAATATTTTACAACATTCCTGGCGTGTCGTCGCCTACTTCTCGATGGGGACGTTATATACATCTATAACGTTGTATATCCTACCCTAAGGCAACCTAACATCTCGGATGTAATATTTTACAACATTCCTGGCATGTCGGTCCCTACTTCTCGGTGGGAACATTGTATACGTCTATAACGATATATATTCTAGCCTAAGGCAACCTAACATGTCGAATGTAATATTTTACAACATTCCTGTCGTGTCGTCGCCTGCTTCTCGATGAGGACATTATATACGTCTATAACGTTGTATATTCTAACCTAACGCAACCTAAAATCTGGGATGTAATATTTTACAACATTCCTGGCGTGTCGTCGCCTACTTCTCGATGGGGATATTATATACATCTATAACGTTGTATATCCTAACCTAAGGCAACCTAACATCTCGGATGTAATATTTTACAACATTCTGGCGTGTCGTCGCCTGCTTCTCGATGGGAACATTATATACGTCTATAACCTTGTATATACTAACCTAACGCAACCTAACATCTGGGATGTAATATTTTACAACATTCCTGGCATGTCGGTCCCTACGTCTCCGTGGGTACATTATATACGTCTATATCGTTGTATATCCTAACCTAACGGAACCTAACATCTGGGATGTAATATTTTAAAACATTCCTTGCATGTCGGTCCCTACGTCTCGGTGGGAACATTATATACGTCTATAACGATATATATCCTAACCTAAGGCAACCTAACATCTCGGATGTAATATTTTACAACATTCCTGCCGCTTCGGCTGCTACTTTTCGGTGGGAACATTATATACGTCTATAACGTTACATATCCTAACGTATGGCAACATAACATCTCGGATGTTATATTTTACAACATTCCTGGCATGTTGGGCCCTACTTCTCGGTGGGAACATTGTATACGTCTATAACTATATATATCGTAGCCTAAGGCAACCTAACATGTCGAATGTAATATTTTACAACATTCCTGTCGTGTCGTCTCCTGCATCTCGATGGGGACATTATATACGTCTATAAAGTTGAATATCCTAACCTAAAGCAACCTAACATCTGGGATGTAATATTTTACAACATTCCTGGCATGTCGGTCCCTACTTCTCGATGGAAACAATGTATACGTCTATAACGACATATATCGTAGCCTAAGGCAACCCAAAATGTAGAATGTAATATTTTACAACATTCCTGGCGTGTCGTCGCCTACTTCTCGATGGGGACGTTATATACATCTATAACGTTGTATATCCTACCCTAAGGCAACCTAACATCTCGGATGTAATATTTTACAACATTCCTGGCATGTCGGTCCCTACTTCTCGGTGGGAACATTGTATACGTCTATAACGATATATATTCTAGCCTAAGGCAACCTAACATGTCGAATGTAATATTTTACAACATTCCTGTCGTGTCGTCGCCTGCTTCTCGATGAGGACATTATATACGTCTATAACGTTGTATATTCTAACCTAACGCAACCTAAAATCTGGGATGTAATATTTTACAACATTCCTGGCGTGTCGTCGCCTACTTCTGGATAGGGACATTATATACATCTATAACGTCATATATCCTAACCTAAGGGAACCTAACATCTCGGGTGTAATATTTTACGACATTCCTGGCGTGTCGTTGCCTACTTCTCGATGGGGACATTATATACATCTATAACGTTGTATATCCTAACCTAAGGCAACCTAACATCTCGGATGTAATATTTTACAACATTCCTGGCATGTCGGTCCCTACTTCTCGGTGGGAACATTGTATACGTCTATAACGATATATATTCTAGCCTAACGCAACCTAACATGTCGAATGTAATATTTTACAACATTCCTGGCGTGTCGTCGCCTACTTCTGGATAGGGACATTATATACATCTATAACGTCATATATCCTAACCTAAGGGAACCTAACATCTCGGGTGTAATATTTTACAACATTCCTGGCGTGTCGTCGCCTACTTCTCGATGGGGATATTATATACATCTATAACGTTGTATATCCTAACCTAAGGCAACCTAACATCTCGGATGTAATATTTTACAACATTCTGGCGTGTCGTCGCCTGCTTCTCGATGGGAACATTATATACGTCTATAACCTTGTATATACTAACCTAACGCAACCTAACATCTGGGATGTAATATTTTACAACATTCCTGGCATGTCGGTCCCTACGTCTCCGTGGGTACATTATATACGTCTATAACGTTGTATATCCTAACCTAACGGAACCTAACATCTGGGATGTAATATTTTAAAACATTCCTGGCATGTCGGTCCCTACGTCTCGGTGGGAACATTATATACGTCTATAACGATATATATCCTAACCTAAGGCAACCTAACATCTCGGATGTAATATTTTACAACATTCCTGGCGCTTCGGCTGCTACTTTTCGGTGGGAACATTATATACGTCTATAACGTTATATATCCTAGCCTAAGGCAACCTAACATCTCGGATGTAATATTTCACAACATTTCTGGCGTGTGAGCACGTACTTCTCGGTGGTAACATCATATACGTCTGTAACGTTATATATCCTGTCGCAAGGCAACATAACATCTCGGATGTAATATTTTAAAACATTCCTGGCGTGTCGTCGCCTACTTCTCGATGGGGACGTTATATACATCTATAACGTTGTATATCCTACCCTAAGGCAACCTAACATCTCGGATGTAATATTTTACAACATTCCTGGCATGTCGGTCCCTACTTCTCGGTGGGAACATTGTATACGTCTATAACGATATATATTCTAGCCTAAGGCAACCTAACATGTCGAATGTAATATTTTACAACATTCCTGTCGTGTCGTCGCCTGCTTCTCGATGAGGACATTATATACGTCTATAACGTTGTATATTCTAACCTAACGCAACCTAAAATCTGGGATGTAATATTTTACAACATTCCTGGCGTGTCGTCGCCTACTTCTGGATAGGGACATTATATACATCTATAACGTCATATATCCTAACCTAAGGGAACCTAACATCTCGGGTGTAATATTTTACAACATTCCTGGCGTGTCGTTGCCTACATCTCGATGGGGACATTATATACATCTATAACGTTGTATATCCTAACCTAAGGCAACCTAACATCTCGGATGTAATATTTTACAACATTCCTGGCATGTCGGTCCCTACTTCTCGGTGGGAACATTGTATACGTCTATAACGATATATATTCTAGCCTAACGCAACCTAACATGTCGAATGTAATATTTTACAACATTCCTGTCGTGTCGTCGCCTACTTCTGGATGGGGACATTATATACATCTATAACGTTATATATCCTAACCTAAGGGAATCTAACATCTCGGGTGTAATATTTTACAACATTCCTGGCGTGTCGTCGCCTACTTATCGGTGGGAACATTGTATACGTCTATAACTATATATATCCTAGCCTAAGGCAACCTAACATGTCGAATGTAATATTTTACAACATTCCTGTCGTGTCGTCTCCTGCATCTCGATGGGGACATTATATACGTCTATAACGTTGAATATCCTAACCTAAAGCAACCTAACATCTGGGATGTAATATTTTACAACATTCCTGGCATGTCGGTCCCTACTTCTCGGTGAAAACAATGTATACGTCTATAACGACATATATCCTAGCCTAAGGCAACCCAAAATGTAGAATGTAATATTTTACAACATTCCTGGCGTGTCGTCGCCTACTTCTCGATGGGGACGTTATATACATCTATAACGTTGTATATCCTACCCTAAGGCAACCTAACATCTCGGATGTAATATTTTACAACATTCCTGGCATGTCGGTCCCTACTTCTCGGTGGGAACATTGTATACGTCTATAACGATATATATTCTAGCCTAAGGCAACCTAACATGTCGAATGTAATATTTTACAACATTCCTGTCGTGTCGTCGCCTGCTTGTCGATGGGGACATTATATACGTCTATAACGTTGTATATTCTAACCTAACGCAACCTAAAACCTGGGATGTAATATTTTACAACATTCCTGGCGTGTCGTCGCCTACTTCTCGATGGGGATATTATATACATCTATAACGTTGTATATCCTAACCTAAGGCAACCTAACATCTCGGATGTAATATTTTACAGCATTCCTGGCACGTCGGTCCCTACTTCTCGGTGGGAACATTGTATACGTCTATAACGATATATATTCTAGCCTAACGCAACCTAACATGTCGAATGTAATATTTTACAACATTCCTGTCGTGTCGTCGCCTACTTCTGGATGGGGACATTATATACATCTATAACGTTATGTATCCTAACCTAAGGGAATCTAACATCTCGGGTGTAATATTTTACAACATTCCTGGCGTGTCGTCGCCTACTTCTCGGTGGGAACATTGTATACGTCTATAACTATATATATCCTAGCCTAAGGCAACCTAACATGTCGAATGTAATATTTTACAACATTCCTGTCGTGTCGTCTCCTGCATCTCGATGGGGACATTATATACGTCTATAACGTTGAATATCCTAACCTAAAGCAACCTAACATCTGGGATGTAATATTTTACAACATTCCTGGCATGTCGGTCCCTACTTCTCGGTGAAAACAATGTATACGTCTATAACGACATATATCCTAGCCTAAGGCAACCCAAAATGTAGAATGTAATATTTTACAACATTCCTGGCGTGTCGTCGCCTACTTCTCGATGAGGACATTATATACATCTATAACGTTGTATATCCTAACCTAACGCAACCTAACATCTGGGATGTAATATTTTACAACATTCCTGTCATGTCGTCTCCTGCATCTCGATGGGGACATTATATACGTCTATAATGATATATATTCTAACCTAAGGCAACCTAACATCTCGGATGTAATATTTTACAACATTCCTGCCGCTTCGGCTGCTACTTTTCGGTGGGAACATTATATACGTCTATAACGTTACATATCCTAACGTATGGCAACATAACATCTCGGATGTTATATTTTACAACATTCCTGGCATGTTGGGCCCTACTTCTCGGTGGGAACATTGTATACGTCTATAACTATATATATCGTAGCCTAAGGCAACCTAACATGTCGAATGTAATATTTTACAACATTCCTGTCGTGTCGTCTCCTGCATCTCGATGGGGACATTATATACGTCTATAAAGTTGAATATCCTAACCTAAAGCAACCTAACATCTGGGATGTAATATTTTACAACATTCCTGGCATGTCGGTCCCTACTTCTCGATGGAAACAATGTATACGTCTATAACGACATATATCGTAGCCTAAGGCAACCCAAAATGTAGAATGTAATATTTTACAACATTCCTGGCGTGTCGTCGCCTACTTCTCGATGGGGACGTTATATACATCTATAACGTTGTATATCCTACCCTAAGGCAACCTAACATCTCGGATGTAATATTTTACAACATTCCTGGCATGTCGGTCCCTACTTCTCGGTGGGAACATTGTATACGTCTATAACGATATATATTCTAGCCTAAGGCAACCTAACATGTCGAATGTAATATTTTACAACATTCCTGTCGTGTCGTCGCCTGCTTCTCGATGAGGACATTATATACGTCTATAACGTTGTATATTCTAACCTAACGCAACCTAAAATCTGGGATGTAATATTTTACAACATTCCTGGCGTGTCGTCGCCTACTTCTGGATAGGGACATTATATACATCTATAACGTCATATATCCTAACCTAAGGGAACCTAACATCTCGGTTGTAATATTTTACAACATTCCTGGCGTGTCGTTGCCTACTTCTCGATGGGGACATTATATACATCTATAACGTTGTATATCCTAACCTAAGGCAACCTAACATCTCGGATGTAATATTTTACAACATTCCTGGCATGTCGGTCCCTACTTCTCGGTGGGAACATTGTATACGTCTATAACGATATATATTCTAGCCTAACGCAACCTAACATGTCGAATGTAATATTTTACAACATTCCTGTCGTGTCGTCGCCTACTTCTGGATGGGGACATTATATACATCTATAACGTTGAATATCCTAACCTAAAGCAACCTAACATCTGGGATGTAATATTTTACAACATTCCTGGCATGTCGGTCCCTACGTCTCGGTGGGAACGTTATATACGTCTATAACGATATATATCCTAACCTAAGGGAACCTTATATCTCGGATGTAATATTTTACAACATTCCTGGCATGTTGGGCCCTACTTCTCGGTGGGAACATTGTATACGTCTATAACTATATATATCCTAGCCTAAGGCAACCTAACATGTCGAATGTAATATTTTACAACATTCCTGTCGTGTCGTCTCCTGCATCTCGATGGGGACATTATATACGTCTATAAAGTTGAATATCCTAACCTAAAGCAACCTAACATCTGGGATGTAATATTTTACAACATTCCTGGCATGTCGGTCCCTACTTCTCGATGGAAACAATGTATACGTCTATAACGACATATATCGTAGCCTAAGGCAACCCAAAATGTAGAATGTAATATTTTACAACATTCCTGGCGTGTCGTCGCCTACTTCTCGATGGGGACGTTATATACATCTATAACGTTGTATATCCTACCCTAAGGCAATCTAACATCTCGGATGTAATATTTTACAACATTCCTGGCATGTCGGTCCCTACTTCTCGGTGGGAACATTGTATACGTCTATAACGATATATATTCTAGCCTAAGGCAACCTAACATGTCGAATGTAATATTTTACAACATTCCTGTCGTGTCGTCGCCTGCTTGTCGATGGGGACATTATATACGTCTATAACGTTGTATATTCTAACCTAACGCAACCTAAAACCTAGGATGTAATATTTTACAACATTCCTGGCGTGTCGTCGCCTACTTCTGGATAGGGACATTATATACATCTATAACGTCATATATCCTAACCTAAGGGAACCTAACATCTCGGGTGTAATATTTTACAACATTCCTGGCGTGTCGTCGCCTACTTCTCGATGGGGATATTATATACATCTATAACGTTGTATATCCTAACCTAAGGCAACCTAACATCTCGGATGTAATATTTTACAACATTCTGGCGTGTCGTCGCCTGCTTCTCGATGGGAACATTATATACGTCTATAACCTTGTATATACTAACCTAACGCAACCTAACATCTGGGATGTAATATTTTACAACATTCCTGGCATGTCGGTCCCTACGTCTCCGTGGGTACATTATATACGTCTATAACGTTGTATATCCTAACCTAACGGAACCTAACATCTGGGATGTAATATTTTAAAACATTCCTGGCATGTCGGTCCCTACGTCTCGGTGGGAACATTATATACGTCTATAACGATATATATCCTAACCTAAGGCAACCTAACATGTCGAATGTAATATTTTACAACATTCCTGTCGTGTCGTCTCCTGCATCTCGATGGGGACATTCTATACGTCCATAACGTTGTATATCCTAACCTAAGGGAACCTAACATCTCGGGTGTAATATTTTAGAACATTCCTGACGCGTCAGTCCCTATTTCTCGGTGGGATCATTATATACGTCTATAACGTTATATATCCTAGCCTAAGGCAACCTAACTTGTAGAATGTAATATTTTACAACATTCCTGGCATGTCGGGCCCTACTTCTCGGTGGGAACATTGTATACGTCTATAACGATACATATCCTAGCCTAAGGCAACCCAACATGTCGAATGTAATATTTTACAACATTCCTGGCGTGTCGTCGCCTACTTCTCGATGGGGACATTATATACGTCTATAACGATATATATTCTAACCTAAGGCAACCTAACATCTGGGATGTAATATTTTACAACATTCCTGGCGTGTCGTTGCCTACTTCTCGATGGGGACATTATATACATCTATAACGTTGTATATCCTAACCTAAGGGAATCTAACATCTCGGGTGTAATATTTTACAACATTCCTGGCGTGTCGTCGCCTACTTCTCGGTGGGAACATTGTATACGTCTATAACTATATATATCCTAGCCTAAGGCAACCTAACATGTCGAATGTAATATTTTACAACATTCCTGTCGTGTCGTCTCCTGCATCTCGATGGGGACATTATATACGTCTATAACGTTGAATATCCTAACGTAAAGCAACCTAACATCTGGGATGTAATATTTTACAACATTCCTGGCATGTCGGTCCCTACATCTCGGTGAAAACAATGTATACGTCTATAACGACATATATCCTAGCCTAAGGCAACCCAAAATGTAGAATGTAATATTTTACAACATTCCTGGCGTGTCGTCGCCTACTTCTCGATGGGGACGTTATATACATCTATAACGTTGTATATCCTACCCTAAGGCAACCTAACATCTCGGATGTAATATTTTACAACATTCCTGGCAAGTCGGTCCCTACTTCTCGGTGGGAACATTGTATACGTCTATAACGATACATATCCTAACCTAAAGCAACCTAACATCTGGGATGTAATATTTTCAACATTCCTGGCATGTCGGTCCCTACGTCCCGGTGGGAACGTTATATACGTCTATAACGATATATATCCTAACCTAAGGGAACCTTACATCTCGGATGTAATATTTTACAACATTCCTGGCATGTTGGGCCCTACTTCTCGGTGGGAACATTGTATACGTCTATAACTATATATATCCTAGCCTAAGGCAACCTAACATGTCGAATGTAATATTTTACAACATTCCTGTCGTGTCGTCTCCTGCATCTCGATGGGGACATTATATACGTCTATAAAGTTGAATATCCTAACCTAAAGCAACCTAACATCTGGGATGTAATATTTTACAACATTCCTGGCGTGTCGTTATCTACTTCTCGATGGGGACATTATATACATCTATAACGTTGTATATCCTAACCTAGGGCAACCTAACATCTCGGATGTAATATTTTACAACATTCCTGGCATGTCGGGCCCTACTTCTCGGTGGGAACATTGTATACGTCTATAACGATACATATCCTAGCCTAAGGCAACCCAACATGTCGAATGTAATATTTTACAACATTCCTGGCGTGTCGTCGCCTACTTCTCGCTGGGGACATTATATACATCTATAACGTTGTACATCCTACCCTAAGGCAACCTAACACCTCGGATGTAATATTTTACAACATTCCTGGCGTGTCGTCGCCTGCTTCTCGGTGGGAACATTGTATACGTCTATAACTATATATATCCTAGCCTAAGGCAACCTAACATGTCGAATGTAATATTTTACAACATTCCTGTCGTGTCGTCTCCTGCATCTCGATGGGGACATTATATACGTCTATAAAGTTGAATATCCTAACCTAAAGCAACCTAACATCTGGGATGTAATATTTTACAACATTCCTGGCATGTCGGTCCCTACTTCTCGATGGAAACAATGTATACGTCTATAACGACATATATCGTAGCCTAAGGCAACCCAAAATGTAGAATGTAATATTTTACAACATTCCTGGCGTGTCGTCGCCTACTTCTCGATGGGGACGTTATATACATCTATAACGTTGTATATCCTACCCTAAGGCAACCTAACATCTCGGATGTAATATTTTACAACATTCCTGGCATGTCGGTCCCTACTTCTCGGTGGGAACATTGTATACGTCTATAACGATATATATTCTAGCCTAAGGCAACCTAACATGTCGAATGTAATATTTTACAACATTCCTGTCGTGTCGTCGCCTGCTTGTCGATGGGGACATTATATACATCTATAACGTTGTATATCCTAACCTAAGGCAACCTAACATCTCGGATGTAATATTTTACAACATTCCTGGCGCTTCGGCTGCTACTTTTCGGTGGGAACATTATATACGTCTATAACGTTATATATCCTAGCCTAAGGCAACCTAACATCTCGGATGTAATATTTCACAACATTTCTGGCGTGTGAGCACGTACTTCTCGGTGGTAACATCATATACGTCTGTAACGTTATATATCCTGTCGTAAGGCAACATAACATCTCGGATGTAATATTTTAAAACATTCCTGGCGTGTCGTCGCCTACTTCTCGCTGGGGACATTATATACATCTATAACGTTGTACATCCTACCCTAAGGCAACCTAACACCTCGGATGTAATATTTTACAACATTCCTGGCATGTCGGTCCCTACTTCTCGGTGGGAACATTCTATACGTCCATAACGTTGTATATCCTAACCTAAGGGAACCTAACATCTCGGGTGTAATATTTTAGAACATTCCTGACGCGTCAGTCCCTATTTCTCGGTGGGATCATTATATACGTCTATAACGTTATATATCCTAGCCTAAGGCAACCTAACACCTCGGATGTAATATTTTACAACATTCCTGGCATGTCGGTCCCTACTTCTCGGTGGGAACATTCTATACGTCCATAACGTTGTATATCCTAACCTAAGGGAACCTAACATCTCGGGTGTAACATTTTAGAACATTCCTGACGCGTCAGTCCCTATTTCTCGGTGGGATCATTATATACGTCTATAACGTTATATATCCTAGCCTAAGGCAACCTAACTTGTAGAATGTAATATTTTACAACATTCCTGGCGTGTCGGCCCCTACTTCTCGATGAGGACATTACATACATCTATAACGTTGTATATCCTAACCTAACGCAACCTAACATCTGGGATGTAATATTTTACAACATTCCTGTCATGTCGTCTCCTGCATCTCGATGGGGACATTATATACGTCTATAACGTTGAATATCCTAACGTAAAGCAACCTAACATCTGGGATGTAATATTTAACAACATTCCTGGCATGTCGGTCCCTACTTCTCGGTGAAAACAATGTATACGTCTATAACGACATATATCCTAGCCTAAGACAACCCAAAATGTAGAATGTAATATTTTACAACATTCCTGGCGTGTCGTCGCCTACTTCTCGATGGGGACGTTATATACATCTATAACGTTGTATATCCTACCCTAAGGCAACCTAACATCTCGGATGTAATATTTTACAACATTCCTGGCAAGTCGGTCCCTACTTCTCGGTGGGAACATTGTATACGTCTATAACGATACATATCCTAACCTAAAGCACCCTAACATCTGGGATGTAATATTTTCAACATTCCTGGCATGTCGGTCCCTACGTCTCGGTGGGAACGTTATATACGTCTATAACGATATATATCCTAACCTAAGGGAACCTTACATCTCGGATGTCATATTTTACAACATTCCTGGCATGTTGGGCCCTACTTCTCGGTGGGAACATTGTATACGTCTATAACTATATATATCCTAGCCTAAGGCAACCTAACATGTCGAATGTAATATTTTACAACATTCCTGTCGTGTCGTCTCCTGCATCTCGATGGGGACATTATATACGTCTATAAAGTTGAATAACCTAACCTAAAGCAACCTAACATCTGGGATGTAATATTTTACAACATTCCTGGCGTGTCGTTGCCTACTTCTCGATGGGGACATTATATACATCTATAACGTTGTATATCCTAACCTAGGGCAACCTAACATCTCGGATGTAATATTTTACAACATTCCTGGCATGTCGGGCCCTACTTCTCGGTGGGAACATTGTATACGTCTATAACGATACATATCCTAGCCTAAGGCAACCCAACATGTCGAATGTAATACTTTACAACATTCCTGGCGTGTCGTCGCCTACTTCTCGCTGGGGACATTATATACATCTATAACGTTGTACATCCTACCCTAAGGCAACCTAACACCTCGGATGTAATATTTTACAACATTCCTGGCGTGTCGTCGCCTGCTTCTCGGTGGGAACATTGTATACGTCTATAACTATATATATCCTAGCCTAAGGCAACCTAACATGTCGAATGTAATATTTTACAACATTCCTGTCGTGTCGTCTCCTGCATCTCGATGGGGACATTATATACGTCTATAAAGTTGAATATCCTAACCTAAAGCAACCTAACATCTGGGATGTAATATTTTACAACATTCCTGGCATGTCGGTCCCTACTTCTCGATGGAAACAATGTATACGTCTATAACGATACATATCCTAACCTAAAGCACCCTAACATCTGGGATGTAATATTTTCAACATTCCTGGCATGTCGGTCCCTACGTCTCGGTGGGAACGTTATATACGTCTATAACGATATATATCCTAACCTAAGGGAACCTTACATCTCGGATGTCATATTTTACAACATTCCTGGCATGTTGGGCCCTACTTCTCGGTGGGAACATTGTATACGTCTATAACTATATATATCCTAGCCTAAGGCAACCTAACATGTCGAATGTAATATTTTACAACATTCCTGTCGTGTCGTCTCCTGCATCTCGATGGGGACATTATATACGTCTATAAAGTTGAATAACCTAACCTAAAGCAACCTAACATCTGGGATGTAATATTTTACAACATTCCTGGCGTGTCGTTGCCTACTTCTCGATGGGGACATTATATACATCTATAACGTTGTATATCCTAACCTAGGGCAACCTAACATCTCAGATGTAATATTTTACAACATTCCTGGCATGTCGGGCCCTACTTCTCGGTGGGAACATTGTATACGTCTATAACGATACATATCCTAGCCTAAGGCAACCCAACATGTCGAATGTAATATTTTACAACATTCCTGTCGTGTCGTCTCCTGCATCTCGATGGGGACATTATATACGTCTATAAAGTTGAATATCCTAACCTAAAGCAACCTAACATCTGGGATGTAATATTTTACAACATTCCTGGCATGTCGGTCCCTACTTCTCGATGGAAACAATGTATACGTCTATAACGACATATATCGTAGCCTAAGGCAACCCAAAATGTAGAATGTAATATTTTACAACATTCCTGGCGTGTCGTCGCCTACTTCTCGATGGGGACGTTATATACATCTATAACGTTGTATATCCTACCCTAAGGCAACCTAACATCTCGGATGTAATATTTTACAACATTCCTGGCATGTCGGTCCCTACTTCTCGGTGGGAACATTGTATACGTCTATAACGATATATATTCTAGCCTAAGGCAACCTAACATGTCGAATGTAATATTTTACAACATTCCTGTCGTGTCGTCGCCTGCTTGTCGATGGGGACATTATATACATCTATAACGTTGTATATCCTAACCTAAGGCAACCTAACATCTCGGATGTAATATTTTACAACATTCCTGGCATGTCGGTCCCTACTTCTCGGTGGGAACATTATATACGTCTATAACCTTGTATATACTAACCTAACGCAACCTAACATCTGGGATGTAATATTTTACAACATTCCTGGCATGTCGGTCCCTACGTCTCCGTGGGTACATTATATACGTCTATAACGTTGTATATCCTAACCTAACGGAACCTAACATCTGGGATGTAATATTTTAAAACATTCCTGGCATGTCGGTCCCTACGTCTCGGTGGGAACATTATATACGTCTATAACGATATATATCCTAACCTAAGGCAACCTAACATCTCGGATGTAATATTTTACAACATTCCTGGCGCTTCGGCTGCTACTTTTCGGTGGGAACATTATATACGTCTATAACGTTATATATCCTAGCCTAAGGCAACCTAACATCTCGGATGTAATATTTCACAACATTTCTGGCGTGTGAGCACGTACTTCTCGGTGGTAACATCATATACGTCTGTAACGTTATATATCCTGCCGTAAGGCAACATAACATCTCGGATGTAATATTTTAAAACATTCCTGGCGTGTCGTCGCCTACTTCTCGCTGGGGACATTATATACATCTATAACGTTGTACATCCTACCCTAAGGCAACCTAACATCTCGGATGTAATATTTTACAACATTCCTGGCATGTCAGTCCCTATTTCTCGGTGGGATCATTATATACGTCTATAAGGTTATATATCCTAGCCTAAGGCAACCTAACTTGTAGAATGTAATATTTTACAACATTCCTGGCGTGTCGTCGCCTGCTTCTCGATGAGGACATTATATACATCTATAACGTTGTATATCCTAACCTAACGCAACCTAACATCTGGGATGTAATATTTTACAACATTCCTGTCATGTCGTCTCCTGCATCTCGATGGGGACATTATATACGTCTATAACGATATATATTCTAACCTAAGGCAACCTAACATCTCGGATGTAATATTTTACAACATTCCTGCCGCTTCGGCTGCTACTTTTCGGCGGGAACATTATATACGTCTATAACGTTACATATCCTAACGTATGGCAACATAACATCTCGGATGTTATATTTTACAACATTCCTGGCATGTTGGGCCCTACTTCTCGGTGGGAACATTGTATACGTCTATAACTATATATATCGTAGCCTAAGGCAACCTAACATGTCGAATGTAATATTTTACAACATTCCTGTCGTGTCGTCTCCTGCATCTCGATGGGGACATTATATACGTCTATAAAGTTGAATATCCTAACCTAAAGCAACCTAACATCTGGGATGTAATATTTTACAACATTCCTGGCATGTCGGTCCCTACTTCTCGATGGAAACAATGTATACGTCTATAACGACATATATCCTAGCCTAAGGCAACCCAAAATGTAGAATGTAATATTTTACAACATTCCTGGCGTGTCGTCGCCTACTTCTCGATGGGGACGTTATATACATCTATAACGTTGTATATCCTACCCTAAGGCAACCTAACATCTCGGATGTAATATTTTACAACATTCCTGGCATGTCGGTCCCTACGTCTCGGTGGGAACATTATATACGTCTATAACGATATATATCCTAACCTAAGGCAACCTAACATCTCGGATGTAATATTTTACAACATTCCTGGCGCTTCGGCTGCTACTTTTCGGTGGGAACATTATATACGTCTATAACGTTATATATCCTAGCCTAAGGCAACCTAACATCTCGGATGTAATATTTCACAACATTTCTGGCGTGTGAGCACGTACTTCTCGGTGGTAACATCATATACGTCTGTAACGTTATATATCCTGTCGTAAGGCAACATAACATCTCGGATGTAATATTTTAAAACATTCCTGGCGTGTCGTCGCCTACTTCTCGCTGGGGACATTATATACATCTATAACGTTGTACATCCTACCCTAAGGCAACCTAACACCTCGGATGTAATATTTTACAACATTCCTGGCATGTCGGTCCCTACTTCTCGGTGGGAACATTCTATACGTCCATAACGTTGTATATCCTAACCTAAGGGAACCTAACATCTCGGGTGTAATATTTTAGAACATTCCTGACGCGTCAGTCCCTATTTCTCGGTGGGATCATTATATACGTCTATAACGTTATATATCCTAGCCTAAGGCAACCTAACACCTCGGATGTAATATTTTACAACATTCCTGGCATGTCGGTCCCTACTTCTCGGTGGGAACATTCTATACGTCCATAACGTTGTATATCCTAACCTAAGGGAACCTAACATCTCGGGTGTAATATTTTAGAACATTCCTGACGCGTCAGTCCCTATATCTCGGTGGGATCATTATATACGTCTATAACGTAATATATCCTAGCCTAAGGCAACCTAACTTGTAGAATGTAATATTTTACAACATTCCTGGCGTGTCGTCGCCTACTTCTCGATGAGGACATTACATACATCTATAACGTTGTATATCCTAACCTAACGCAACCTAACATCTGGGATGTAATATTTTACAACATTCCTGGCATGTCGGTCCCTACTTCTCGGTGGGAACATTGTATACGTCTATAACGATATATATTCTAGCCTAACGCAACCTAACATGTCGAATGTAATATTTTAAAACATTCCTGTCGTGTCGTCGCCTACTTCTGGATGGGGACATTATATACATCTATAACGTTATATATCCTAACCTAAGGGAATCTAACATCTCGGGTGTAATATTTTACAACATTCCTGGCGTGTCGTCGCCTACTTCTCGGTGGGAACATTGTATACGTCTATAACTATATATATCCTAGCCTAGGGCAACCTAACATGTCGAATGTAATATTTTACAACATTCCTGTCGTGTCGTCTCCTGCATCTCGATGGGGACATTATATACGTCTATAACGTTGAATATCCTAACGTAAAGCAACCTAACATCTGGGATGTAATATTTTACAACATTCCTGGCATGTCGGTCCCTACTTCTCGGTGAAAACAATGTATACGTCTATAACGACATATATCCTAGCCTAAGGCAACCCAAAATGTAGAATGTAATATTTTACAACATTCCTGGCGTGTCGTCGCCTACTTCTCGATGGGGACGTTATATACATCTATAACGTTGTATATCCTACCCTAAGGCAACCTAACATCTCGGATGTAATATTTTACAACATTCCTGGCAAGTCGGTCCCTACTTCTCGGTGGGAACATTGTATACGTCTATAACGATACATATCCTAACCTAAAGCAACCTAACATCTGGGATGTAATATTTTCAACATTCCTGGCATGTCGGTCCCTACGTCTCGGTGGGAACGTTATATACGTCTATAACGATATATATCCTAACCTAAGGGAACCTTACATCTCGGATGTCATATTTTACAACATTCCTGGCATGTTGGGCCCTACTTCTCGGTGGGAACATTGTATACGTCTATAACTATATATATCCTAGCCTAAGGCAACCTAACATGTCGAATGTAATATTTTACAACATTCCTGTCGTGTCGTCTCCTGCATCTCGATGGGGACATTATATACGTCTATAAAGTTGAATATCCTAACCTAAAGCAACCTAACATCTGGGATGTAATATTTTACAACATTCCTGGCGTGTCGTTGCCTACTTCTCGATGGGGACACTATATACATCTATAACGTTGTATATCCTAACCTAGGGCAACCCAACATCTCGGATGTAATATTTTACAACATTCCTGGCATGTCGGGCCCTACTTCTCGGTGGGAACATTGTATACGTCTATAACGATACATATCCTAGCCTAAGGCAACCCAACATGTCGAATGTAATATTTTACAACATTCCTGGCGTGTCGTCGCCTACTTCTCGATGGGGACGTTATATACATCTATAACGTTGTATATCCTACCCTAAGGCAACCTAACATCTCGGATGTAATATTTTACAACATTCCTGGCATGTCGGTCCCTACTTCTCGGTGGGAACATTGTATACGTCTATAACGATATATATTCTAGCCTAAGGCAACCTAACATGTCGAATGTAATATTTTACAACATTCCTGTCGTGTCGTCGCCTGCTTGTCGATGGGGACATTATATACATCTATAACGTTGTATATCCTAACCTAAGGCAACCTAACATCTCGGATGTAATATTTTACAACATTCCTGGCATGTCGGTCCCTACTTCTCGGTGGGAACATTATATACGTCTATAACCTTGTATATACTAACCTAACGCAACCTAACATCTGGGATGTAATATTTTACAACATTCCTGGCATGTCGGTCCCTACGTCTCCGTGGGTACATTATATACGTCTATAACGTTGTATATCCTAACCTAACGGAACCTAACATCTGGGATGTAATATTTTAAAACATTCCTGGCATGTCGGTCCCTACGTCTCGGTGGGAACATTATATACGTCTATAACGATATATATCCTAACCTAAGGCAACCTAACATCTCGGATGTAATATTTTACAACATTCCTGGCGCTTCGGCTGCTACTTTTCGGTGGGAACATTATATACGTCTATAACGTTATATATCCTAGCCTAAGGCAACCTAACATCTCGGATGTAATATTTCACAACATTTCTGGCGTGTGAGCACGTACTTCTCGGTGGTGCCATCATATACGTCTGTAACGTTATATATCCTGTCGTAAGGCAACATAACATCTCGGATGTAATATTTTAAAACATTCCTGGCGTGTCGTCGCCTACTTCTCGCTGGGGACATTATATACATCTATAACGTTGTACATCCTACCCTAAGGCAACCTAACACCTCGGATGTAATATTTTACAACATTCCTGGCATGTCGGTCCCTACTTCTCGGTGGGAACATTCTATACGTCCATAACGTTGTATATCCTAACCTAAGGGAACCTAACATCTCGGGTGTAATATTTTAGAACATTCCTGACGCGTCAGTCCCTATTTCTCGGTGGGATCATTATATACGTCTATAAGGTTATATATCCTAGAACTAAGGCAACCTAACTTGTAGAATGTAATATTTTACAACATTCCTGGCGTGTCGTCGCCTACTTCTCGATGAGGACATTATATACATCTATAACGTTGTACATCCTAACCTAACGCAACCTAACATCTGGGATGTAATATTTTACAACATTCCTGTCATGTCGTCTCCTGCATCTCGATGGGGACATTATATACGTCTATAACGATATATATTCTAACCTAAGGCAACCTAACATCTCGGATGTAATATTTTACAACATTCCTGCCGCTTCGGCTGCTACTTTTCGGTGGGAACATTATATACGTCTATAACGTTACATATCCTAACGTATGGCAACATAACATCTCGGATGTTATATTTTACAACATTCCTGGCATGTTGGGCCCTACTTCTCGGTGGGAACATTGTATACGTCTATAACTATATATATCGTAGCCTAAGGCAACCTAACATGTCGAATGTAATATTTTACAACATTCCTGTCGTGTCGTCTCCTGCATCTCGATGGGGACATTATATACGTCTATAAAGTTGAATATCCTAACCTAAAGCAACCTAACATCTGGGATGTAATATTATACAACATTCCTGGCATGTCGGTCCCTACTTCTCGATGGAAACAATGTATACGTCTATAACGACATATATCGTAGCCTAAGGCAACCCAAAATGTAGAATGTAATATTTTACAACATTCCTGGCGTGTCGTCGCCTACTTCTCGATGGGGACGTTATATACATCTATAACGTTGTATATCCTACCCTAAGGCAACCTAACATCTCGGATGTAATATTTTACAACATTCCTGGCATGTCGGTCCCTACTTCTCGGTGGGAACAATGTATACGTCTATAACGACATATATCCTAGCCTAAGGCAACCCAACATGTAGAATGTAATATTTTACAACATTCCTGGCGTGTCGTCGCCTACTTCTGGATGGGGACATTATATACATCTATAACGTTGTATATCCTACCCTAAGGCAACCTAACATCTCGGATGTAATATTTTACAACATTCCTGGCATGTCGGTCCCTACTTCTCGGTGGGAACATTGTATACGTCTATAACGATATATATTCTAGCCCAAGGCAACCTAACATGTCGAATGTAATATTTTACAACATTCCTGTCGTGTCGTCGCCTGCTTCTCGATGGGGACATTATATACGACTATAACGTTGTATATTCTAACCTAACGCAACCTAAAATCTGGGCTGTAATATTTTACAACATTCCTGGCGTGTCGTCGCCTACTTCTGGATAGGGACATTATATACATCTATAACGTCATATATCCTAACCTAAGGGAACCTAACATCTCGGGTGTAATATTTTACAACATTCCTGGCGTGTCGTTGCCTACTTCTCGATGGGGTCATTATATACATCTATAACGTTGTATATCCTAACCTAGGGCAACCTAACATCTCGGATGTAATATTTTACAACATTCCTGGCATGTCGGGCCCTACTTCTCGGTGGGAACATTGTATACGTCTATAACGATACATATCCTAGCCTAAGGCAACCCAACATGTCGAATGTAATATTTTACAACATTCCTGGCGTGTCGTCGCCTACTTCTCGCTGGGGACATTATATACATCTATAACGTTGTACATCCTACCCTAAGGCAACCTAACACCTCGGATGTAATATTTTACAACATTCCTGGCGTGTCGCCGCCTGCTTCTCGGTGGGAACATTGTATACGTCTATAACTATATATATCCTAGCCTAAGGCAACCTAACATGTCGAATGTAATATTTTACAACATTCCTGTCGTGTCGTCTCCTGCATCTCGATGGGGACATTCTATACGTCCATAACGTTGTATATCCTAACCTAAGGGAACCTAACATCTCGGGTGTAATATTTTAGAACATTCCTGACGCGTCAGTCCCTATTTCTCGGTGGGATCATTATATACGTCTATAACGTTATATATCCTAGCCTAAGGCAACCTAACTTGTAGAATGTAATATTTTACAACATTCCTGGCGTGTCGTCGCCTACTTCTCGATGAGGACATTATATACATCTATAACGTTGTATATCCTAACCTAACGCAACCTAACATCTGGGATGTAATATTTTACAACATTCCTGTCATGTCGTCTCCTGCATCTCGATGGGGACATTATATACGTCTATAACGATATATATCCTTACCTAAGGCAACCTAACATCTCGGATGTAATATTTTACAACATTCCTGGCGCTTCGGCTGCTACTTTTCGGTGAGAACATTATATACGTCTATAACGTTACATATCCTAACGTATGGCAACATAACATCTCGGATGTTATATTTTACAACATTCCTGGCGTGTCGTCGCCTGCTTCTCGATGGGGACTTTATGTACGTCTAGAATGTTGTATATCCTAACCTATCGCAACCTAACATCTGGGATGTAATATTTTCAACATTCCTGGCATGTCGGTCCCTACGTCTCGGTGGGAACGTTATATACGTCTATAACGATATGTATCCTAACCTAAGGGAACCTTACATCTCGGATGTAATATTTTACAACATTCCTGGCATGTTGGGCCCTACTTCTCGGTGGGAACATTGTATACGTCTATAACTATATATATCCTAGCCTAAGGCAACCTAACATGTCGAATGTAATATTTTACAACATTCCTGTCGTGTCGTCTCCTGCATCTCGATGGGGACATTATATACGTCTATAAAGTTGAATATCCTAACCTAAAGCAACCTAACATCTGGGATGTAATATTTTACAACATTCCTGGCATGTCGGTCCCTACTTCTCGATGGAAACAATGTATACGTCTATAACGACATATATCTTAGCCTAAGGCAACCCAAAATGTAGAATGTAATATTTTACAACATTCCTGGCGTGTCGTCGCCTACTTCTCGATGGGGACGTTATATACATCTATAACGTTGTATATCCTACTCTAAGGCAACCTAACATCTCGGATGTAATATTTTACATCATTCCTGGCATGTCGGTCCCTACTTCTCGGTGGGAACAATGTATACGTCTATAACGACATATATCCTAGCCTAAGGCAACCCAACATGTAGAATGTAATATTTTACAACATTCCTGGCGTGTCGTCGCCTACTTCTGGATGGGGACATTATATACATCTATAACGTTGTATATCCTACCCTAAGGCAACCTAACATCTCGGATGTAATATTTTACAACATTCCTGGCATGTCGGTCCCTACTTCTCGGTGGGAACATTGTATACGTCTATAACGATATATATTCTAGCCCAAGGCAACCTAACATGTCGAATGTAATATTTTACAACATTCCTGGCGTGTCGTTGCCTACTTCTCGATGGGGACATTATATACATCTATAACGTTGTATATCCTAACCTAAGGCAACCTAACATCTCGGATGTAATATTTTACAACATTCCTGGCATGTCGGGCACTACTTCTCGGTGGGAACATTGTACACGTCTATAACGATATGTATCCTAGCCTAACGCAACCTAACATGTCGAATGTAATATTTTACAACATTCCTGCCGTGTCGGCGCCTGCTTCTCGATGGGGACATTCTATACGTCTATAACGCTGTATGTCCTAACCTAAGGGAACCTAACATCTCGGGTGTAATATTTTACAACATTCCTGGCGTGTCGTCGCCTACTTCTCGGTGGGAACATTGTATACGTCTATAACTATGTATATCCTAGCCTAAGGCAACCTAACATGTCGAATGTAATATTTTACAACATTCCTGTCGTGTCGTCCCTGCATCTCGATGGGGACATTATATACGTCTATAACGTTGAATATCCTAACCTAAAGCAACCTAACATCTGGGATGTAATATTTTACAACATTCCTGGCATGTCGGTCCCTACTTCTCGGTGGAAACAATGTATACGTCTATAACGACATATGTCCTAGCCTAAGGCAACCCAAAATGTAGAATGTAATATTTTACAACATTCCTGGCGTGTCGTCGCCTACTTCTCGATGGGGACGTTATATACATCTATAGCGTAGTATATCCTACGCTAAGGCAACCTAACATCTCGGATGTAATATTTTACAACATTCCTGGCAAGTCGGTCCCTACTTCTCGGTGGGAAAATTGTATACGTCTATAACGATACATATCCTAGCCTAAGGCAACCCAACATGTCGAATGTAATATTTTACAACATTCCTGGCGTGTCGTCGCCTACTTCTCGCTGGGGACATTATATACATCTATAACGTTGTACATCCTACCCTAAGGCAACCTAACACCTCGGATGTAATATTTTACATCATTCCTGGCATGTCGGTCCCTACTTCTCGGTGGGAACATTCTATACGTCCATAACGTTGTATATCCTAACCTAACGCAACCTAACATCTGGGATGTAATATTTTACAACATTCCTGTCATGTCGTCTCCTGCATCTCGATGGGGACATTATATACGTCTATAACGATATATATCCTAACCTAAGGCAACCTAACATCTCGGATGTAATATTATACAACATTCCTGCCGCTTCGGCTGCTACTTTTCGGTGGGAACATTATATACGTCTATAACGTTACATATCCTAACGTATGGCAACATAACATCTCGGATGTTATATTTTACAACATTCCTGGCATGTTGGGCCCTACTTCTCGGTGGGAACATTGTATACGTCTATAACTATATATATCGTAGCCTAAGGCAACCTAACATGTCGAATGTAATATTTTACAACATTCCTGTCGTGTCGTCTCCTGCATCTCGATGGGGACATTATATACGTCTATAAAGTTGAATATCCTAACCTAAAGCAACCTAACATCTGGGATGTAATATTATACAACATTCCTGGCATGTCGGTCCCTACTTCTCGATGGAAACAATGTATACGTCTATAACGACATATATCGTAGCCTAAGGCAACCCAAAATGTAGAATGTAATATTTTACAACATTCCTGGCGTGTCGTCGCCTACTTCTCGATGGGGACGTTATATACATCTATAGCGTAGTATATCCTACGCTAAGGCAACCTAACATCTCGGATGTAATATTTTACAACATTCCTGGCGTGTCGTCGCCTACTTCTCGCTGGGGACATTATATACATCTATAACGTTGTACATCCTACCCTAAGGCAACCTAACACCTCGGATGTAATATTTTACAACATTCCTGGCATGTCGGTCCCTACTTCTCGGTGGGAACATTCTATACGTCCATAACGTTGTATATCCTAACCTAACGCAACCTAACATCTGGGATGTAATATTTTACAACATTCCTGTCATGTCGTCTCCTGCATCTCGATGGGGACATTATATACGTCTATAACGATATATATCCTAACCTAAGGCAACCTAACATCTCGGATGTAATATTATACAACATTCCTGCCGCTTCGGCTGCTACTTTTCGGTGGGAACATTATATACGTCTATAACGTTACATATCCTAACGTATGGCAACATAACATCTCGGATGTTATATTTTACAACATTCCTGGCATGTTGGGCCCTACTTCCCGGTGGGAACATTGTATACGTCTATAACTATATATATCGTAGCCTAAGGCAACCTAACATGTCGAATGTAATATTTTACAACATTCCTGTCGTGTCGTCTCCTGCATCTCGATGGGGACATTATATACGTCTATAAAGTTGAATATCCTAACCGAAAGCAACCTAACATCTGGGATGTAATATTTTACAACATTCCTGTCATGTCGTCTCCTGCATCTCGATGGGGACATTATATACGTCTATAACGATATATATCCTAACCTAAGGCAACCTAACATCTCGGATGTAATATTATACAACATTCCTGGCGCTTCGGCTGCTACTTTTCGGTGGGAACATTATATACGTCTATAACGTTACATATCCTAACGTATGGCAACATAACATCTCGGATGTTATATTTTACAACATTCCTGGCGTGTCGTCGCCTGCTTCTCGATGGGGACTTTATGTACGTCTAGAACGTTGTATATCCTAACCTATCGTAACCTAACATCTGGGATGTAATATTTTCAACATTCCTGGCATGTCGGTCCCTACGTCTCGGTGGGAACGTTATATACGTCTATAACGATATATATCCTAACCTAAGGGAACCTTACATCTCGGATGTAATATTTTACAACATTCCTGGCATGTTGGGCCCTACTTCTCGGTGGGAACATTGTATACGTCTATAACTATATATATCCTAGCCTAAGGCAACCTAACATGTCGAATGTAATATTTTACAACATTCCTGTCGTGTCGTCTCCTGCATCTCGATGGGGACATTATATACGTCTATAACGTTGAATATCCTAACCTAAAGCAACATAACATCTGGGACGTAATATTTTACAACATTCGTGGCATGTCGGTCCCTACATCTCGGTGGAAACAATGTATACGTCTATAACGACATATATCCTAGCCTAAGGCAACCCAACATGTAGAATGTAATATTTTACAACATTCCTGGCGTGTCGTCGCCTACTTCTGGATGGGGACATTATATACATCTATAACGTTGTATATCCTACCCTAAGGCAACCTAACATCTCGGATGTAATATTTTACAACATTCCTGGCATGTCGGTCCCTACTTCTCGGTGGGAACATTGTATACGTCTATAACGATATATATTCTAGCCCAAGGCAACCTAACATGTCGAATGTAATATTTTACAACATTCCTGTCGTGTCGTCGCCTGCTTCTCGATGGGGACATTATATACGACTATAACGTTGTATATTCTAACCTAACGCAACCTAACACCTCGGAAGTAATATTTTACAACATTCCTGGCGTGTCGTCGCCTGCTTCTCGGTGGGAACATTGTATACGTCTATAACTATATATATCCTAGCCTAAGGCAACCTAACATGTCGAATGTAATATTTTACAACATTCCTGTCGTGTCGTCTCCTGCATCTCGATGGGGACATTCTATACGTCCATAACGTTGTATATCCTAACCTAAGGGAACCTAACATCTCGGGTGTAATATTTTAGAACATTCCTGACGCGTCAGTCCCTATTTCTCGGTGGGATCATTATATACGTCTATAACGTTATATATCCTAGCCTAAGGCAACCTAACTTGTAGAATGTAATATTTTACAACATTCCTGGCGTGTCGTCGCCTACTTCTCGATGAGGACATTATATACATCTATAACGTTGTATATCCTAACCTAACGCAACCTAACATGTGGGATGTAATATTTTACAACATTCCTGTCATGTCGTCTCCTGCATCTCGATGGGGACATTATATACGTCTATAACGATATATATCCTAACCTAAGGCAACCTAACATCTCGGATGTAATATTTTACAACATTCCTGGCGCTTCGGCTGCTACTTTTCGGTGGGAACATTATATACGTCTATAACGTTACATATCCTAACGTATGGCAACATAACATCTCGGATGTTATATTTTACAACATTCCTGGCGTGTCGTCGCCTGCTTCTCGATGGGGACTTTATGTACGTCTAGAACGTTGTATATCCTAACCTATCGCAACCTAACATCTGGGATGTAATATTTTCAACATTCCTGGCATGTCGGTCCCTACGTCTCGGTGGGAACGTTATATACGTCTATAACGATATATATCCTAACCTAAAGCAACCTAACATCTGGGATGTAATATTTTACAACATTCCTGGCATGTCGGTCCCTACTTCTCGATGGAAACAATGTATACGTCTATAAC
Source organism: Xylocopa violacea (assembly GCA_963969225.1). NCBI lineage: Eukaryota > Metazoa > Arthropoda > Insecta > Hymenoptera > Apidae > Xylocopa > Xylocopa violacea. The sequence goes on from CAXAJV010000832.1 coordinate 246,287, forward strand.
GACATATATCTTAGCCTAAGGTAACCCAAAATGTAGAATGTAATATTTTACAACATTCCTGGCGTGTCGTCGCCTACTTCTCGATGGGGACGTTATATACATCTATAACGTTGTATATCCTACTCTAAGGCAACCTAACATCTCGGATGTAATATTTTACAACATTCCTGGCATGTCGGTCCCTACTTCTCGGTGGGAACAATGTATACGTCTATAACGACATATATCCTAGCCTAAGGCAACCCAACATGTAGAATGTAATATTTTACAACATTCCTGGCGTGTCGTCGCCTACTTCTGGATGGGGACATTATATACATCTATAACGTTGTATATCCTACCCTAAGGCAACCTAACATCTCGGATGTAATATTTTACAACATTCCTGGCATGTCGGTCCCTACTTCTCGGTGGGAATATTGTATACGTCTATAACGATATATATTCTAGCCCAAGGCAACCTAACATGTCGAATGTAATATTTTACAACATTCCTGTCGTGTCGTCGCCTGCTTCTCGATGGGGACATTATATACGACTATAACGTTGTATATTCTAACCTAACGCAACCTAAAATCTGGGATGTAATATTTTACAACATTCCTGGCGTGTCGTCGCCTACTTCTGGATAGGGACATTATATACATCTATAACGTCATATATCCTAACCTAAGGGAACCTAACATCTCGGGTGTAATATTTTACAACATTCCTGGCGTGTCGTTGCCTACTTCTCGATGGGGACATTATATACATCTATAACGTTGTATATCCTAACCTAGGGCAACCTAACATCTCGGATGTAATATTTTACAACATTCGTGGCATGTCGGGCCCTACTTCTCGGTGGGAACATTGTATACGTCTATAACGATACATATCCGAGCCTAAGGCAACCCAACATGTCGAATGTAATATTTTACAACATTCCTGGCGTGTCGTCGCCTACTTCTCGCTGGGGACATTATATACATCTATAACGTTGTACATCCTACCCTAAGGCAACCTAACACCTCGGATGTAATACTTTACAACATTCCTGGCGTGTCGTCGCCTGCTTCTCGGTGGGAACATTGTATACGTCTATAACTATATATATCCTAGCCTAAGGCAACCTAACATGTCGAATGTAATATTATACAACATTCCTGTCGTGTCGTCTCCTGCATCTCGATGGGGACATTCTATACGTCCATAACGTTGTATATCCTAACCTAAGGGAACCTCACATCTCGGGTGTAATATTTTAGAACATTCCTGACGCGTCAGTCCCTATTTCTCGGTGGGATCATTATATACGTCTATAACGTTATATATCCTAGCCTAAGGCAACCTAACTTGTAGAATGTCATATTTTACAACATTCCTGGCGTGTCGTCGCCTACTTCTCGATGAGGACATTATATACATCTATAACGTTGTATATCCTAACCTAACGCAACCTAACATCTGGGATGTAATATTTTACAACATTCCTGTCATGTCGTCTCCTGCATCTCGATGGGGACATTATATACGTCTATAACGATATATATCCTAACCTAAGGCAACCTAACATCTCGGATGTAATATTTTACAACATTCCTGGCGCTTCGGCTGCTACTTTTCGGTGGGAACATTATATACGTCTATAACGTTACATATCCTAACGTATGGCAACATAACATCTCGGATGTTATATTTTACAACATTCCTGGCGTGTCGTCGCCTGCTTCTCGATGGGGACTTTATGTACGTCTAGAACGTTGTATATTCTAACCTAACGCAACCTAAAATCTGGGATGTAATATTTTACAACATTCCTGGCGTGTCGTCGCCTACTTCTGGATAGGGACATTATATACATCTATAACGTCATATATCCTAACGTAAGGGAACCTAACATCTCGGGTGTAATATTTTACAACATTCCTGGCGTGTCGTTGCCTACTTCTCGGTGGGAACATTGTATACGTCTATAACTATGTATATCCTAGCCTAAGGCAACCTAACATGTCGAATGTAATATTTTACAACATTCCTGTCGTGTCGTCTCCTGCATCTCGATGGGGACATTATATACGTCTATAACGTTGAATATCCTAACCTAAAGCAACCTAACATCTGGGATGTAATATTTTACAACATTCCTGGCAAGTCGGTCCCTACTTCTCGGTGGGAACATTGTATACGTCTATAACGATACATATCCTAGCCTAAGGCAACCCAACATGTCGAATGTAATATTTTACAACATTCCTGGCGTGTCGTCGCCTACTTCTCGCTGAGGACATTATATACATCTATAACGTTGTACATCCTACCCTAAGGCAACCTAACACCTCGGATGTAATATTTTACAACATTCCTGGCATGTCGGTCCCTATTTCTCGGTGGGAACATTATATACGTCTATAACGTTATATATCCTAGCCTAAGGCAACCTAACTTGTAGAATGTAATATTTTACTACATTCCTGTCGTGTCGTCGCCTGCTTCTCGATGGGGACATTATATACGTCTATAACGTTGTATATTCTAACCTACCGCAATCTAACGTCAGGGATGTAATATATTACAGCAGTCCTGGCGTGTCGTCGCCTACTTCTGGATGGGGACATTATATACATCTATAACGTCATATATCCTAACCTAAGGGAACCTAACATCTCGGGTGTAATATTTTACAACGTTCCTGGCGTGTCGTTGCCTACTTCTCGATGGGGACATTATATACATCTATAACGTTGTATATTCTAACCTAACGCAACCTAACACCTGGGATGTAATATTTTACAACATTCCTGGCGTGTCGTCGCCTACTTCTGGATGGGGACATTATATACATCTATAACGTCATATAACCTAACCTAAGGGAACCTAACATCTCGGGTGTAATATTTTACAACATTCCTGTCGTGTCGTCGCCTGCTTCTCGATGGGGATATTCTATACGTCTATAACGTTGTATATCCTAACCTAAGGGAACCTATCATCTCGAGTGCAATATTTTAGAACATTCCTGACGCGTCAGTCCCTATTTCTCGGTGGGAACATTATATACGTCTATAACGTTATATATCCTAGCCTAAGGCAACCTAACTTGTAGAATGTAATATTTTACAACATTCCTGGCGTGTCGTCGCCTACTTCTGGATGGGGACATTATATACATTTATAACGTCATATATCCTAACCTAAGGGAACCTAACATCTCGGGTGTAATATTTTACAACATTCCTGTCGTGTCGTCGCCTGCTTCTCGGTGGGCTCATCATATACGTCTATAGCGATATATATCCTAGCCTAAGGCGATCTAACATGTCGAATGTAATATTTTACATCATTCCTGACGTGTCGGCCCGTAGTTCTCGGTGGTAACATTATATACGTCTATAACGTTATATATCTTAGCCTACGGCAACCTAACATGTCGAATGTAATATTTTACAACATTCCTGGCGTGTCGTCGCTACTTCTGGATGGGGATATTATATAAATATATTACGTTGTATATCCTAACCTAAGGGAACCTAACATCTCGCATGTAATTTTTTAAAACATTCCTGGCATGTCGGTCCCTACGTCTCGGTGAGAACATTATATACGTCTACAACGTTGTATATCCTAACCTAAGGCAACCTAACATCTCGGATGTAATATTTTACAACACTCCTGGCATGTCGGTCCCTACTTCTCGGTGGGAACATTCTATATGTCTATAACGTTGTATATCCTAACCTAAGGCAACCTAACATATCGGATGTAATATTTTACAACATTCCTGGCGTGTCGTCGCCTGCTTCACGATGGGGACATTATATACGTCTATAACGTTGTATATCCTAAACTAAAGCGACCTAACACCTCGGATGTAATATTTTACAACATTCCTGCCATGTCGGTCCCTACATCTCGGTGGGAACATACTATACGTCTATAACGTTGTATATCCTAACTTAAGGGACCCTAACATCTCGGATGTAATATTTGACAACTTTCCTGGCGTGTTAGCCCGTACTTCTCGGTGGGCTCATCATATACGTCTATAGCGATATATATCCTAGCCTAAGGCGATCTAACATGTCGAATGTAATATTTTACATCATTCCTGACGTGTCGGCCCGTAGTTCTCGGTGGCAACATTATATACGTCTATAACGTTACATATCTTAGCCTAAGGCAACCTAACATGTCGAATGTAATATTTTACAACATTCCTGGCGTGTCGTCGCTACTTCTGGATGGGGATATTATATAAATATATTACGTTGTATATCCTAACCTAAGGGAACCTAACATCTCGCATGTAATTTTTTAAAACATTCCTGGCATGTCGGTCCCTACGTCTCGGTGAGAACATTATATACGTCTACAACGTTGTATATCCTAACCTAAGGCAACCCAACATCTCGGATGTAATATTTTACAACACTCCTGGCATGTCGGTCCCTACTTCTCGGTGGGAACATTCTATATGTCTATAACGTTGTATATCCTAACCTAAGGCAACCTAACATATCGGATGTAATATTTTACAACATTCCTGGCATGTCGGTCTCTACTTCTTGGTGGCAACATTGTATACGTCTATAACGATATATGTCCTAGAATAATGCAACCTAACATCTGGGATGTAATATTTTACAACATTCCTGGCGTGTCGTCGCCTGCTTCTCGATGGGGACATAATATACGTCTATAACGTTGTATATCCTAACCTAAGGCAACCTAACATCTCGGATGTAATATTTTATAACATTCCTGGCGTGTCGTCACCTGCTTCTCGATGGAGACATTATATACGTCAATAACGTTGTATATCCTAACCTAAAGCGGCCTAACATCTCGGATGTAATATTTTACAACATTCCTGGCGCGTCGGCACCTACTTCTTGGTGGGAACACTATATACGTCTATAGCGTTATATACCATAACCTAAGGGAACCTAACATCTCGGATGTAATATTTTAATACATTACTGGCACGTCGGCTCCTAGTTCTCGGTGGGAACATTATATACGTCTATAACGTTATATATCCTAACGTAAATCAACATATCATCTCGGATGTAATATTTTACAACATTCCTGGCGCGTCGGCCCCTACTTCTCGGTGGACACATTATATACGTCTATATCGCAATATTACCTAACCTAACCCATCTAGCCCCTCGCTGGTAATGTTTTACAGAATCCAGTTCGTGTCGTCCCGTACGTCTCGGTGGGGGCATTGTATGCGTCTATAACATTATATATCCTAACCTAAGGCAACCTAACTTCTCGGATGTAGTATTTTACAACATTCCTGGCGGGTCGGCCCCTACTTCTCGGTGGGAACATTATATACGTCCATAACGTGATATAACCTAATCTAACCCATCTAGCCCCTCGGCGGTAATGTTTTACAGAATCCCGTTCGGGTTGGTTCATACTTCTCGGTGGGGACATAATGTACGTCTATAACATTGTATGTCCCACCCGAAGGCAACCTAACGTCTCGAATGTACTCTTTCACAACATTCCTGGCGGGTCGGCCCCACTTCTCGGTAGGGACATTATATAAGTCTATATCGTAATATAACCTAACCTAACCCATCTAGCCCCTCGCTGGTAATGCTTTACAGTATCCAGTTCGTGTCGTCCCGTACGTGTCGGTGGGGACATTGTATGCGTCTATAACGTTATATATCCTAACCTAAGGCAACCTAACATCTCGGATGTAGTATTTTACAACATTCCTGGCGGGTCGGCCCCTACTTCTCGGTGGGAACATTATATAGGTCTACAACGTAGTATAACCTAACCTAACCCATCTAGCCCCTCGCTGGTAATGCTTTACAGTATCCAGTTCGTGTCGTGGCGTACGTGTCGGTGGGGACATTGTATGCGTCTATAACGTTATATATCCTAACCTAAGGCAACCTAACATCCCGAATGTAGTATTTTACAACATTCCACTCGGGTCGGCCCCTAATTCTCGTTGGGTACACTATATACGTCTACAACGTAATATAACATAACCAAACCCATCTAGCCCCTCGCTGGTAATGTTTTACAGAATCCAGTTCGTGTCGTCCCGTACGTCTCGGTGGGGACATTGTATGCATCTATAACGATATATATCCCAACCTAAGGCGACCTAACATCTCGGATGTAGTATTTTGCAACATTACAGGCGTGTCGGCCCCTACTTCTCGGTGGGAACATTATATACGTCTATATCGTAATACAACCTAACCTAACCCATTTTCCCCTTCGGTGATAATTTTTTACAGAATCCCGGTCGTGTTGGCTCATACTTCTCGGTGGGGACATTATATACGTCTATAACGTTATATATCATAACCTAAGGCAACCTAACATCTCGGATGTAGTATTTTCCAAAATACCTGGCGGCTTGGCCCCTACTTCTCGGTGGGAACATTATATAGGTCTACAACGTAGTATAACCTAACCTAACCCATCTAGCCCCTCGGCGGTAATGTTTTACAGAATCCCGGTCGTGTCGGCCCGTACTTCTCGGTGGGGACATTATATGCGTCTAGAAAGTTATATATCCTAACCTAAGGCAACCTAACATCTCGGATGTAGTATTCTACAACATTCCTGGCGGGTCGGCCCCTACTTCTCGGTGGACACATTATATACGTCTATATCGCAATATTACCTAACCTAACCCATCTAGCCCCTCGCTGGTAATGCTTTACAGTATCCAGTTCGTGTCGTCCCGTAGTTCTCGGTGATAACATTATATGCGTGTATAACATTATATATCCTAGCCTAAGGAAACCCAACATCTCGGATGTAATATTTTACAACATTCTGGCTTGTAGGTCCCCACGTCTCGATCTGTACATTATATACGTCTATATCGATATATGTCCTAACCTAAAGCAACCGAACATCTCAGATGTAATATTTTACAACATTCCCGGCATGTCGGTCCCCACTTCTCGGTGGGAACATTGTATACGTCTGTAACGATATATATCCTAGCCTAAGCAATCTAACATCTCGGATGTAATATTTTACAACATTCCTGACGCGTCGGCACCTATTTCTCGGTGGGACCATTATATACGTCTATAGCGTTTTACATCCTAGCCTAAGGCGACCTAACATGTCGAATGTAATATTTTACAGCATTCCTGGCGTGTCGTCGCCTGCTTCTCGATGGGCACATTATATACGTCTACAAAGTTGTATATCCTAACCTAACGCAACCTAACATCTGGGATTTAATATTTTACATCATTCCTGGCGTGTCGTCGCCTGCTTCTCGATGGGGACATTATATACGTCTTTGATGTTGTATATCCTAACCTAACGCAACCTAAAATCTGGGATGTAATATTTTACAACATTCCTGGCGTGTCGGTCCCCAAGTCTCGGTAGGAACATTATATACATCCATAGCGTTGTATATCCTAACCTAAGGGAACCTAACATCTCGGTTGTAATATTTTACAACATTCCGGACACGTCGGTCCCTATTTTTCGGTGGGAATATTATATACGTCTATAACGTTATATATCCTAGCCTAAGGCAACCTAACACCTCGGATGTAATAGTTGACAACATTCCTGGCGTGTAGGCCCGTACTTCTCGGTGGGAACGTTGTATACATCTATAACGTTATATATCCTAGCCTAAGGCGACCTAACATATCGAATGTAATATTTTACATCATTCCTTGCGTGTCGTCGCCTGCTTCTCGATGGGAACATTATATACGTCTATAACGTTGTGTATCCTAACCTAACGCAACCTAACATCTGGGATGTAATATTCCTGGCGTGTCGTCGCCTACTTCTGGATGGGGACATTATATACGTCTATAACGTTGTATATCCTAACCTAAGGCAACCTAACATCTCGGATGTAATAGTTGACAACATTCCTGGCGTGTAGGCCCGTACTTCTCGGTGGGAACGTTGTATACATCTATAACGTTATATATCCTAGCCTAAGGCGACCTAACATGTCGAATGTAATATTTTACATCATTCCTGAATTGTCGGCGCGTAGTTCTCGGTGGTAACATTATATACGTCTATAACGTAATATATCTTAGCCTAAGGCAACCTAACATCTCGATGTAATATTCTACAACATTCCTGGCGCGTCGGCTCCTATTTTTCGGTGGGAACATTATATACGTCTATAACGTTATATATCCTAACCTAAGGGACCCTAACATCTCGGGTGTAATATTTTACAACATTCCTGACACGTCGTCGCCTGCTTCTCGATGGGGACATTATATAAGTCTATAACGTTGTATATCCTAACATAACGCAACCTAACATCTGGGATGTAATATTCCTGTCATGTCGTCGCCTACTTCTGGATGGGGACATTATATACGTCTATAACGTTATATATCCTAACCTAAGGCAACCTAACATCTCGGATGTAATAGTTGACAGCATTCCTGGCGTGTCCACCCGTACTTCTCGGTGGGAACATTATATACGTCTATAACGTGATATATCCTAGCCTAAGGCAGCCTAACATCTCGGATGTAGTATTTTACAACATTCCTGGCGTGTCGTCGCCTACTTCTGGATGGGGTCATTATATACATCCATAACGTTGTATATCCTAACCTAAGGGAACCTGACATCTCGGGTGTAATATTTTACAGCATTCCTGACGCGTCGGTCCCTATTTTTCGGTGGGAATATTATATACGTCTATAACGTTATATATCCTAGCCTAAGGCAACCTAACACCTCGGATGTAATAGTTGACAACATTCCTGGCGTGTAGGCCCGTACTTCTCGGTGGGAACGTTGTATACATCTATAACGTTATATATCCTAGCCTAAGGCGACCTAACATCTCGGATGTAATAGTTGACAACATTCCTGGCGTGTCCACCCGTACTACACGGTAGGAACATTATATACGCCTATAACGTTATATATCCTAGCCTAAGGCCACATAACATGTCGAATGTAATATTCTACAACATTCCTGGCGTGTCGTCGCCTACTTCTGGATGGGGACATTATATACGTCTATAACGTTGTATATCCTAACCTAAAGCAACCTAACATCTGGGATGTAATATTTTACAAGATTCCTGGCATGTCGGTTCCCAAGTCTCGGTAGGAACATTATATACGTCTATAACGATATATATCCAAACCTAAGGGAACCTAACATCTCGGATGTAATATTTTACAACATTCCTGGCGTGTCGTCGCCTGCTTCTCGATGGGGACATAATATACGTCCATAACGTTGTATATCCTAACCTAACGCAACCTAACATCTGGGATGTAATATTTTACAACATTCCTGGAGTGTCGTCGCCTACTTCTGGATAGGGTCATTATATACATCTATAACGTTGTATATCCTAACCTAAGGCAACCTAACATCTGGGATGTAATATTTTACAACATTCTTGGCATGTCGGTCCCTACTTCTCGGTGGGAACATTGTATACGTCTATAACGATATATATCCTAGCCTAAGGCAACCTAACATGTCGAATGTAATATTTTATTACATTCATGGAGTGTCGTCGCGTGCTTCTCGATGGGGACATTATATACGTCTATAACGTTATATATCCTAACCTAAGGCAACCTAACATCTCGGATGTAATAGTTGACAACATTCCTGGCGTGTCCACCCGTACTTCTCGGTGGGAACATTATATACGTCTATAACGTTATATATCCTAGCCTAAGGCCACATAACATGTCGAATGTAATATTTTACAACATTCCTGGCGTGTCGTCGCCTGCTTCTCGATGGGGACATTATATACATCTATAACATTGTATATCCTAACCTAAGGCAACCTAACATCTCGGAAGTAATATTTTACAACATTCTGGCGTGTCGGTCCCCAAGTCTCGGTAGGAACATTATATACATCCATAACGTTGTATATCCTAACCTAAGGGAACCTAACATCTCGGTTGTAATATTTTACAACATTCCGGACACGTCGGTCCCTATTTTTCGGTGGGAATATTTTATACGTCTATAACGTTATATATCCTAGCCTAAGGCAACCTAACACCTCGGATGTAATAGTTGACAACATTCCTGGCGTGTAGGCCCGTACTTCTCGGTGGGAAAGTTGTATACATCTATAACGTTATATATCCTAGCCTAAGGCGACCTAACATGTCGAATGTAATATTTTACAACATTCCTGGCGCGTCGGCTCCTATTTTTCGGTGGGAACATTATATACGTCTATAACGTTATATATCCTAGCCTAAGGCGACCTAACATATCGAATGTAATATTTTACATCATTCCTGGCGTGTCGTCGCCTGCTTCTCGATGGGAACATTATATACGTCTATAACGTTGTGTATCCTAACCTAACGCAACCTAACATCTGGGATGTAATATTCCTGGCGTGTCGTCGCCTACTTCTGGATGGGGACATTATATACGTCTATAACGTTATATATCCTCACCTAAGGCAACCTAACATCTCGGATGTAATAGTTGACAACATTCCTGGCGTGTCCGCCCGTACTTCTCGGTGGGAACATTATATACGTCTATAACGTTATATATCCTAGTCTAAGGCAACCTAACATAGCGAATGTAATATTTTACAACATGCCTGGCGTGTTGTCGCCTACTTCTCGATGGGGACATTATATACATCTATAATCTTGTATATCCTAACCTAAGGCAGCCTAACATCTCGGATGTAGTATTTTACAACATTCCTGGCGTGTCGTCGCCTACTTCTGGATGGGGTCATTATATACATCCATAACGTTGTATATCCTAACCTAAGGGAACCTGACATCTCGGGTGTAATATTTTACAGCATTCCTGACGCGTCGGTCCCTATTTTTCGGTGGGAATATTATATACGTCTATAACGTTATATATCCTACCCTAAGGCAACCTAACACCTCGGATGTAATAGTTGACAACATTCCTGGCGTGTAGGCCCGTACTTCTCGGTGGGAACGTTGTATACATCTATAACGTTATATATCCTAGCCTAAGGCGACCTAACATATCGAATGTAATATTTTACATCATTCCTGGCGTGTCGTCGCCTGCTTCTCGATGGGAACATTATATACGTCTATAACGTTGTGTATCCTAACCTAACGCAACCTAACATCTGGGATGTAATATTCCTGGCGTGTCGTCGCCTACTTCTGCATGGGGACATTATATACGTCTATAACGTTATATATCCTAACCTAAGGCAACCTAACATCTCGGATGTAATAGTTGACAACATTCCTGGCGTGTCCGCCCGTACTTCTCGGTGGGAACATTATATACGTCTATAACGTTATATATCCTAGCCTAAGGCAACCTAACGCCTCGGATGTAATATTTTACAACATTCCTGGCGTGTCGTCGCCTACATCTCAATGGGGACATTATATACATCTATAACACTGTATATCCTAACCTAAGGCAACCTAACATCTCGGATGCAATATTTTACAACATTCTGGCGTGCCGTCGCCTGCTTCTCGATGGGGAGATTATATACGTCTATAACGTTGTATATCCTAACCTAACGCAACCTAACATCTCGGATGTAATATTTTACAACATTCCTGGCATGTCGGTCCCTACATCTCGGTGGGAACATACTATACGTCTATAACGTTGTATATCCTAACCAAAGGGAACCTAACATCTCGGGTGTAATATTTTACAACATTCCTGGCGTGTAGGCCCGTACTTCTCGGTGGGAACATTGTATACGTCTATAACGTTATATATCCTAGCATAAGGCGACCTAACATATCGAATGTAATATTTTACATCATTCCTGGCGTGTCGTCGCCTGCTTCTCGATGGGAACATTATATACGTCTATAACGTTGTGTATCCTAACCTAACGCAACCTAACATCTGGGATGTAATATTCCTGGCGTGTCGTCGCCTACTTCTGGATGGGGACATTATATACGTCTATAACATTATATATCCTAACCTAAGGCAACCTAACATCTCGGATGTAATATTTTACAACATTCCTGGCATGTCGGTCCCTACATCTCGGTGGGAACATACTATACGTCTATAACGTTGTATATCCTAACCTAAGGGAACATAACATCTCCGGTGTAATATTTTACAACATTCCTGACGCGTCGGCCCCTATTTTTCGGTGGGAACATTATATACGTCTATAACGTTATATATCCTAGCCTAAGGCGACCTACCATGTCGAATGCAATATTTTACAACATTCCTGGCGTGTCGTCGCCTGCTTCTCGATGGGAACATTATATACGTCTATAACGTTGTGTATCCTAACCTAACGCAACCTAACATCTGGGATGTAATATTCCTGGCGTGTCGTCGCCTACTTCTGGATGCGGACATTATATACGTCTATAACGTTATATATCCTAACCTAAGGCAACCTAACATCTCGGATGTAATAGTTGACAACATTCCTGTCGTGTCCGCCCGTACTTCTCGGTGGGAACATTATATACGTCTATAACGTTATATATCCTAGCCTAAGGCCACCTAACGTGTCGAATGTAATATTGTACAACATTCCTAACGCGTCGGCCCCTATTTTTCGGTGGGAACATTATATACGTCTATAACGTTATATATCATAACCTAAGGCAACCTAACATCTCGGATCTAATATTTTACAACATTCCTGGCATATCGGTCCCTACTTCTCGGTGGAAACATTGTATATGTCTATAACGATATATATCCTAGCCTAAGGCAACCTAACATCTCGGATGTAATATTTTACAACATTCCTGGCGTGTCGTCGCCTACTTCTCGATGGGGACATTATATACATCTATAACATTGTATATCGTAACCTAAGGCAACCTAACATCTCGGATGTAATATTTTACAACATTCTGGCGTGTCGTTGCCTGCTTCTCGATGGGGAGATTATATACGTCTATAACGTTGTATGTCCTAACCTAACGCAACCTAACATTTGGGATGTAATATTTTTCAACATTCCTTGCATGTCGGTGCCTACGTCTCGGTGGGAACATTATATACGTCTATAACGATATATATCCTAACCTAAGGCAACCTAACACCTCGGATGTAATATTTTACAACATTCCTGACGCGTCGGCCCCTATTTTTCGGTGGGAACATTATATACTTCTATATCGTTATATATCCTAGTCTAAGGCAACCTAACATGTCGAATGTAATATTTTACAACATTCCTGGCGTGTCGTCGCCTACTTCTCGATGGGGACATTATATAGGTCGATAACGTTATATATCCTAGCCTAAGGCAACCTAACATGTCGAATGTAATATTTTACAACATTCCTGGCGTGTCGTCGCCTACTTCTCGATGGGGACATTATATACATCTATAACATTGTATATCCTAACCTAAGGCAACCTAACATCTCGGATGTAATATTTTACAACATTCTGGCGTGTCGTCGCCTGCTTCTCGATGGGGAGATTATATACGTCTATAACGTTGTATATCCTAACCTAAGGCAACCTAACATTTGGGATGTAATATTTTACAACATTCCTTGCATGTCGGTGCCTACGTCTCGGTGGGAACATTATATACGTCTATAACGACATATATCCTAACCTAAGGCAACCTAACACCTCGGATGTAATATTTTACAACATTCCTGACGCGTCGGCCCCTATTTTTCGATGGGAACATTATATACGTCTAGAACGTTATATATCCTAGCCTAAGGCGACCTAACATGTCGAATGTAATATTTTACAACATTCCTGGCGTGTCGTCTCCTGCTTCTCGATGGGGTAATTATATACGTCTATAATGTTGTATATCTTAACCTAATGCAACTTAACATCTGGGATGTAATATTTTACAACATTCCTGGCGTGTCGTCGCCTACTTCTGGATGTGGTCATTATATACATCTATAACGTTGTATATCCTAACCTAAGGGAACCTAACATCTCGGGTGTAATATTTTACAACATTCCCGACGCGTCGGCCCCTATTTTTCGGTGGAAACATTATATACGTCTATAACGTTATATATCCTAGCCTAAGGCAACCTAACATGTCGAATGTAATATTTTACAACATTCCTGGCGTGTCGTCGCCTACTTCTCGATGGGGATATTATATACATCTATAACATTGTATATCCTAACCCAAGGCAACCTAACATCTCGGATGGAATATTTTACAACATTCCTGGCATATCGGTCCCTACTTCTCGGTGGAAACATTGTATACGTCTATAACGATATATATCCTAGCCTAAGGCAACCTAACATCTCGGATGTAATATTTTACAACATTCTGGCGTGTCGTCTCCTGCTTCTCGATGGGAACATTGTATACGTCTATAACGTTGTGTATCCTAACCTAACGCAACCTAACATCAGGGATGTAATATTCCTGGCGTGTCGTCGCCTACTTCTGGATGGGGATATTATATACGTCTATAACGTTATATATCCTAACCTAAGGCAACCTAACATCTCGGATGTAATAGTTGACAACATTCATGGCGTGTCCGCCCGAACTCCTCGGTGGGAACATTATATACGTCTATAACGTTGTATATCCTAGCCTAAGGCCAGCTAACATGTCGAATGTAATATTTTACAACATTCCTGGCACATCGGTCCCTACTTCTCGGTGAAAACATTGTATACGTGTATAACGATATATATCCTAGCCTAAGGTAACCTAACATCTCCTATGTAATATTTTACAACATTCCTGGCGTGTCGTCGCCTACTTCTCGATGGGCACATTATATACGTCGATAACGTTATATATCCTAGCCTAAGGCAACCTAACATGTCGAATGTAATATTTTACAACATTCCTGGCGTGTCGTCGCCTACTTCTCGATGGGGACATTATATACATCTATAACATTGTATATCCTAACCCAAGGCAACCTAACATCTCGGATGGAATATTTTACAACATTCCTGGCATATCGGTCCCTACTTCTCGGTAGAAACATTGCATACGTCTATAACGATATATATCCTTGCCTAAGGCAACATAACATCTCGGATGTAATATTTTACAACATTCCTGGCGTGTCGTCGCCTACTTCTGGATGGGGAGATTATATACGTCTATAACGTTATATATCCTAACCTAAGGCAACCTAACATCTCGGATGTAATAGTTGACAACATTCCTGGCGCGTCCGCCCGTACTTCTCGGTGGGAACATTATATACGTCTAAAACGTTATATATCCTAGCCTAAGGCAACCTAACACCTCGGATGTAATATTTTACAACATTCCTGGCGTGTCGTCGCCTACTTCTCGATGGGGACATTATATACATCTATAACATTGTATATCCTAACCCAAGGCAACCTAACATCTTGGATGGAATATTTTACAACATTCCTGCCATATCGGTCCCTACTTATCGGTGGAAACACTGTATACGTCTATAACGATATATATCCTAGCCTAAGGCAACCTAACATCTCGGATGTAATATTTTACAACATTCTGGCGTGTCGTCGCCTGCTTCTCGATGGGAACATTATATACGTCTATAACGATGTGTATCCTAACCTAACGCAACCTAACATCAGGGATGTAATATTCCTGGCGTGTCGTCGCCTACTTCTGGATGGGGAGATTATATACGTCTATAACGTTATATATCCTAACCTAAGGCAACCTAACATCTCGGATGTAATATTTTACAACATTCCTGGCATATCGGTCCCTACTTCTCGGTGGAAACATTGTATATATCTATAACGATATATATCCTAGCCTAAGGCAACCTAACATCTCGGATGTAATGTTTTACAACATTCCTGGCGTGTCGTCGCCTACTTCTCGATGGGGACATTATATAAATCTATAACGTTGTATATCCTAACCTAAGGCAACCTAACATCTCGGATGTAATATTTGACAACATTCCTGACGTGTCGGCCCGTACTTCTCGGTGGGAACATCATATGCGTCTATAGCGATATATATCCTAACCGAAGGCAACCTAACATCTGGGATGTAATATTTTACAACATTCCTGGCATGTCGGTCCCTACATCTCGGTGGGAAAATTATATACGTCTATAACGTTGTATATCCTAACCTAAGGCAACCTAACATCTCGGATGTAATATTTTACAACATTCCTGGCGTGTCGGCTCCTACTTTTCGGTGGGAACATTATATACGTCTATAACGTTATATATCCTAACGTAAGGCAACATAACATCTTTGATGTAATATTTTGCAACATTCCTGGCGTGTCGTCGCCTGCTTCTCGATGGGGACATTATATACGTCTATAACATTGTATATTCTAACCTAACGCAACCTAACATCTGGGATGTAATATTTTACATTACTCCTGGCATGTCGGTCCCTACGTCTCAGTGGGAACACTCTATACGTCTATAGCGTTGTATATCCTAACCCAAGGCAACCTAACATCTCGGGTGTAATATTTTACAACATTTCTGACGCGTCGGCTCCAATTTCTCGGTGGGAACATTAGATACGTCTATAACGTTATATATCATAGCCTAAGGCGACCTAACATGTCGAATGTAATATTTTACAACATTCCTGGCGTGTCGTCGCCTGCTTCTCGATGGGGACATTATATACGTCTATAACGTTGTATATCCTAACCTAAAGCAACCTAACATCTGGGATGTAATATTTTACAAGATTCCACGCATGTCGGTCCCCAAGTCTCGGTAGGAACATTATATACGTCTATAACGATATATATCCAAACCTAAGGGAACCTAACACCTCGGATGTAATAGTTGACAACATTCCTGGCGTGTATTCCCGTACTTCTCGGTGGGAACATTGTATACGTCTATAACGTTATATATCCTAGCCTAAGGCAAGATAACATGCCGAATGTAATATTTTACAACATTCCTGGCGTGTCGTCGCCAGGTTCTCAATGGGGACATTATATACATCTATAACGTTGTATATCCTAAGCTAAGGCAACCTAACAACTCGGATGTAATATTTTACAACATTCCTGGCATATCAGTCCCTACGTCTCGGTGGAAACATTGTATACGTCTATAACGATATATATCCTAGCCTAAGGCGACCTACCATGTCGAATGCAATATTTTACAACATTCCTGGCGTGTCGTCGCCTGCTTCTCGATGGGAACATTATATACGTCTATAACGTTGTGTATCCTAACCTAACGCAACCTAACATCTGGGATGTAATATTCCTGGCGTGTCGTCGCCTACTTCTGGATGCGGACATTATATACGTCTATAACGTTATATATCCTAACCTAAGGCAACCTAACATCTCGGATGTAATAGTTGACAACATTCCTGTCGTGTCCGCCCGTACTTCTCGGTGGGAACATTATATACGTCTATAACGTTATATATCCTAGCCTAAGGCCACCTAACGTGTCGAATGTAATATTGTACAACATTCCTAACGCGTCGGCCCCTATTTTTCGGTGGGAACATTATATACGTCTATAACGTTATATATCATAACCTAAGGCAACCTAACATCTCGGATCTAATATTTTACAACATTCCTGGCATATCGGTCCCTACTTCTCGGTGGAAACATTGTATATGTCTATAACGATATATATCCTAGCCTAAGGCAACCTAACATCTCGGATGTAATATTTTACAACATTCCTGGCGTGTCGTCGCCTACTTCTCGATGGGGACATTATATACATCTATAACATTGTATATCGTAACCTAAGGCAACCTAACATCTCGGATGTAATATTTTACAACATTCTGGCGTGTCGTTGCCTGCTTCTCGATGGGGAGATTATATACGTCTATAACGTTGTATGTCCTAACCTAACGCAACCTAACATTTGGGATGTAATATTTTTCAACATTCCTTGCATGTCGGTGCCTACGTCTCGGTGGGAACATTATATACGTCTATAACGATATATATCCTAACCTAAGGCAACCTAACACCTCGGATGTAATATTTTACAACATTCCTGACGCGTCGGCCCCTATTTTTCGGTGGGAACATTATATACTTCTATATCGTTATATATCCTAGTCTAAGGCAACCTAACATGTCGAATGTAATATTTTACAACATTCCTGGCGTGTCGTCGCCTACTTCTCGATGGGGACATTATATACGTCGATAACGTTATATATCCTAGCCTAAGGCAACCTAACATGTCGAATGTAATATTTTACAACATTCCTGGCGTGTCGTCGCCTACTTCTCGATGGGGACATTATATACATCTATAACATTGTATACCCTAACCTAAGGCAACCTAACATCTCGGATGTAATATTTTACAACATTCTGGCGTGTCGTCGCCTGCTTCTCGATGGGGAGATTATATACGTCTATAACGTTGTATATCCTAACCTAAGGCAACCTAACATTTGGGATGTAATATTTTACAACATTCCTTGCATGTCGGTGCCTACGTCTCGGTGGGAACATTATATACGTCTATAACGACATATATCCTAACCTAAGGCAACCTAACACCTCGGATGTAATATTTTACAACATTCCTGACGCGTCGGCCCCTATTTTTCGATGGGAACATTATATACGTCTAGAACGTTATATATCCTAGCCTAAGGCGACCTAACATGTCGAATGTAATATTTTACAACATTCCTGGCGTGTCGTCTCCTGCTTCTCGAT
This sequence comes from Xylocopa violacea, assembly GCA_963969225.1. NCBI lineage: Eukaryota > Metazoa > Arthropoda > Insecta > Hymenoptera > Apidae > Xylocopa > Xylocopa violacea. The sequence goes on from CAXAJV010000832.1 coordinate 264,899, forward strand.
GGGGTAATTATATACGTCTATAATGTTGTATATCTTAACCTAATGCAACTTAACATCTGGGATGTAATATTTTACAACATTCCTGGCGTGTCGTCGCCTACTTCTGGATGTGGTCATTATATACATCTATAACGTTGTATATCCTAACCTAAGGGAACCTAACATCTCGGGTGTAATATTTTACAACATTCCCGACGCGTTGGCCCCTATTTTTCGGTGGAAACATTATATACGTCTATAACGTTATATATCCTAGCCTAAGGCAACCTAACATGTCGAATGTAATATTTTACAACATTCCTGGCGTGTCGTCGCCTACTTCTCGATGGGGATATTATATACATCTATAACATTGTATATCCTAACCCAAGGCAACCTAACATCTCGGATGGAATATTTTACAACATTCCTGGCATATCGGTCCCTACTTCTCGGTGGAAACATTGTATACGTCTATAACGATATATATCCTAGCCTAAGGCAACCTAACATCTCGGATGTAATATTTTACAACATTCTGGCGTGTCGTCTCCTGCTTCTCGATGGGAACATTGTATACGTCTATAACGTTGTGTATCCTAACCTAACGCAACCTAACATCAGGGATGTAATATTCCTGGCGTGTCGTCGCCTACTTCTGGATGGGGATATTATATACGTCTATAACGTTATATATCCTAACCTAAGGCAACCTAACATCTCGGATGTAATAGTTGACAACATTCATGGCGTGTCCGCCCGAACTCCTCGGTGGGAACATTATATACGCCTATAACGTTATATATCCTAGCCTAAGGCCACATAACATGTCGAATGTCATATTTTACAACATTCCTGGCGTGTCGTCGCCTGCTTCTCGATGGGGACATTATATACGTCTATAACGTTGTATATCCTAACCTAAAGCAACCTAACATCTGGGATGTAATATTTTACAAGATTCCTGGCATGTCGGTCCCCAAGTCTCGGTAGGAACATTATATACGTCTATAACGATATATATCCAAACCTAAGGGAACCTAACACCTCGGATGTAATAGTTGACAACATTCCTGGCGTGTATTCCCGTACTTCTCGGTGGGAACATTGTATACGTCTATAACGTTATATATCCTAGCATAAGGCGATCTAACATATCGAATGTAATATTTTACATCATTCCTGGCGTGTCGTCGCCTACTTCTCGATGGGGACATTATATACATCTATAACGTTGTATATCCTAACCTAACGCAACCTAACATCTGGTATGTAATATTTTACATCATTCCTGGCATGTCCGTCCCTACGTCTCAGTGGTAACTTTATATACGTCTATAACCTTATATATCCTAGACTAAGGCAGCCTAACATGTCGAATGTAATATTTAACAACATTTCCTGGCGTGTCGTCGCCTACTTCTCGATGGGGACATTATATACACCTATAACGTTGTATATTCTAACCTAAGGGAAACTAACCTCAATACCGTAATATTTTACAACATTCCTGACGCGTCGGCCCCTATTTCTCGGTGGGAACATTATATACGTCTATAACGTTGTATATCCCAACCTAACGCAACCTAACTTCTGGGATGTATAATTTTACAACATTACTGGCATGTCGGTCAATACGTCTCGGTGGGAACGTTATATACGTCTACAACGTAATATAACCTAACCTAACCCATCTAGCCTCTCGCTGGTAATGTTTTACAGAATCCAGTTCGTGTCGTCCCGTACGTATCGGTGGGGACATTGTATGCGTCTATAACGATATATATCCAAACGTAAGGGAACCTAACATCTCGGATGTAATATTTTACAACATTCCTGGCATGTCGATCCCTACTTCTCGGTGGGAATATTATATACGTCTATAACGTCATATATCATAACCTAAGGCAACCTAACATCTCGGATGTAATATTGTACAACATTCTGGCGTTTCGTCGCCTGCTTCTCGATGGGGAGATTATATACTTCTATAACGTTGGATATCCTAACCTAACGCAACCTTACATCTGGGATGTAATATTCCTGGCGTGTCGTCGCCTACTTCTCGATAGGGACATTATTTACATCTATAACATTGTATATCCTAACCTAAGGCAACCTAACATCTCGGATGTAATATTTTACAACATTCTGGCGTTTCGTCGTCGGCTTCTCGATGGGGAGATTATAAACGTCTATAACGTTGTATATCCTAACCTAACGCAACCTAACATTTGGGATGTAATATTGTACAACATTCCTTGCATGTCGGTGCCTACGTCTCGGTGGTAACATTATATACGTCTATAACGATATATATCCTGACCCAAGGCAACCTAACACCGCGGATGTAATAGTTGACAACATTCCTGGCGTGTAGGCCCGTACTTCTCGGTGGGAACATTGTATACGTCTACAACGTTATATATCCTAGCCTAAGGCGACCTAACATATCGAATGTAATATTTTACATCATTCCTGGCGTGTCGTCGCCTGCTTCTCGATGGGAACATTATATACGTCTATAACGTTGTGTATCCTAACCTAACGCAACCTAACATCTGGGATGTAATATTCCTGGCGTGTCGTCGCCTACTTCTGAATGGGGACATTATATACGTCTATAACGTTATATATCCTAACCTAAAGCAACCTAACATCTCGGATGTAATAGTTGGCAAAGTTCCTGGCGTGTACGCCCGTACTTCTCGGTGGGAACATTATATACGTCTATAACGTTGTATATCCTAGCCTAAGGCCAGCTAACATGTCGAATGTAATATTTTACAACATTCCTGGCACATCGGTCCCTACTTCTCGGTGAAAACATTGTATACGTGTATAACGATATATATCCTAGCCTAAGGTAACCTAACATCTCCTATGTAATATTTTACAACATTCCTGGCGTGTCGTCGCCTACTTCTCGATGGGCACATTATATACGTCGATAACGTTATATATCCTAGCCTAAGGCAACCTAACATGTCGAATGTAATATTTTACAACATTCCTGGCGTGTCGTCGCCTACTTCTCGATGGGGACATTATATACATCTATAACATTGTATATCCTAACCCAAGGCAACCTAACATCTCGGATGGAATATTTTACAACATTCCTGGCATATCGGTCCCTACTTCTCGGTAGAAACATTGCATACGTCTATAACGATATATATCCTTGCCTAAGGCAACATAACATCTCGGATGTAATATTTTACAACATTCCTGGCGTGTCGTCGCCTACTTCTGGATGGGGAGATTATATACGTCTATAACGTTATATATCCTAACCTAAGGCAACCTAACATCTCGGATGTAATAGTTGACAACATTCCTGGCGCGTCCGCCCGTACTTCTCGGTGGGAACATTATATACGTCTATAACGTTATATATCCTAGCCTAAGGCAACCTAACACCTCGGATGTAATATTTTACAACATTCCTGGCGTGTCGTCGCCTACTTCTCGATGGGGACATTATATACATCTATAACATTGTATATCCTAACCCAAGGCAACCTAACATCTTGGATGGAATATTTTACAACATTCCTGCCATATCGGTCCCTACTTATCGGTGGAAACACTGTATACGTCTATAACGATATATATCCTAGCCTAAGGCAACCTAACATCTCGGATGTAATATTTTACAACATTCTGGCGTGTCGTCGCCTGCTTCTCGATGGGAACATTATATACGTCTATAACGATGTGTATCCTAACCTAACGCAACCTAACATCAGGGATGTAATATTCCTGGCGTGTCGTCGCCTACTTCTGGATGGGGAGATTATATACGTCTATAACGTTATATATCCTAACCTAAGGCAACCTAACATCTCGGATGTAATATTTTACAACATTCCTGGCATATCGGTCCCTACTTCTCGGTGGAAACATTGTATACATCTATAACGATATATATCCTAGCCTAAGGCAACCTAACATCTCGGATGTAATGTTTTACAACATTCCTGGCGTGTCGTCGCCTACTTCTCGATGGGGACATTATATAAATCTATAACGTTGTATATCCTAACCTAAGGCAACCTAACATCTCGGATGTAATATTTGACAACATTCCTGACGTGTCGGCCCGTACTTCTCGGTGGGAACATCATATGCGTCTATAGCGATATATATCCTAACCGAAGGCAACCTAACATCTGGGATGTAATATTTTACAACATTCCTGGCATGTCGGTCCCTACATCTCGGTGGGAAAATTATATACGTCTATAACGTTGTATATCCTAACCTAAGGCAACCTAACATCTCGGATGTAATATTTTACAACATTCCTGGCGTGTCGGCTCCTACTTTTCGGTGGGAACATTATATACGTCTATAACGTTATATATCCTAACGTAAGGCAACATAACATCTTTGATGTAATATTTTGCAACATTCCTGGCGTGTCGTCGCCTGCTTCTCGATGGGGACATTATATACGTCTATAACATTGTATATTCTAACCTAACGCAACCTAACATCTGGGATGTAATATTTTACATTACTCCTGGCATGTCGGTCCCTACGTCTCAGTGGGAACACTCTATACGTCTATAGCGTTGTATATCCTAACCCAAGGCAACCTAACATCTCGGGTGTAATATTTTACAACATTTCTGACGCGTCGGCTCCAATTTCTCGGTGGGAACATTAGATACGTCTATAACGTTATATATCATAGCCTAAGGCGACCTAACATGTCGAATGTAATATTTTACAACATTCCTGGCGTGTCGTCGCCTGCTTCTCGATGGGGACATTATATACGTCTATAACGTTGTATATCCTAACCTAAAGCAACCTAACATCTGGGATGTAATATTTTACAAGATTCCTGGCATGTCGGTCCCCAAGTCTCGGTAGGAACATTATATACGTCTATAACGATATATATCCAAACCTAAGGGAACCTAACACCTCGGATGTAATAGTTGACAACATTCCTGGCGTGTATTCCCGTACTTCTCGGTGGCAACATTGTATACGTCTATAACGTTATATATCCTAGCCTAAGGCAAGATAACATGCCGAATGTAATATTTTACAACATTCCTGGCGTGTCGTCGCCAGGTTCTCAATGGGGACATTATATACATCTATAACGTTGTATATCCTAAGCTAAGGCAACCTAACAACTCGGATGTAATATTTTACAACATTCCTGGCATATCAGTCCCTACGTCTCGGTGGAAACATTGTATACGTCTATAACGATATATATCCTAGCCTAAGGCAACCTAACATTCGGATGTATTATTTTACAACACTACTGGCTTGTCGGTCCCTACATCTCGGTGGGAAAATTATATACGTCTATAACGTTGCATATCCTAACCTAAGGCAAACTAACCTCAATACCGTAATATTTTACAACATTGCTGGCATGTCGGTCCCTGCTTCTCGGTGGGAACATTATATACGTCTATAACGTTATATATCATAACCTAAGGCAACCTCACGCCTCTACCGTAATATTTTACAACATTCTTGGCGTGACGGCGCCTACTTCCCGATGGGGATATTATATACGTCTATAACGGAATGTGTCCTAGCCTAAAGCAACCTAACATATCGGATGTAATATTTTACAACATTCCTGGCGTGTCGTCGCCTGCTTCTTGAAGGGGACATTATATAAGTCTATAACGTTGTATATCCTAACCTAACGCAACCTAATATCTGGGATGTAATATTTTACAACATTCCTGGCATGTCGGTCCCTACATCTCGGTGGGAACATTCTATACGTCTATAACGTTGTATATCCTAACCTAAGGGAACCTAACATCTCGGGTGTAATATTTTACAACATTCCTGACGCGTCGGCCCCTATTTCTCGGTGGGAATATTATATACGTCTATAACGTTATATATCCTAGCCTAAGGCATCCTAACATGTCGAATGTAATATTTTACAACAATCTGGCGTGTCGTCGCCTGCTTCTTGAAGGGGACATTATATACGTCTATAACGTTGTATATCCCAACCTAACGCAACCTAACATCTGAGTTGATTTATTTTACAACATTCCTGACGCGTCGGTCCCTACTTCTCGGTGGGAACATTGTATACGTCTATAACGATATATGTCCTAGCCTAAGGTAACCTAACATCTCGCATGTGATATTTTACAACATTCCTGACGCGTCGGACCCTATTTCTCGGTGGGAATATTATATTCGTCTATAACGTTACATATCCTAGCCTAAGGCAACCTAACATGTCGAATGTAATATTTTAGAACATTCTGGCCTGTCGTCGCTTGCTTCTCGAAGGGAACATTATATACGTCTATAACGTTATATATCCTAGCCTAAGGCAACCTAACATGTCGAATGTAATATTTTACAACATTCCTGGCGTGTCGTCGCCTACTTCTCGATGGGGACATTATATACATCTATAACATTGTATATCCTAACCCAAGGCAACCTAACATCTCGGATGGAATATTTTACAACATTCCTGGCATATCGGTCCCTACTTCTCGGTGGAAACATTGTATACGTCTATAACGATATATATCCTAGCCTAAGGCAACCTAACATCTCGGATGTAATATTTTACAACATTCTGGCGTGTCGTCACCTGCTTCTCGATGGGAACATTATATACGTCTATAACGTTGTGTATCCTAACCTAACGCAACCTAACATCAGGGATGTAATATTCCTGGCGTGTCGCCGCCTACTTCTGGATGGGGATATTATATACGTCTATAACGTTATATATCCTAACCTAAGGCAACCTAACATCTCGGATGTAATAGTTGACAACATTCATGGCGTGTCCGCCCGAACTCCTCGGTGGGAACATTATATACGCCTATAACGTTATATATCCTAGCCTAAGGCCACATAACATGTCGAATGTCATATTTTACAACATTCCTGGCGTGTCGTCGCCTGCTTCTCGATGGGGACATTATATACGTCTATAACGTTGTATATCCTAACCTAAAGCAACCTAACATCTGGGATGTAATATTTTACAAGATTCCTGGCATGTCGGTCCCCAAGTCTCGGTAGGAACATTATATACGTCTATAACGATATATATCCAAACCTAAGGGAACCTAACACCTCGGATGTAATAGTTGACAACATTCCTGGCGTGTATTCCCGTACTTCTCGGTGGGAACATTGTATACGTCTATAACGTTATATATCCTAGCATAAGGCGATCTAACATATCGAATGTAATATTTTACATCATTCCTGGCGTGTCGTCGCCTACTTCTCGATGGGGACATTATATACATCTATAACGTTGTATATCCTAACCTAACGCAACCTAACATCTGGTATGTAATATTTTACATCATTCCTGGCATGTCCGTCCCTACGTCTCAGTGGTAACTTTATATACGTCTATAACCTTATATATCCTAGACTAAGGCAGCCTAACATGTCGAGTGTAATATTTAACAACATTTCCTGGCGTGTCGTCGCCTACTTCTCGATGGGGACATTATATACACCTATAACGTTGTATATCCTAACCTAAGGCAAACTAACCTCAATACCGTAATATTTTACAACATTCCTGACGCGTCGGCCCCTATTTCTCGGTGGGAACATTATATACGTCTATAACGTTGTATATCCCAACCTAACGCAACCTAACTTCTGGGATGTATAATTTTACAACATTACTGGCATGTCGGTCAATACGTCTCGGTGGGAACGTTATATACGTCTACAACGTAATATAACCTAACCTAACCCATCTAGCCTCTCGCTGGTAATGTTTTACAGAATCCAGTTCGTGTCGTCCCGTACGTATCGGTGGGGACATTGTATGCGTCTATAACGATATATATCCAAACGTAAGGGAACCTAACATCTCGGATGTAATATTTTACAACATTCCTGGCATGTCGATCCCTACTTCTCGGTGGGAATATTATATACGTCTATAACGTCATATATCATAACCTAAGGCAACCTAACATCTCGGATGTAATATTTTACAACATTCTGGCGTTTCGTCGCCTGCTTCTCGATGGGGAGATTATATACTTCTATAACGTTGGATATCCTAACCTAACGCAACCTTACATCTGGGATGTAATATTCCTGGCGTGTCGTCGCCTACTTCTCGATAGGGACATTATATACATCTATAACATTGTATATCCTAACCTAAGGCAACCTAACATCTCGGATGTAATATTTTACAACATTCTGGCGTTTCGTCGTCGGCTTCTCGATGGGGAGATTATAAACGTCTATAACGTTGTATATCCTAACCTAACGCAACCTAACATTTGGGATGTAATATTTTACAACATTCCTTGCATGTCGGTGCCTACGTCTCGGTGGGAACATTATATACGTCTATAACGATATATATCCTGACCCAAGGCAACCTAACACCGCGGATGTAATAGTTGACAACATTCCTGGCGTGTAGGCCCGTACTTCTCGGTGGGAACATTGTATACGTCTACAACGTTATATATCCTAGCCTAAGGCGACCTAACATATCGAATGTAATATTTTACATCATTCCTGGCGTGTCGTCGCCTGCTTCTCGATGGGAACATTATATACGTCTATAACGTTGTGTATCCTAACCTAACGCAACCTAACATCTGGGATGTAATATTCCTGGCGTGTCGTCGCCTACTTCTGAATGGGGACATTATATACGTCTATAACGTTATATATCCTAACCTAAAGCAACCTAACATCTCGGATGTAATAGTTGGCAAAGTTCCTGGCGTGTACGCCCGTACTTCTCGGTGGGAACATTATATACGTCTATAACGTTGTATATCCTAGCCTAAGGCCAGCTAACATGTCGAATGTAATATTTTACAACATTCCTGGCATATCGGTCCCTACTTCTCGGTGAAAACATTGTATACGTGTATAACGATATATATCCTAGCCTAAGGTAACCTAACATCTCCTATGTAATATTTTACAACATTCCTGGCGTGTCGTCGCCTACTTCTCGATGGGAACATTATATACGTCTATAACGATGTGTATCCTAACCTAACGCAACCTAACATCAGGGATGTAATATTCCTGGCGTGTCGTCGCCTACTTCTGGATGGGGAGATTATATACGTCTATAACGTTATATATCCTAACCTAAGGCAACCTAACATCTCGGATGTAATATTTTACAACATTCCTGGCATATCGGTCCCTACTTCTCGGTGGAAACATTGTATACATCTATAACGATATATATCCTAGCCTAAGGCAACCTAACATCTCGGATGTAATGTTTTACAACATTCCTGGCGTGTCGTCGCCTACTTCTCGATGGGGACATTATATAAATCTATAACGTTGTATATCCTAACCTAAGGCAACCTAACATCTCGGATGTAATATTTGACAACATTCCTGACGTGTCGGCCCGTACTTCTCGGTGGGAACATCATATGCGTCTATAGCGATATATATCCTAACCGAAGGCAACCTAACATCTGGGATGTAATATTTTACAACATTCCTGGCATGTCGGTCCCTACATCTCGGTGGGAAAATTATATACGTCTATAACGTTGTATATCCTAACCTAAGGCAACCTAACATCTCGGATGTAATATTTTACAACATTCCTGGCGTGTCGGCTCCTACTTTTCGGTGGGAACATTATATACGTCTATAACGTTATATATCCTAACGTAAGGCAACATAACATCTTTGATGTAATATTTTGCAACATTCCTGGCGTGTCGTCGCCTGCTTCTCGATGGGGACATTATATACGTCTATAACATTGTATATTCTAACCTAACGCAACCTAACATCTGGGATGTAATATTTTACATTACTCCTGGCATGTCGGTCCCTACGTCTCAGTGGGAACACTCTATACGTCTATAGCGTTGTATATCCTAACCCAAGGCAACCTAACATCTCGGGTGTAATATTTTACAACATTTCTGACGCGTCGGCTCCAATTTCTCGGTGGGAACATTAGATACGTCTATAACGTTATATATCATAGCCTAAGGCGACCTAACATGTCGAATGTAATATTTTACATCATTCCTGGCCTGTCGGCCCGTAGTTCTCGGTGGTAACATTATATACGTCTATAACGTTATATATCCTAGCCTAAGGCAAGATAACATGCCGAATGTAATATTTTACAACATTCCTGGCGTGTCGTCGCCTGCTTCTCAATGGGGACATTATATACATCTATAACGTTGTATATCCTAAGCTAAGGCAACCTAACATCTCGGATGTAATATTTTACAACATTCCTGGCATATCAGTCCCTACGTCTCGGTTTAAACATTGTATACGTCTATAACGATATATATCCTAGCCTAAGGCAACCTAACATCTCGGATGTAATATTTTACAACATTCTGGCGTTTCGTCGCCTGCTTCTCGATGGGGAGATTATATACTTCTATAACGTTGGATATCCTAACCTAACGCAACCTTACATCTGGGATGTAATATTCCTGGCGTGTCGTCGCCTACTTCTCGATAGGGACATTATATACATCTATAACATTGTATATCCTAACCTAAGGCAACCTAACATCTCGGATGTAATATTTTACAACATTCTGGCGTTTCGTCGTCGGCTTCTCGATGGGGAGATTATAAACGTCTATAACGTTGTATATCCTAACCTAACGCAACCTAACATTTGGGATGTAATATTTTACAACATTCCTTGCATGTCGGTGCCTACGTCTCGGTGGGAACATTATATACGTCTATAACGATATATATCCTGACCCAAGGCAACCTAACACCGCGGATGTAATAGTTGACAACATTCCTGGCGTGTAGGCCCGTACTTCTCGGTGGGAACATTGTATACGTCTACAACGTTATATATCCTAGCCTAAGGCAACCTAACACCTCGGATGTAATAGTTGGCAAAGTTCCTGGCGTGTACGCCCGTACTTCTCGGTGGGAACATTATATACGTCTATAACGTTGTATATCCTAGCCTAAGGCCAGCTAACATGTCGAATGTAATATTTTACAACATTCCTGGCATATCGGTCCCTACTTCTCGGTGAAAACATTGTATACGTGTATAACGATATATATCCTAGCCTAAGGTAACCTAACATCTCCTATGTAATATTTTACAACATTCCTGGCGTGTCGTCGCCTACTTCTCGATGGGGACATTATATACGTCGATAACGTTATATATCCTAGCCTAAGGCAACCTAACATGTCGAATGTAATATTTTACAACATTCCTGGCGTGTCGTCGCCTACTTCTCGATGGGGACATTATATACATCTATAACATTGTATATCCTAACCCAAGGCAACCTAACATCTCGGATGGAATATTTTACAACATTCCTGGCATATCGGTCCCTACTTCTCGGTAGGAACATTGCATACGTCTATAATGATATATATCCTTGCCTAAGGCAACATAACATCTCGGATGTAATATTTTACAACATTCCTGGCGTGTCGTCGCCTACTTCTGGATGGGGAGATTATATACGTCTATAACGTTATATATCCTAACCTAAGGCAACCTAACATCTCGGATGTAATAGTTGACAACATTCCTGGCGCGTCCGCCCGTACTTCTCGGTGGGAACATTATATACGTCTATAACGTTATATATCCTAGCCTAAGGCAACCTAACACCTCGGATGTAATATTTTACAACATTCCTGGCGTGTCGTCGCCTACTTCTCGATGGGGACATTATATACATCTATAACATTGTATATCCTAACCCAAGGCAACCTAACATTTCGGATGGAATATTTTACAACATTCCTGCCATATCGGTCCCTACTTATCGGTGGAAACATTGTATACGTCTATAACGATATATATCCTAGCCTAAGGCAACCTAACATCTCGGATGTAATATTTTACAACATTCTGGCGTGTCGTCGCCTGCTTCTCGATGGGAACATTATATACGTCTATAACGATGTGTATCCTAACCTAACGCAACCTAACGTCAGGGATGTAATATTCCTGGCGTGTCGTCGCCTACTTCTGGATGGGGAGATTATATACGTCTATAACGTTATATATCCTAACCTAAGGCAACCTAACATCTCGGATGTAATATTTTACAACATTCCTGGCATATCGGGCCCTACTTCTCGGTGGAAACATTGTATACATCTATAACGATATATATCCTAGCCTAAGGCAACCTAACATCTCGGATGTAATGTTTTACAACATTCCTGGCGTGTCGTCGCCTACTTCTCGATGGGGACATTATATAAATCTATAACGTTGTATATCCTAACCTAAGGCAACCTAACATCTCGGATGTAATATTTGACAACATTCCTGACGTGTCGGCCCGTACTTCTCGGTGGGAACATCATATGCGTCTATAGCGATATATATCCTAACCGAAGGCAACCTAACATCTGGGATGTAATATTTTACAACATTCCTGGCATGTCGGTCCCTACATCTCGGTGGGAAAATTATATACGTCTATAACGTTGTATATCCTAACCTAAGGCAACCTAACATCTCGGATGTAATATTTTACAACATTCCTGGCGTGTCGGCTCCTACTTTTCGGTGGGAACATTATATACGTCTATAACGTTATATATCCTAACGTAAGGCAACATAACATCTTTGATGTAATATTTTGCAACATTCCTGGCGTGTCGTCGCCTGCTTCTCGATGGGGACATTATATACGTCTATAACATTGTATATTCTAACCTAACGCAACCTAACATCTGGGATGTAATATTTTACATTACTCCTGGCATGTCGGTCCCTACGTCTCAGTGGGAACACTCTATACGTCTATAGCGTTGTATATCCTAACCCAAGGCAACCTAACATCTCGGGTGTAATATTTTACAACATTTCTGACGCGTCGGCTCCAATTTCTCGGTGGGAACATTAGATACGTCTATAACGTTATATATCATAGCCTAAGGCGACCTAACATGTCGAATGTAATATTTTACATCATTCCTGGCCTGTCGGCCCGTAGTTCTCGGTGGTAACATTATATACGTCTATAACGTTATATATCCTAGCCTAAGGCAAGATAACATGCCGAATGTAATATTTTACAACATTCCTGGCGTGTCGTCGCCTGCTTCTCAATGGGGACATTATATACATCTATAACGTTGTATATCCTAAGCTAAGGCAACCTAACATCTCGGATGTAATATTTTACAACATTCCTGGCATATCAGTCCCTACGTCTCGGTGGAAACATTGTATACGTCTATAACGATATATATCCTAGCCTAAGGCAACCTAACATTCGGATGTATTATTTTACAACACTACTGGCTTGTCGGTCCCTACATCTCGGTGGGAAAATTATATACGTCTATAACGTTGCATATCCTAACCTAAGGCAAACTAACCTCAATACCGTAATATTTTACAACATTGCTGGCATGTCGGTCCCTGCTTCTCGGTGGGAACATTATATACGTCTATAACGTTATATATCATAACCTAAGGCAACCTCACCCCTCTACCGTAATATTTTACAACATTCTTGGCGTGACGGCGCCTACTTCCCGATGGGGATATTATATACGTCTATAACGGAATATGTCCTAGCCTAAAGCAACCTAACATATCGGATGTAATATTTTACAACATTCCTGGCATGTCGATCCCTACATCTCGGTGGGAACATTCTATACGTCTATAACGTTGTATATGCTAACGTAAGGGAACCTAACATCTCGGGTGTAATATTTTACAACATTCCTGAAGCGTCGTCCCCTATTTCTCGGTGGGAATATTATATACGTCTGTAACGTTATATAACCTAGCCTAAGGCAACCTAACATGTCGAATGTAATATTTTACATCATTCTGGCGTGTCGTCGCCTGCTTCACGAAGGTGACATTATATACGTCTATAACGTTGTATATCCTAACATAAGGGAACCTAACATCTCGGATGTAATATTTTACAACATTCTGGCGTGTCGTCGCCTGCTTCTCAATGGGGACATTATATACGTCTATAACGTTGTATATCCTAACCCAAAGCAACCTATCTTCTGGGATGTAATATTTTACAACCTTTCTGGCATGTCGGTCCCCACGTCTCGGTGGGAACATTATATATGTCTATAACGATATATATCCTAACCTAAAGCAACCTAACAACTCGGATGTAATAGTTTACCACATTCCTGGCGGTCCCTACATCTCGGTGGGAACATTCTATACGTCTATAACGATATATATCCTAACCTAAAGCAACCTAACATCTCGGATGTAATATTTTACAACATTCCTGGCATGTCGATCCCTACATCTCGGTGGGAACATTCTATACGTCTATAACGTTGTATATGCTAACGTAAGGGAACATAACATCTCGGGTGTAATATTTTACAACATTCCTGAAGCGTCGGCCCCTATTTCTCGGTGGGAATATTATATACGTCTATAACGTTACATATCCTAGCCTAAGGCAACCTAACATGTCGAATGTAATATTTTACAACATTCTGGCGTGTCGTCGCCTACTTCGCGATGGGGACATTATATACATCTATAACGTTGTATATCCTAATCCAAAGCAACCTAACTTCTGGGTTGTAATATTTTACAACATTCCTGGCATGTCGGTCGCCACGTCTCGGTGGGAACATTATATAAGTCTATAACGATATTTATCCTAACCTAAAGCAACCTAACAACTCGTATGTAATGTTTTACAACATTCCTGGCATGTCGGTCCATACATCTCGGTGGGAACATTCTATACGTCTATAACGATATATATCCTAACCTAAAGCAACCTAACAACTCGGATGTAATATTTTACAACATTCCTGGCATGTCGGTCCCTACATCTCGGTGGGAACATTCTATACGTCTATAACGTTGTATATCCTAACCTAAGGGAACCTAACATTTCGGGTGTAATATTTTACAACATTCCTGACGCGTCGGCCCCTACTTCTCGGTGGTAACATTATATACGTCTATAACGTTGTATATGCTAACCTAAGGGAACCTAACATCTCGGGTGTAATATTTTACAACATTCCTGTCGCGTCGGCCCCTATTTCTCGGTGGGAATATTATATACGTCTATAACGTTATATATCCTAGCCTAAGGCAACCTAACATGTCGAATGTAATATTTTACAACATTCTGGCGTGTCGTCGACTGCTTCTCGAAGGGGACATTATATATGTCTATAACGTTGTATATCCTAACCTAACGCAACCTAACATCTGGGATGTAATATTTTACAACATTCCTGACGCGTCGGTCCCTACTTCTCGGTGGGAACATTGTGTACGTCTATAACGGAATATGTCCTAGCCTAAGGCAACCTAACATATCGGATGTAATATTTTACAACATTCCTGGCGTGTCGTCGCCTGCTTCTCGAAGGGGACATTATATACGTCTATAACGTTGTATATCCTAACCTAACGCAACCTAATATCTGGGATGTAATATTTTACAACATTCCTGGCATGTCGGTCCCTACATCTCGGTGGGAACATTCTATACGTCTATAACGTTGTATATCCTAACCTAAGGGAACCTAACATCTCGGGTGTAATATTTTACAACATTCCTGACGCGTCGGCCCCTATTTCTCGGTGGGAATATTATACACGTCTATAACGTTATATATCCTAGCCTAAGGCATCCTAACATGTCGAATGTAATATTTTACAACAATCTGGCGTGTCGTCGCCTGCTTCTTGAAGGGGACATTATATACGTCTATAACGTTGTATATCCTAACCTAACGCAACCTAACATCTGGGTTGTTTTATTTTACAACATTCCTGACGCGTCGGTCCCTACTTCTCGGTGGGAACATTGTATACGTCTATAACGATATATGTCCTAGCCTAAGGTAACCTAACATCTCGCATGTGATATTTTACAACATTCCTGGCGAGTCGTCGCCTGCTTCTCGATGGGGACATTATATACGTCTATAACGTTGTGTATCCTAACCCAAAGCAACCTAACTTCTGGGATGTAATATTTTACAACATTCCTGGCATGTCGGCCCCTACTTCTCTGTGGTAACATTATATACGTCTATAACGTTGTATATGCTAACCTAAGGGAACCTAACATCTCGGGTGTAATATTTTACAACATTCCTGTCGCGTCGGCCCCTATTTCTCGGTGGGAATATTATATACGTCTATAACGTTATATATCCTAGCCTAAGGCAACCTAACATGTCGAATGTAATATTTTACAACATTCTGGCGTGTCGTCGACTGCTTCGCGATGGGGACATTATATACATCTATAACGTTGTATATCCTAATCCAAAGCAACCTAACTTCTGGGATGTAATATTTTACAACATTCCTGGCATGTCGGTCGCCACGTCTCGGTGGGAACATTATATAAGTCTATAACGATATTTATCCTAACCTAAAGCAACCTAACAACTCGGATGTAATGTTTTACAACATTCCTGGCATGTCGGTCCATACATCTCGGTGGGAACATTCTATACGTCTATAACGATATATATCCTAACCTAAAGCAACCTAACAACTCGGATGTAATATTTTACAACATTCCTGGCATGTCGGTCCCTACATCTCGGTGGGAACATTCTATACGTCTCTAACGTTGTATATCCTAACCTAAGGGAACCTAACATTTCGGGTGTAATATTTTACAACATTCCTGACGCGTCGGCCCCTATTTCTCAGTGGGAATATTATATACGTCTATAACGTTACATATCCTAGCCTAAGGCAACCTAACATGTCGAATGTAATATTTTACAACATTCTGGCGTGTCGTCGCCTGCTTCTCGAAGGGGACATTATATACGTCTATAACGTTGTATATCCTAATCCAAGGCAACCTAACTTCTGGGATGTAATATTTTACAACATTCCTGGCATGTCGGTCCCCACGTCTCGGTGGGAACATTATATAAGTCTATAACGTTATATATCCTAACCTAAGGGAACCTAACATCTCGGGTGTAATATTTTACAACATTCCTGTCGCGTCGGCACCTATTTCTCGGTGGGAATATTATATACGTCTATAACGTTATATATCCTAGCCTAAGGCAACTTAACATGTCGAATGTAATATTTTACAACATTCTGGCGTGTCGTCGACTGCTTCTCGAAGGGGACATTATATATGTCTATAACGTTGTATATCCTAACCTAACGCAACCTAACATCTGGGATGTAATATTTTACAGCATTCCTGACGCGTCGGTCCCTACTTCTCGGTGGGAACATTGTGTACGTCTATAACGGAATATGTCCTAGCCTAAGTCAACCTAACATCTCGGATGAAATATTTTACAACGTTCCTGGCGTGTCGTCGCCTGCTTCTCGAAGGGGACATTATATACGTCTATAACGTTGTATATCCTAACATAACGCAACCTAATATCTGGGATGTAATATTTTACAACATTCCTGACGCGTCGGCCCTTATTTCTCGGTGTGCACATTATATACGTCTACAACGTTATATATCCTAGCCTAAGGCAACCTAACACGTCGAAAGTAATATTTTACAACATTCCTGGCGTGTCGTCGCCTACTTCGCGATGGGGACATTATGTACATCTATAACGTTGTATATCCTAACCTAACGCAACCTAACATCTGGGATGTAATATTTTACAGCATTCCTGACGCGTCGGTCCCTACTTCTCGGTGGGAACATTGTGTACGTCTATAGCGGAATATGTCCTAGCCTAAGGCAACCTAACATCTCGGATGTAATATTTTACAACATTCCTGGCATGTCGGTCCCTACATCTCGGTGGGAACATTCTATACGTCTATAACGTTGTATATCCTAACCTAAGGGAACCTATCATCTCGGGTGTAATATTTTACAACATTCCTGACGCGTCGGCCCCTATTTCTCGGTGGGAATATTATATACGTCTATAACGTTATATATCCTAGCCTAAGGCAACCTAACATATCGAATGTAATATTTTACATCATTCTGGCGTGTCGTCGCCTGCTTCTTGAAGGGGACATTATATACGTCTATAACGTTGTATATCCTAACCTAACGCAACCTAACATCTGGGTTGTTTTATTTCACAACATTCCTGACGCGTCGGTCCCTACTTCTCGGTGGCAAAATTGTATACGTCTATAACGATATATACTAGCCTAAGGCAACCTAACATCTCGGATGTAATATTTTACAACATTCTGGCGTGTCGGTCCCTACTTCTCGGTGGGAACATTGTATACGTCTATAACGATATATGTCCTAGCCTAAGGTAACCTAACATCTCGCATGTGATATTTTACAACATTCCTGGCTAGTCGTCGCCTGCTTCTCGGTGGGAACATTCTATACGTCTATAACGTCGTATATCCTAACCTAATGCAACCTAACATCTGGGATGTAATATTTTACAACATTCCTGACGCGTCGGCACCTATTTCTCGGTGTGAACATTATATACGTCTATAACGTTATATATCCTAACCTAAGGCATCCTAACATGTCGAAAGTAATATTTTACAACATTCCTGGCGTGTCGTCGCCTACTTCGCGATGGGGACATTATATACATCTGTAACGTTGTATATCCTAACCTAAGGCAACCTAACATCTCGGATGTAATATTTTACAACATTCCTGGCATGTCGGTCCCTACTTCTCGGTGGGAACATTCTATACGTCTATAACGATATATATCCTAACCTAAAGCAACCAAACAACTCGGATGTAATATTTTACAACATTCCTGGCATGTCGGTCCCTACATCTCGGTGGGAACATCCTATACTTCTATAACGTTGTATATGCTAACCTAAGGGAACCTAACATCTCGGGTGTAATATTCTACAACATACCGACGCGTCGGCCCCTATTTCTCGGTGGGAATATTATATACGTCTATAACATTATATATCCTAGCCTAAGGCAACCCAACATATCGAACGTAATATTTTACAACATTCTGGCGTGTCGTCGCCTGCTTCTCGAAGGGGACATTATATACGTCTATAAAGTTGTATATCCCAACCTGACGTAACCTAACATCTGGGATGTAATATTTTACAACATTCCTGACGCGTCGGCCCCTATTTCTCGGTGGGAACATTATATACGTCTATCACGTTACATATCCTAGCCTAAGGCAACCTAACATATCGTAGGTAATATTTTACAACATTCTGGCGTGTCGTCGCCTGCTTCTCGATGGGGACATTAGATACGTCTATAACGTTGTATATCCTAATCTAAGGGAACCTAACATGTCGGATGTAATATTTTGCAACATTCCTGACGCGTCGGCCCCTATTTCTCGGTGGGAACGTTATATACGTCTATCACGTAATATATCCTAGCCTAAGGCAACCTAACAACTCGGATGTAATATTTTACAACATTCCTGTCATGTCGGTCCCTACATCTCGGTGGGAACATTCTATACGTCTATAACGTTGTATATCCTAACCTAAGGGAACCTAACATTTCGGGTGTAATATTTTACAACATTCCTGACGCGTCGGCCCCTACTTCTCGGTGGTAACATTATATACGTCTATAACGTTGTATATGCTAACCTAAGGGAACCTAACATCTCGGGTGTAATATTTTACAACATTCCTGTCGCGTCGGCCCCTATTTCTCGGTGGGAATATTATATACGTCTGTAACGTTATATATCCTAGCCTAAGGCAACCTAACATCTGGGATGTAATATTCTACAACATTCCTGGCGTGTCGTCGCCTGCTTCTCGAAGGGGACATTATATACGTCTATAACGTTGTATATCCTAACCTAACGCAACCTAATATTTGGGATGTAATATTTTACAACATTCCTGACGCGTCGGCCCTTATTTCTCGGTGTGCACATTATATAGGTCTATAACGTTATATATCCTAGCCTAAGGCAACCTAACACGTCGAAAGTAATATTATACAACATTCCTGGCGTGTCGTCGCCTACTTCGCGATGGGGACATTATATACATCTATAACGTTGTATATCCTAATCCAAAGCAACCTAACTTCTGGGATGTAATATTTTACAACATTCCTGGCATGTCGGTCCCCACGTCTCGGTGGGAACATTATATAAGTCTATAACGTTATATATCCTAACCTAAGGGAACCTAACATCTCGGGTGTAATATTTTACAACATTCCTGTCGCGTCGGCACCTATTTCTCGGTGGGAATATTATATACGTCCAGAACGTTATATATCCTAGCCTAAGGCAACCTAACATGTCGAATGTAATATTTTACAACATTCTGGCGTGTCGTCGACTGCTTCTCGAAGGGGACATTATATATGTCTATAACGTTGTATATCCTAACCTAACGCAACCTAACATCTGGGTTGTATTATTTTACAACATTCCTGACGCGTCGGTCCCTACTTCTCGGTGGGAACATTGTATACGTCTATAACGATATATGTCCTAGCCTAAGGTAACCTAACATCTCGCATGTGATATTTTACAACATTCCTGGCGTGTCGTCGCCTACTTCGCGATGGGGACATTATATACATCTGTAACGTTGTATATCCTAACCTAAGGCAACCTAACATCTCGGATGTAATATTTTACAACATTCCTGGCATGTCGGTCCCTACTTCTCGGTGGGAACATTATATAAGTCTATAACGATATATATCCTGACCTAAAGCAACCTAACAACTCGGATGTAATATTTTACAACATTCCTGGCATGTCGGCCCCTACTTCTCTGTGGTAACATTATATACGTCTATAACGTTGTATATGCTAACCTAAGGGAACCTAACATCTCGCGTGTAATATTTTACAACATTCCGGACGCGTCGGCCCCTATTTCTCGGTGGGAACATTACATACGTCTATAAGGTTAGATATCCTAGCCTAAGGCAACCTAACATGTCGCATGTAATATTGTACAACATTCCTGGCGTGTCGTCACCTACTTCTGGATGGGGACATTATATACATCTATAACGTTGTACATCCTAACCTAAGGCAACCTAACATTTCGGATGTAATACTTAACAACATTCCTGGCATGTCGGTCCCTACTTCTCGGTGGCAAAATTGTATACGTCTATAACGATATATACTAGCCTAAGGCAACCTAACATCTCGGATGTAATATTTTACAACATTCTGGCGTGTCGGTCCCTACTTCTCGGTGGGAACATTGTATACGTCTATAACGATATATGTCCTAGCCTAAGGTAACCTAACATCTCGCATGTGATATTTTACAACATTCCTGGCTAGTCGTCGCCTGCTTCTCGGTGGGAACATTCTATACGTCTATAACGTCGTATATCCTAACCTAATGCAACCTAACATCTGGGATGTAATATTTTACAACATTCCTGACGCGTCGGCCCTTATTTCTCGGTGTGCACATTATATACGTCTATAACGTTATATATCCTAGCCTAAGGCAACCTAACACGTCGAAAGTAATATTATACAACATTCCTGGCGTGTCGTCGCCTACTTCGCGATGGGGACATTATATACATCTATAACGTTGTATATCCTAATCCAAAGCAACCTAACTTCTGGGATGTAATATTTTACAACATTCCTGGCGTGTCGTCGCCTACTTCTGAATGAAGACATTATATACATCTATAACTTTGTATATCCTAACCTAAGGCAACCTAACATCTCGGATGTAATATTTGACAACATTCCTGGCATGTCGGTCCCCACTTCTCTGTGGGAATATTATATAAGTCTATAATGATATATATCCTAACCTGAAGCAACCTAGCAACTCGGATGTCATATTTTACAACATTCCTGGCATGTCGGTCCCTACATCTAGGTGGGAACATTCTATACGTCTATAACGTCGTATATCCTAACCTAACGCAACCTAACATCTGGGATGTAATATTTTACAACATTCCTGACGCGTCGGCACCTATTTCTCGATGGGGACATTATATACGTCTATAACGTTGTATATCCTAACCCAAAGCAACCAAACATTTGGGATGTAATATTTTACAACATTCCTGGCATGTCGGTACCCACGTCTCGGTGGGAACATTATATAAGTCTATAACGATATATATCCTAACCTAAAGCAACCTAACAACTCGGATGTAATATTTTACAACATTCCTGGCATGTTGGTCCGTACATCTCGGTGGGAACATTCGATACGTCTATAACGTTGTATATGCTAACCTAAGGGAACCTAACATCTCGGGTGTAATATTTTACAACATACCGACGCGTCGGCCCCTATTTCTCGGTGGGAATATTATATACGTCTATAACGTTATATATCCTAGTCTAAGGCAACCTAACATGTCGAATGTAAAATTTTACAACATTCTGGCGTTTCCTCGCCTGCTTCTTGAAGGGGACATTATATACGTCTATAACTTTGTATATCCTAACCTAACGCAACCTAACATCTGGGTTGTTTTATTTTACAACATTCCTGACGCGTCGGTCCCTACTTCTCGGTGGGAACATTGTATACGTCCATAACGATATATGTCCTAGCCTAAGGTAACCTAACATCTCGCATGTAATATTTTACAACATTCCTGGCGTGTCGTCGCCTGCTTCTCGATGGGGACATTATATACGTCTATAACGTTGTATATCCTAACCCAAAGCAACCTAACTTCTGGGATGTAATATTTTACAACATTCCTGGCATGTCGGTCCCCGCGTCTCGGTGGGAACATTATATAAGTCTATAACGATATATATCCTAACCTAACGCAACCTAACATCTCGGTTGTTTTATTTTACAACATTCCTGACGCGTCGGTCCCTACTTCTCGGTGGGAACATTGTATACGTCTATAACGATATATGTCCTAGCCTAAGGTAACCTAACATCTCGCATGTAATATTTTACAATATTCCTGGCGTGTAGTCGCCTGCTTCTCGAAGGGGACATTATATACGTCTATAACGTTGTATATCCTAACCTAAGGGAACCTAACATCTCGGGTGTAATATTTTACAACATTCCTGACGCGTCGGCCCCTATTTCTCGGTGGGAACATTATATACGTCTATCACGTTATATATCCTAGCCTAAGGCAACCTAACATGTCGAATGTAATATTTTACAACATTCTGGCGTGTCGTCGCCTGCTTCTCGATGGGGACATTAGATACGTCTATAACGTTGTAAGTCCTAACCTAACGCAATCTAACATCTCGGATGTAATATTTGACAACACTCCTGGCATGTCGGTCCCTACAACTCGGGGGGAACATTCTATACGTATATAACGTTGTATGTCCTAACCTAACGCAACCTAACATCTCGGATGTAATATTTTACAACATTCCTGGCATGTCGGTCCCTACATCTCGGTGGGAACATTCTATACGTCTATAACGTTGTATATCCTAACCTAACCTAACTTCTCGGGTGTAATATTTTACAACATTCCTGACGCGTCGGCCCCTATTTCTCGGTGGGAATATTATATACGTCTATAACGTTATATATCCTAGCCTAAGGCAACCTAACATGTCGAAAGTAATATTTTACAACATTCTGGCGTGTCGTCGCCTGCTTCTCGAAGGGGACATTATATACGTCTATAACGTTGTATATCCTAACCTAACGCAACCTAACATCTGGGATGTAATATTTTACAACATTCCTGACGCGTCGGTCCCTACTTCTCGGTGGGAACATTGTATACGTCTATAACGGAATATGTCCTACCCTAAGGCAACCCAACATCTCGGATGTAATGTTTTACAACATTCCTGGCGTGTCGTCGCCTGCTTCTCGATGGGGACATTATATACGTCTATAACGTTGTATATTCTAACCCAAAGCAACCTAACTTCTGGGATGTAATATTTTACAACATTCCTGGCATGTCGGTCCCCACGTCTCGGCGGGAACATTATATAAGTCTATAACGATATATATCCTAACCTAAAGCAACCTAACACCTCGGATGTAATATTTTAGATCATTCCTGTCATGTCGGTCCCTACATCTCGGTGGGGACATTCTATACGTCTATAACGTTGTATATCCTAACCTAAGGGAACCTAACATTTCGGGTGTAACATTTTGCAACATTCCTAACGCGTCGGCCCCTATTTCTCGGTGGGAATATTATATACGTCTATAACGTTGTATATCCTAACCTAAGGGAACCTAACATTTCGGGTGTAATATTTTGCAACATTCCTGACGTGTCGGCTCCTATTTCTCGGTGGGAATATTATATACGTCTATAACGTTACATATCCTAGCCTAAGGCAACCTAACATGACGAATGTAATATTTTACAACATTCTGGCGTGTCGTCGCCTGCTTCTCAAAGGGGACATTATATACGTCTATAACGTTGTATATCCTAACCTAACGCAACCTAACATCTGGGTTGTTTTATTTTACAACATTCCTGACGCGTCGGTCCCTACTTCTCGGTGGGAACATTGTATACGTCTATAACGATATATGTCCTAGCCTAAGGTAACCTAACATCTCGGATGTAATATTTTACAACATTCCTGACGTGTCGTCGCCTGCTTCTCGATGGGGACATGATATACGTCTATAACGTTGTATATCCTAACCCAAAGCAACCTAACTTCTGGGATGTAATAGTTTACAACATAACTGGCATGTCGGTCCCCACGTCTCGGTGGGAACATTATATTAGTCTATGACGATATATATCCTAACCTAAAGCAACATAACAACTCGGATGTAATAGTTTACCACATTCCTGGCGGTCCCTACATCTCGGTGGCAACATTCTATACGTCTATACCGTTGTATATCCTAACCTAAGGGAACCTAACTTCTCGGGTGTAATATTTTACAACATTCCTGACGCGTCGGCTCCTATTTCTCGGTGGGAATATTATATACGTCTATAACGTTATATATCCTAACGTAAGCAAACGTAACATCTCGGATGTAATATTTTACAACATTCCTGGCGTGTCGTCGCCTGCTTCTCGATGGGGACATTATATACGTCTATAACGTTGTATATCCTAACCCAAAGCAACTTAACTTCTGGGATGTAATATTTTGCAACATTTCTGGCATGTCGGTCCCCACGTCTCGGTGGGAACATTATATAAGTCTATAACGATATATATCCTAACCTAAAGCAACCAAACAACTCGAATGTAATATTTTAGAACATTCCTGGCATGTCGGTCCCTACATCTCGGTGGGAACATTCTATACGTCTATAACGTTGTATATCCTAACCTAAGGGAACCTAACATTTCGGGTGTAATATTTTACAACATTCCTGACGCGTCGGCCCCTATTTCTCGGTGGGAATATTATATACGTCTATAACGTTGTATATCTCAGCATAAGGCAACCTAACATCTCGGGTGTAATATTTTACAACATTCCTGACGCGTCGGACCCTATTTCTCTGTGGGAATATTATATACGTCTATAACGTTATATATCCTAGCCTAAGGCAAACTAACATGACGAATGTAATATTTTACAACATTCTGGCGTGTCGTCGCCTGCTTCTCAAAGGGGACATTATATACGTCTATAACGTTGTATATCCTAACCTAACGCAACCTAACATCTGGGTTGTTTTATTTTACAACATTCCTGACGCGTCGGTCCCTACTTCTCGGTGGGAACATTGTATACGTCTATAACGATATATGTCCTAGCCTAAGGTAACCTAACATCTCGGATGTAATATTTGACAACATTCCTGACGTGTCGTCGCCTGCTTCTCGATGGGGACATGATATACGTCTATAACGTTGTATATCCTAACCCAAAGCAACCTAACTTCTGGGATGTAATAGTTTACAACATAACTGGCATGTCGGTCCCCACGTCTCGGTGGGAACATTATATTAGTCTATGACGATATATATCCTAACCTAAAGCAACCTAACAACTCGGATGTAATAGTTTACCACATTCCTGGCGGTCCCTACATCTCGGTGGCAACATTCTATACGTCTATACCGTTGTATATCCTAACCTAAGGGAACCTAACTTCTCGGGTGTAATATTTTACAACATTCCTGACGCGTCGGCTCCTATTTCTCGGTGGGAATATTATATACGTCTATAACGTTATATATCCGAACGTAAGCAAACGTAACATCTCGGATGTAATATTTTACAACATTCCTGGCGTGTCGGCGCCTGCTTCTCGATGGGGACATTATATACGTCTATAACGTTGTATATCCTAACCCAAAGCAACTTAACTTCTGGGATGTAATATTTTGCAACATTCCTGGCATGTCGGTCCCCACGTCTCGGTGGGAACATTATATAAGTCTATAACGATATATATCCTAACCTAAAGCAACCAAACAACTCGAATGTAATATTTTAGAACATTCCTGGCATGTCGGTCCCTACATCTCGGTGGGAACATTCTATACGTCTATAACATTGTATATCCTAACCTAAGGGAACCTAACATTTCGGGTGTAATATTTTACAACATTCCTGACTCGTCGGCCCCTATTTCTCGGTGGGAATATTATATACGTCTATAACGTTGTATACCTCAGCATAAGGCAACCTAACATCTCGGGTGTAATATTTTACAACATTCCTGACGCGTCGGACCCTATTTCTCTGTGGGAATATTATATACGTCTATAACGTTATATATCCTAGCCTAAGGCAACCTAACATGACGAATGTAATATTTTACAACATTCTGGCGTGTCGTCGCCTGCTTCTCAAAGGGGACATTATATACGTCTATAACGTTGTATATCATAACCTAACGCAACCTAACATCTGGGATGTAATATTTTACAACATTCCTGACGCGTCGGCCCCTATTTCTCGGTGGGAATATTATATGCGTCTACAACGTTATATATCCTAGCCTAAGGCGACCTAACATGTCGAATGTAATATTTTACATCATTCCTGTCGTGTCGGCCCGTAGTTCTCGGTGGTAACATTATATACGTCTATAAGGTTAGATATCCTAGCCTAAGGCAACCTAACATGTCGCATGTAATATTGTTCAACATTCCTGGTGTGTCGTCACCTACTTCTGGATGGGGACATTATATACATCTATAACGTTGTACATCCTAACCTAAGGCAACCTAACATATCGGATGTAATATTTTACAACATTCCTGACGCGCCGGCCTCTATTTCTCGGTGGTAACATTATATACGTCTATAAGGTTACATATCCTAGCCTAAGGCAACCTAACATGTCGCATGTAATATTGTACAACATTCCTGGCGTGTCGTCACCTACTTCTGGATGGGGACATTATATACATCTATAACGTTGTACATCCTAACCTAAGGCAACCTAACATATCGGATGTAATATTTTACAACATTCCTGACGCGTCGGCTCCTATTTCTCGGTGGGAATATTATATACGTCTATAACGTTATATATCCTAGCCTAAGGCAACCTAACATGTCGCATGCAATATTGTACAACATTCCTGGCGTGTCGTCGCCTGCTTCTCGATGGGGACATTATATACGTCTATGACGTTGTATATCCTAACCCAAAGCAACCTAACTTCTGGGATGTAATATTTTACAACATTCCTGGCATGTCGGTCCCCACGTCTTGGTGGGAACATTATATAAGTCTATAACGATATATATCCCAACCTAAAGCAACCTAACAACTCGGAGGTAATATTTTAGAACATTCCTGGCTTGTCGGTCCCTACATCTCGGTGGGGACATTCTATACGTCTATAACGTTGTATATCCTAACCTAAGGGAACCTAACATTTCGGGTGTGATATTTTACAACATTCCTGACGCGTCGGCCCCTATTTCTCGGTGGGAATATTATATACGTCTATAACGTTATATATCCTAACGTAAGGCAACATAACATCTCGGATGTAATATTTTACAACATTCCTGGCGTGTCGTCGCCTGCTTCTCGATGGGGACATTATATACGTCTATAACGTTGTATATCCTAACCCAAAGCAACCTAACTTCTGGGATGTAATATTTTGCAACATTCCAGGCATGTCGGTCCCCACGTCTCGGTGGGAACATTATATAAGTCTATAACGATATATATCCTAACCTAAAGCAACCTAACATGTCGCATGTAATATTGTACAATATTCCTGGCGTGTCGTCACCTACTTCTGGATGGGGACATTATATACATCTATAACGTTGTACATCCTAACCTAAGGCAACCTAACATATCGGATGTAATATTTTACAACATTCCTGACGCGTCGGCCCCTATTTCTCGGTGGGAATATTATATACGTCTATAACGTTATATATCCTAGCCTAAGGCAACCCAACATGTCGAATGTAATATTATACAACATTCTGGCGTGTCGTCGCCTGCTTCTCGAAGGGGACATTATATACTTCTATAACGTTGTATATCCTAACCTTACGCAACCTAACATCTGGGATGTAATATTTTACAACATTCCTGACGCGTCGGCCCCTATTTCTCGGTGTGAACGTTATATACGTCTATAACGTTATATATCCTAGCCTAAGGCAACCTAACATGTCGAAAGTAATATTTTACAACATTCCTGGCGTGTCGTCGCCTACTTCGCGATGGGGCATTATATACATCTATAACGTTGTACATCCTAACCTAAGGGAACCTAACATCTCGGGTGTAATATTTTACAACATTCCTGACGCGTCGGCCCCTATTTCTCTGTGGGAACATTATATACGTCTATAACGTTATATATCCTGGCCTAAGGCGACCTAACATGTCGAATGTAATATTTTACATCATTCCTGACGTGTCGGCCCGTAGTTCTCGGTGGTAACATTATATACGTCTATAAGGATAGATATCCTAGCCTAAGGCAACCCATCATGTCGCATGTAATATTGTACAACATTCCTGGCGTGTCGTCAACTACTTCTGGATGGGGACATTATATACATCTATAACGTTGTACATCCTAACCTAAGGCAACCTAACATATCGGGTGTGATATTTTACAACATTCCTGACGCGTCGGCCCCTATTTCTCGGTGGGAATATTATATACGTCTATAACGTTATATATCCTAACGTAAGGCAACATAACATCTCGGATGTAATATTTTACAACATTCCTGGCGTGTCGTCGCCTGCTTCTCGATGGGGACATTATATTCGTCTACAACGTTGTATATCCTAACCCAAAGCAACCTAACTTCTGGGATGTAATATTTTGCAACATTCCTGGCATGTCGGTCCCCACGTCTCGGTGGGAACATTATATAAGTCTATAACGATAAATATCCTAACCTAAAGCAACCTAACATGTCGCATGTAATATTGTACAACATTCCTGGCGTGTCGTCACCTACTTCTGGATGGGGACATTATATACATCTATAACGTTGTACATCCTAACCTAAGGCAACCTAACATATCGGATGTAATATTTTACAACATTCCTGACGCGTCGGCCCCTATTTCCCGGTGGGAATATTATATACGTCTATAACGTTATATATCCTAGCCTAAGGCAACCCAACATGTCGAATGTAATATTTTACAACATTCTGGCGTATCGTCGCCTGCTTCTCGAAGGGGACATTATATACGTCTATAACGTTGTATATCCTAACCTAACGCAACCTAACATCTGGGATGTAATATTTTACAACATTCCTGACGCGTCGGCCCCTATTTCTCGGTGTGAACATTATATACGTCTATAACGTTATATATCCTAGCCTAAGGCAACCTAACATGTCGAAAGTAATATTTTACAACATTCCTGGCGTGTCGTCGCCTGCTTCTCGAAGGGGACATTAAATACGTCTATAACGTTGTATATCCTAACCTAAGGGAACCTAACTTCTCGGGTGTAATATTTTACAACATTCCTGACGCGTCGGCCCCTATTTCTCGGTGGGAATATTATATACGTCTATAACGTTATATATCCTAACGTAAGCAAACATAACATCTCGGATGTAATATTTTACAACATTCCTGGCGTGTCGTCGCCTGCTTCTCGATGGGGACATTATATACGTCTATAACGTTGCATATTCTAACCCAAAGCAACCTAACTTCTGGGATGTAATATTTTACAACATTCCTGGCATGTCTGTCCCCACGTCTCGGCGGGAACATTATATAAGTCTATAACGATATATATCCCAACCTAAAGCAACCTAACAACTCGGAGGTAATATTTTAGAACATTCCTGGCTTGTCGGTCCCTACATCTCGGTGGGGACATTCTATACGTCTATAACGTTGTATATCCTAACCTAAGGGAACCTAACATTTCGGGTGTGATATTTTACAACATTCCTGACGCGTCGGCCCCTATTTCTCGGTGGGAATATTATATACGTCTATAACGTTATATATCCTAACGTAAGGCAACATAACATCTCGGATGTAATATTTTACAACATTCCTGGCGTGTCGTCGCCTGCTTCTCGATGGGGACATTATATACGTCTATAACGTTGTATATCCTAACCCAAAGCAACCTAACTTCTGGGATGTAATATTTTGCAACATTCCAGGCATGTCGGTCCCCACGTCTCGGTGGGAACATTATATAAGTCTATAACGATATATATCCTAACCTAAAGCAACCTAACATGTCGCATGTAATATTGTACAATATTCCTGGCGTGTCGTCACCTACTTCTGGATGGGGACATTATATACATCTATAACGTTGTACATCCTAACCTAAGGCAACCTAACATATCGGATGTAATATTTTACAACATTCCTGGCATGTCGGTCCCTACTTCTCGGTGGGAACATTCTATACGTCTATAACGTTGTATATCCTCACCTAAGGGAACCTAACATCTCGGGTGTAATATTTTACAACATTCCTGACGCGTCGGCCCCTATTTCTCTGTGGGAACATTATATACGTCTATAACGTTATATATCCTAGCCTAAGGCGACCTAACATGTCGAATGTAATATTTTACATCATTCCTGACGTGTCGGCCCGTAGTTCTCGGTGGTAACATTATATACGTCTATAAGGATAGATATCCTAGCCTAAGGCAACCCATCATGTCGCATGTAATATTGTACAACATTCCTGGCGTGTCGTCACCTACTTCTGGATGGGGACATTATATACATCTATAACGTTGTACATCCTAACCTAAGGCAACCTAACATATCGGGTGTGATATTTTACAACATTCCTGACGCGTCGGCCCCTATTTCTCGGTGGGAATATTATATACGTCTATAACGTTATATATCCTAACGTAAGGCAACATAACATCTCGGATGTAATATTTTACAACATTCCTGGCGTGTCGTCGCCTGCATCTCGATGGGGACATTATATTCGTCTATAACGTTGTATATCCTAACACAAAGCAACCTAACTTCTGGGATGTAATATTTTGCAACATTCCTGGCATGTCGGTCCCCACGTCTCGGTGGGAACATTATATAAGTCTATAACGATAAATATCCTAACCTAAAGCAACCTAACATGTCGCATGTAATATTGTACAACATTCCTGGCGTGCCGTCACCTACGTCTGGATGGGGACATTATATACATCTATAACGTTGTACATCCTAACCTAAGGCAACCTAACATATCGGATGTAATATTTTACAACATTCCTGACGCGTCGGCCCCTATTTCTAGGTGGGAATATTATATACGTCTATAACGTTATATATCCTAGCCTAAGGCAACCTAACATCTCGGATGTAATATTTTACAACATTCCTGGCGTGTCGTCGCCTGCTTCTCGATGGGGACATTATATACGTCTATAACGTTGTATATCCTAACCGAAAGCAACCTAACTTCTGGGATGTAATATTTTACAACATTCCTGGCATGTCGGTCCCCACGTCTCGGTGGGAACATTATATAAGTCTATAACGATATATATCCTAACCTAAAGCAACCTAACATCTCGGAGGTAATATTTTAGAACATTCCTGGCATGTCGGTCCCTACATCTCGGTGGGGACATTCTATACGTCTATAACGTTGTATATCCTAACCTAAGGGAACCTAACATTTCGGGTGTAATATTTTGCAACATTCCTGACGCGTCGGCCCCTATTTGTCGGTGGGAATATTATATACGTCTATAACGTTATATATCCTAGCCTAAGGCAACCTAACATGTCGAAAGTAATATTTTACAACATTCCTGGCGTGTCGTCACCTGCTTCTCGAAGGGGACATTAAATACGTCTATAACGTTGTATATCCTAACCTAAGGGAACCTAACTTCTCGGGTGTAATATTTTACAACATTCCTGACGCGTCGGCCCCTATTTCTCGGTGGGAATATTATATACGTCTATAACGTTATATATCCTAACGTAAGCAAACATAACATCTCGGATGTAATATTTTACAACATTCCTGGCGTGTCGTCGCCTGCTTCTCGATGGGGACATTATATACGTCTATAACGTTGTATATTCTAACCCAAAGCAACCTAACTTCTGGGATGTAATATTTTACAACATTCCTGGCATGTCTGTCCCCACGTCTCGGCGGGAACATTATATAAGTCTATAACGATATATATCCTAACCTAAAGCAACCTAACACCTCGGATGTAATATTTTAGAACATTCCTGTCATGTCTGTCCCTACATCTCGGTGGGGACAATCTATACGTCTATAACGTTGTATATTCAAACCTAAGGGAACCTAACATTTCGTGTGTAATATTTTGCAACATTCCTGACGCGTCGGCCCCTATTTCTCGGTGGGAATATTATATACATCTATAACGTTATATATCCTAGCCTAAGGCAAACTAACATTTCGGGTGTAATATTTTACAACAGTCCTGACGCGTCGGCCCCTATTTCTCGGTGGGAATATTATATACGTCTATAACGTTGTATATCCTAGCCTAAGGCAACCTAACATGTCGAATGTAATATTTCACAACATTCTGGAGTGTCGTCGCCTGCTTCTCAAAGGGGAAATTATATACGTCTATAACGTTGTATATCATAACCTAACGCAACCTAACATCTGGGATGTAATATTTTACAACATTCCTGACGCGTCGGCCCCTATTCCTCGGTGGGAATATTATATACGTCTACAACGTTATATATCCTAGCCTAAGGCGACCTAACATGTCGAATGTAATATTTTACATCATTCCTGTCGTGTCGGCCCGTAGTTCTCGGTGGTAACATTATATACGTCTATAAGGTTAGATATCCTAGCCTAAGGCAACCTAACATGTCGCATGTAATATTGTTCAACATTCCTGGTGTGTCGTCACCTACTTCTGGATGGGGACATTATATACATCTATAACGTTGTACATCCTAACCTAAGGCAACCTAACATATCGGATGTAATATTTTACAACATTCCTGACGCGTCGGCCCCTATTTCTCGGTGGGAATATTATATACGTCTATAACGTTATATATCCTAGCCTAAGGCAACCCAACATATCGAATGTAATATTATACAACATTCTGGCGTGTCGTCGCCTGCTTCTCGAAAGGGACATTATATACTTCTATAACGTTGTATATCCTAACCTAACGCAACCTAACATCTGGGATGTAATATTTTACAACATTCCTGACGCGTCGGCCCCTATTTCTCGGTGGGAATATTATATACGTCTACAACGTTATATATCCTAGCCTAAGGCGACCTAACATGTCGAATGTAATATTTTACATCATTCCTGTCGTGTCGGCCCGTAGTTCTCGGTGGTAACATTATATACGTCTATAAGGTTAGATATCCTAGCCTAAGGCAACCTAACATGTCGCATGTAATATTGTTCAACATTCCTGGTGTGTCGTCACCTACTTCTGGATGGGGACATTATATACATCTATAACGTTGTACATCCTAACCTAAGGCAACCTAACATATCGGATGTAATATTTTACAACATTCCTGACGCGTCGGCCCCTATTTCTCGGTGGGAATATTATATACGTCTATAACGTTATATATCCTAGCCTAAGGCAACCCAACATGTCGAATGTAATATTATACAACATTCTGGCGTGTCGTCGCCTGCTTCTCGAAGGGGACATTATATACTTCTATAACGTTGTATATCCTAACCTAACGCAACCTAACATCTGGGATGTAATATTTTACAACATTCCTGACGCGTCGGCCCCTATTTCTCGGTGTGAACGTTATATACGTCTATAACGTTATATATCCTAGCCTAAGGCAACCTAACATGTCGAAAGTAATATTTTACAACATTCCTGGCGTGTCGTCGCCTACTTCGCGATGGGGACATTATATACATCTATAACGTTGTATATCCTAACATAAGGCAACCTAACATCTCGGATGTAATATTTTACAACATTCCTGGCATGTCGGTCCCTACTTCTCGGTGGGAACATTCTATACGTCTATAACGTTGTATATCCTCACCTAAGGGAACCTAATATCTCGGGTGTAATATTTTACAACATTCCTGTCGTGTCGGCCCGTAGTTCTCGGTGGTAACATTATATACGTCTATAAGGTTAGATATCCTAGCCTAAGGCAACCTAACATGTCGCATGTAATATTGTTCAACATTCCTGGTTTGTCGTCACCTACTTCTGGATGGGGACATTATATACATCTATAACGTTGTACATCCTAACCTAAGGCAACCTAACATATCGGACGTAATATTTTACAACATTCCTGACGCGTCGGCCCCTATTTCTCGGTGGGAATATTATATACGTCTATAACGTTATATATCCTAACGTAAGGCAACATAACACCTCGGATGTAATATTTAACAACATTCCTGGCGTGTCGTCGCCTGCTTCTCGATGGGGACATTATATACGTCTATAACGTTGTATATCCAAACCCAAAGCAACCTAACTTCTGGGATGTAATATTTTGCAACATTCCTGGCATGTCGGTCCCCACGTCTCGGTGGGAACATTATATAAGTCTATAACGATAAATATCCTAACCTAAAGCAACCTAACATGTCGCATGTAATATTGTACAACATTCCTGGCGTGTCGTCACCTACTTCTGGATGGGGACATTATATACATCTATAACGTTGTACATCCTAACCTAAGGCAACCTAACATATCGGATGTAATGTTTTACAACATTCCTGACGCGTCGGCCCCTATTTCTACGTGGGAATATTATATACGTCTATAACGTTATATATCCTAGCCTAAGGCAACCTAACATCTCGGATGTAATATTTTACAACATTCCTGGCGTGTCGTCGCCTGCTTCTCGATGGGGACATTATATACGTCTATAACGTTGTATATTCTAACCCAAAGCAACCTAACTTCTGGGATGTAATATTTTACAACATTCCTGGCATGTCTGTCCCCACGTCTCGGCGGGAACATTATATAAGTCTATAACGATATATATCCTAACCTAAAGCAACCTAACACCTCGGATGTAATATTTTAGAACATTCCTGTCATGTCTGTCCCTACATCGCGGTGGGGACAATCTATACGTCTATAACGTTGTATATCCTAACCTAAGGGAACCTAACATTTCGGGTGTAATATTTTGCAACATTCCTGACGCGTCGGCCCCTATTTCTCGGTGGGAATATTATATACATCTATAACGTTATATATCCTAGCCTAAGGCAAACTAACATTTCGGGTGTAATATTTTACAACAGTCCTGACGCGTCGGCCCCTATTTCTCGGTGGGAATATTATATACGTCTATAACGTTATATATCCTAACGTAAGGCAACATAACACCTCGGATGTAATATTTAACAACATTCCTGGCGTGTCGTCGCCTGCTTCTCGATGGGGACATTATATACGTCTATAACGTTGTATATCCTAACCCAAAGCAACCTAACTTCTGGGATGTAATATTTTGCAACATTCCTGGCATGTCGGTCCCCACGTCTCGGTGGGAACATTATATAAGTCTATAACGATAAATATCCTAACCTAAAGCAACCTAACATGTCGCATGTAATATTGTACAACATTCCTGGCGTGTCGTCACCTACTTCTGGATGGGGACATTATATACATCTATAACGTTGTACATCCTAACCTAAGGCAACCTAACATATCGGATGTAATATTTTACAACATTCCTGACGCGTCGGCCCCTATTTCTACGTGGGAATATTATATAC
The DNA here is from genome assembly GCA_963969225.1 of Xylocopa violacea. Lineage (NCBI taxonomy): Eukaryota > Metazoa > Arthropoda > Insecta > Hymenoptera > Apidae > Xylocopa > Xylocopa violacea. Next base: position 300,936 of record CAXAJV010000832.1, read on the forward strand.
GTCTATAACGTTATATATCCTAGCCTAAGGCAACCTAACATCTCGGATGTAATATTTTACAACATTCCTGGCGTGTCGTCGCCTGCTTCTCGATGGGGACATTATATACGTCTATAACGTTGTATATCCTAACCCACAGCAACCTAACTTCTGGGATGTAATATTTTACAACATTCCTGGCATGTCGGTCCCCACGTCTCGGTGGGAACATTATATAAGTCTATAACGATATATATCCTAACCTAAAGCAACCTAACATCTCGGAGGTAATATTTTAGAACATTCCTGGCATGTCGGTCCCTACATCTCGGTGGGGACATTCTATACGTCTATAACGTTGTATATCCTAACCTAAGGGAACCTAACATTTCGGGTGTAATATTTTGCAACATTCCTGACGCGTCGGCCCCTATTCGTCGGTGGGAATATTATATACGTCTATAACGTTATATATCCTAGCCTAAGGCAACCTAACATATCGGTTGTAATATTTTACAACATTCCTGACGCGTCGGCCCCTATTTCCCGGTGGGAATATTATATACGTCTATAACGTTATATATCCTAGCCTAAGGCAACCCAACATGTCGAATGTAATATTTTACAACATTCTGGCGTATCGTCGCCTGCTTCTCGAAGGGGACATTATATACGTCTATAACGTTGTATATCCTAACCTAACGCAACCTAACATCTGGGATGTAATATTTTACAACATTCCTGACGCGTCGGCCCCTATTTCTCGGTGTGAACATTATATACGTCTATAACGTTATATATCCTAGCCTAAGGCAACCTAACATGTCGAAAGTAATATTTTACAACATTCCTGGCGTGTCGTCGCCTGCTTCTCGAAGGGGACATTAAATACGTCTATAACGTTGTATATCCTAACCTAAGGGAACCTAACTTCTCGGGTGTAATATTTTACAACATTCCTGACGCGTCGGCCCCTATTTCTCGGTGGGAATATTATATACGTCTATAACGTTATATATCCTAACGTAAGCAAACATAACATCTCGGATGTAATATTTTACAACATTCCTGGCGTGTCGTCGCCTGCTTCTCGATGGGGACATTATATACGTCTATAACGTTGTATATTCTAACCCAAAGCAACCTAACTTCTGGGATGTAATATTTTACAACATTCCTGGCATGTCTGTCCCCACGTCTCGGCGGGAACATTATATAAGTCTATAACGATATATATCCTAACCTAAAGCAACCTAACACCTCGGATGTAATATTTTAGAACATTCCTGTCATGTCTGTCCCTACATCGCGGTGGGGACAATCTATACGTCTATAACGTTGTATATCCTAACCTAAGGGAACCTAACATTTCGGGTGTAATATTTTGCAACATTCCTGACGCGTCGGCCCCTATTTCTCGGTGGGAATATTATATACATCTATAACGTTATATATCCTAGCCTAAGGCAAACTAACATTTCGGGTGTAATATTTTACAACAGTCCTGACGCGTCGGCCCCTATTTCTCGGTGGGAATATTATATACGTCTATAACGTTATATATCCTAGCCTAAGGCAACCTAACATGTCGAATGTAATATTTTACAACATTCTGGAGTGTCGTCGCCTGCTTCTCAAAGGGGAAATTATATACGTCTATAACGTTGTATATCCTAACCTAACGCAACCTAACATCTGGGATGTAATATTTTACAACATTCCTGACGCGTCGGCCCCTATTTCTCGGTGGGAATATTATATACGTCTACAACGTTATATATCCTAGCCTAAGGCGACCTAACATGTCGAATGTAATATTTTACATCATTCCTGTCGTGTCGGCCCGTAGTTCTCGGTGGTAACATTATATACGTCTATAAGGTTAGATATCCTAGCCTAAGGCAACCTAACATGTCGCATGTTTAATTGTTCAACATTCCTGGTGTGTCGTCACCTACTTCTGGATGGGGACATTATATACATCTATAACGTTGTACATCCTAACCTAAGGCAACCTAACATATCGGATGTAATATTTTACAACATTCCTGACGCGCCGGCCTCTATTTCTCGGTGGTAACATTATATACGTCTATAAGGTTAGATATCCTAGCCTAAGGCAACCTAACATGTCGCATGTAATATTGTACAACATTCCTGGCGTGTCGTCACCTACTTCTGGATGGGGACATTATATACATCTATAACGTTGTACATCCTAACCTAAGGCAACCAAACATATCGGATGTAATATTTTACAACATTCCTGACGCGTCGGCTCCTATTTCTCGGTGGGAATATTATATACGTCTATAACGTTATATATCCTAGCCTAAGGCAACCTAACATGTCGCATGCAATATTGTACAACATTCCTGGCGTGTCGTCACCTACTTCTGGATGGGGACATTATATACATCTATAACGTTGTACATCCTAACCTAAGGCAACCTAACATATCGGATGTAATATTTTACAACATTCCTGACGCGTCGGCCCCTATTTCTCGGTGGGAATATTATATACGTCTATAACGTTATATATCCTAGCCTAAGGCAACCCAACATGTCGAATGTAATATTATACAACATTCTGGCGTGTCGTCGCCTGCTTCTCGAAGGGGACATTATATACTTCTATAACGTTGTATATCCTAACCTAACGCAACCTAACATCTGGGATGTAATATTTTACAACATTCCTGACGCGTCGGCCCCTATTTCTCGGTGTGAACGTTATATACGTCTATAACGTTATATATCCTAGCCTAAGGCAACCTAACATGTCGAAAGTAATATTTTACAACATTCCTGGCGTGTCGTCGCCTACTTCGCGATGTGGACATTATATACATCTATAACGTTGTATATCCTAACCTAAGGCAACCTAACATCTCGGATGTAATATTTTACAACATTCCTGGCATGTCGGTCCCTACTTCTCGGTGGGGACATTATATACGTCTATAACGTTGTATATCCTAACCCAAAGCAACCTAACTTCTGGGATGTAATATTTTACAACATTCCTGGCATGTCGGCCCCCACGTCTTGGTGGGAACATTATATAAGTCTATAACGATATATATCACAACCTAAAGCAACCTAACAACTCGGAGGTAATATTTTAGAACATTCCTGGCTTGTCGGTCCCTACATCTCGGTGGGGACATTCTATACGTCTATAACGTTGTATATCCTAACCTAAGGGAACCTAACATTTCGGGTGTGATATTTTACAACATTCCTGACGCGTCGGCCTCTATTTCTCGGTGGGAATATTATATACGTCTATAACGTTATATAACCTAACGTAAGGCAACATAACATCTCGGATGTAATATTTTACAACATTCCTGGCGTTTCGTCGCCTGCTTCTCGATGGGGACATTATATACGTCTATAACGTTGTATATCCTAACCCAAAGCAACCTAACTTCTGGGATGTAATATTTTGCAACATTCCAGGCATGTCGGTCCCCACGTCTCGGTGGGAACATTATATAAGTCTATAACGATATATATCCTAACCTAAAGCAACCTAACATGTCTCATGTAATATTGTACAATATTCCTGGCGTGTCGTCACCTACTTCTGGATGGGGACATTATATACATCTATAACGTTGTACATCCTAACCTAAGGCAACCTAACATATCGGATGTAATATTTTACAACATTCCTGACGCGTCGGCCCCTATTTCTCGGTGGGAATATTATATACGTCTATAACGTTATATATCCTAGCCTAAGGCAACCCAACATGTCGAATGTAATATTATACAACATTCTGGCGTATCGTCGCCTGCTTCTCGAAGGGGACATTATATACGTCTATAACGTTGTATATCCTAACCTAACGCAACCTAACATCTGGGATGTAATATTTTACAACATTCCTGACGCGTCGGCCCCTATTTCTCGGTGTGAACATTATATACGTCTATAACGTTATATATCCTAGCCTAAGGCAACCTAACATGTCGAAAGTAATATTTTACAACATTCCTGGCGTGTCGTCGCCTGCTTCTCGAAGGGGACATTAAATACGTCTATAACGTTGTATATCCTAACCTAAGGGAACCTAACTTCTCGGGTGTAATATTTTACAACATTCCTGACGCGTCGGCCCCTATTTCTCGGTGGGAATATTATATACGTCTATAACGTTATATATCCTAACGTAAGCAAACATAACATCTCGGATGTAATATTTTACAACATTCCTGGCGTGTCGTCGCCTGCTTCTCGATGGGGACATTATATACGTCTATAACGTTGTATATTCTAACCCAAAGCAACCTAACTTCTGGGATGTAATATTTTACAACATTCCTGGCATGTCTGTCCCCACGTCTCGGCGGGAACATTATATAAGTCTATAACGATATATATCCTAACCTAAAGCAACCTAACACCTCGGATGTAATATTTTAGAACATTCCTGTCATGTCTGTCCCTACATCGCGGTGGGGACAATCTATACGTCTATAACGTTGTATATCCTAACCTAAGGGAACCTAACATTTCGGGTGTAATATTTTGCAACATTCCTGACGCGTCGGCCCCTATTTCTCGGTGGGAATATTATATACATCTATAACGTTATATATCCTAGCCTAAGGCAAACTAACATTTCGGGTGTAATATTTTACAACAGTCCTGACGCGTCGGCCCCTATTTCTCGGTGGGAATATTATATACGTCTATAACGTTATATATCCTAGCCTAAGGCAACCTAACATGTCGAATGTAATATTTTACAACATTCTGGAGTGTCGTCGCCTGCTTCTCAAAGGGGAAATTATATACGTCTATAACGTTGTATATCCTAACCTAACGCAACCTAACATCTGGGATGTAATATTTTACAACATTCCTGACGCGTCGGCCCCTATTTCTCGGTGGGAATATTATATACGTCTACAACGTTATATATCCTAGCCTAAGGCGACCTAACATGTCGAATGTAATATTTTACATCATTCCTGTCGTGTCGGCCCGTAGTTCTCGGTGGTAACATTATATACGTCTATAAGGTTAGATATCCTAGCCTAAGGCAACCTAACATGTCGCATGTTTAATTGTTCAACATTCCTGGTGTGTCGTCACCTACTTCTGGATGGGGACATTATATACATCTATAACGTTGTACATCCTAACCTAAGGCAACCTAACATATCGGATGTAATATTTTACAACATTCCTGACGCGCCGGCCTCTATTTCTCGGTGGTAACATTATATACGTCTATAAGGTTAGATATCCTAGCCTAAGGCAACCTAACATGTCGCATGTAATATTGTACAACATTCCTGGCGTGTCGTCACCTACTTCTGGATGGGGACATTATATACATCTATAACGTTGTACATCCTAACCTAAGGCAACCAAACATATCGGATGTAATATTTTACAACATTCCTGACGCGTCGGCTCCTATTTCTCGGTGGGAATATTATATACGTCTATAACGTTATATATCCTAGCCTAAGGCAACCTAACATGTCGCATGCAATATTGTACAACATTCCTGGCGTGTCGTCACCTACTTCTGGATGGGGACATTATATACATCTATAACGTTGTACATCCTAACCTAAGGCAACCTAACATATCGGATGTAATATTTTACAACCTTCCTGACGCGTCGGCCCCTATTTCTCGGTGGGAATATTATATACGTCTATAACGTTATATATCCTAGCCTAAGGCAACCCAACATGTCGAATGTAATATTATACAACATTCTGGCGTGTCGTCGCCTGCTTCTCGAAGGGGACATTATATACTTCTATAACGTTGTATATCCTAACCTAACGCAACCTAACATCTGGGATGTAATATTTTACAACATTCCTGACGCGTCGGCCCCTATTTCTCGGTGTGAACGTTATATACGTCTATAACGTTATATATCCTAGCCTAAGGCAACCTAACATGTCGAAAGTAATATTTTACAACATTCCTGGCGTGTCGTCGCCTACTTTGCGATGTGGACATTATATACATCTATAACGTTGTATATCCTAACCTAAGGCAACCTAACATCTCGGATGTAATATTTTACAACATTCCTGGCATGTCGGTCCCTACTTCTCGGTGGGGACATTATATACGTCTATAACGTTGTATATCCTAACCCAAAGCAACCTAACTTCTGGGATGTAATATTTTACAACATTCCTGGCATGTCGGCCCCCACGTCTTGGTGGGAACATTATATAAGTCTATAACGATATATATCACAACCTAAAGCAACCTAACAACTCGGAGGTAATATTTTAGAACATTCCTGGCTTGTCGGTCCCTACATCTCGGTGGGGACATTCTATACGTCTATAACGTTGTATATCCTAACCTAAGGGAACCTAACATTTCGGGTGTGATATTTTACAACATTCCTGACGCGTCGGCCTCTATTTCTCGGTGGGAATATTATATACGTCTATAACGTTATATAACCTAACGTAAGGAAACATAACATCTCGGATGTAATATTTTACAACATTCCTGGCGTGTCGTCGCCTGCTTCTCGATGGGGACATTATATACGTCTATAACGTTGTATATCCTAACCCAAAGCAACCTATCTTCTGGGATGTAATATTTTGCAACATTCCAGGCATGTCGGTCCCCACGTCTCGGTGGGAACATTATATAAGTCTATAACGATATATATCCTAACCTAAAGCAACCTAACATGTCTCATGTAATATTGTACAATATTCCTGGCGTGTCGTCACCTACTTCTGGATGGGGACATTATATACATCTATAACGTTGTACATCCTAACCTAAGGCAACCTAACATATCGGATGTAATATTTTACAACATTCCTGACGCGTCGGCCCCTATTTCTCGGTGGGAATATTATATACGTCTATAACGTTATATATCCTAGCCTAAGGCAACCCAACATGTCGAATGTAATATTATACAACATTCTGGCGTGTCGTCGACTGCTTCTCGAAGGGGACATTATATACTTCTATAACGTTGTATATCCTAACCTAACGCAACCTAACATCTGGGATGTAATATTTTACAACATTCGTGACGCGTCGGCCCCTATTTCTCGGTGTGAACGTTATATACGTCTATAACGGTATATATCCTAGCCTAAGGCAACCTAACATGTCGAAAGTAATATTATACAACATTCCTGGCGTGTCGTCGCCTACTTCGCGATGTGGACATTATATACATCTATAACGTTGTATATCCTAACCTAAGGCAACCTAACATCTCGGATGTAATATTTTACAACATTCCTGGCATGTCGGTCCCTACTTCTCGGTGGGGACATTATATACGTCTATAACGTTGTATATCCTAACCCAAAGCAACCTAACTTCTGGGATGTAATATTTTACAACATTCCTGGCATGTCGGCTCCCACGTCTTGGTGGGAACATTATATAAGTCTATAACGATATATATCACAACCTAAAGCAACCTAACAACGCGGAGGTAATATTTTAGAACATTCCTGGCTTGTCGGTCCCTACATCTCGGTGGGGACATTCTATACGTCTATAACGTTGTATATCCTAACCTAAGGGAACCTAACATTTCGGGTGTGATATTTTACAACATTCCTGACGCGTCGGCCCCTATTTCTCGGTCGGAATATTATATACGTCTATAACGTTATATAACCTAACGTAAGGCAACATAACATCTCGGATGTAATATTTTACAACATTCCTGGCGTGTCGTCGCCTGCTTCTCGATGGGGACATTATATACGTCTATAACGTTGTATATCCTAACCCAAAGCAACCTAACTTCTGGGATGTAATATTTTGCAACATTCCAGGCATGTCGGTCCCCACGTCTCGGTGGGAACATTATATAAGTCTATAACGATATATATCCTAACCTAAAGCAACCTAACATGTCTCATGTAATATTGTACAATATTCCTGGCGTGTCGTCACCTACTTCTGGATGGGGACATTATATACATCTATAACGTTGTACATCCTAACCTAAGGCAACCTAACATATCGGATGTAATATTTTACAACATTCGTGACGCGTCGGCCCCTATTTCTCGGTGGGAATATTATATACGTCTATAACGGTATATATCCTAGCCTAAGGCAACCCAACATGTCGAATGTAATATTATACAACATTCTGGCATGTCGTCGCCTGCTTCTCGAAGGGGACATTATATACTTCTATAACGTTGTATATCGTAACCTAACGCAACCTAACATCTGGGATGTAATATTTTACAACATTCCTGACGCGTCGGCCCCTATTTCTCGGTGTGAACGTTATATACGTCTATAACGTTATATATCCTAGCCTAAGGCAACCTAACATGTCGAAAGTAATATTTTACAACATTCCTGGCGTGTCGTCGCCTACTTCGCGATGGGGACATTATATACATCTATAACGTTGTATATCCTAACCTAAGGCAACCTAACATCTCGGATGTAATATTTTACAACATTCCTGGCATGTCGGTCCCTACTTCTCGGTGGGAACATTCTATACGTCTATAACGTTGTATATCCTTACCTAAGGGAACCTAATATCTCGGGTGTAATATTTTACAACATTCCTGACGCGTCGGCCACTATTTCTCTGTGGGAACATTATATACGTCTATAACGTTATATATCCTAGCCTAAGGCGACCTAGCATGTCGAATGTAATATTTTACATCATTCCTGACTTGTCGGCCCGTAGTTCTCGGTGGTAACATTATATACGTCTATAAGGATAGATATCCTAGCCTAAGGCAACCCATCATGTCGCATGTAATATTGTACAACATTCCTGGCGTGTCGTCACCTACTTCTGGATGGGGACATTATATACATCTATAACGTTGTATATCCTAACCTAAGGCAACCTAACATATCGGATGTAATATTTTACAACATTCCTGACGCGTCGGCCCCTATTTCTCGGTGGGAATATTATATACGTCTATAACGTTATATATCCTAGCCTAAGGCAACCCAACATGTCGAATGTAATATTATACAACATTCTGGCATGTCGTCGCCTGCTTCTCGAAGTGGACATTATATACTTCTATAACGTTGTATATCCTAACCTAATGCAACCTAACATCTGGGATGTAATATTTTACAACATTCCTGACGCGTCGGCCCCTATTTCTCGGTGTGAACGTTATATACGTCTATAACGTTATATATCCTAGCCTAAGGCAACCTAACATGTCGAAAGTAATATTTTACAACATTCCTGGCGTGTCGTCGCCTACTTCGCGATGGGGACATTATATACATCTATAACGTTGTATATCCTAACCTAAGGCAACCTAACATCTCGGATGTAATATTTTACAACATTCCTGGCATGTCGGTCCCTACTTCTCGGTGGGAACATTCTATACGTCTATAACGTTGTATATCCTCACCTAAGGGAACCTAATATCTCGGGTGTAATATTTTGCAACATTCCTGACGCGTCGGCCCCTATTTCTCGGTAGGAATATCATATACGTCTATAACGTTATATATCCTAGCCTAAGGCAACCTAACATGTCGAATGTAATATTTTACAACATTCCTGGCTCGTCGGATCCTACTTCTCGGTGGGAACATTATATACGTCTATAACGTTATATATCCTAACCTAAGGCAACCTAACATCTCGGATGTAATATTTTACTACATTCCTCGCACGTCGGCCCCTACTTCTCGGTAGGAACATTATATACGTCTATAATGCTATATATCATAACCTAAGGCAACCTAACATCTCCACCGTACAATTTTACAACATTCCTGGCATGCATGTACCTATATCTCTGTGGTAACATTATATACGTCTATAACGTTTTATATCCTAGCCTATGGCAACCTAACATCTCGGGTGTAATATTTTACTATATTCCTGGCACGTCGGCCCCTACTCCTCGGTGGGAACATTATATACGTCTATAACGCTATATATCCTAGCCTAAGGCAACCTGACATGTCGAATGTAATATTTTACAACATACCTGGCGCGTCGGCACCTACTTCTCGTTGGGAACAATATATAAGTCAATAACGTTATATATCCTAACCTAAGGCAACCTAACATCTCGGATGTAATATTTAACTACATTCCTGGCACGTCGGCCCCTACTTCTCGGTGGGAACATTATATACGTCTATAACGCTATATCTCCTAGCCTAAGGCAACCTAATCTTTCGAATGTAATATTTTATAACATTCCTGGCTAGTCGGCCCCCACTTCTCGGTGGGAACATTATATACGTCTATAACGCTATATATCCTAGCCTAGGGTAACCTAACATGTCGAGCGTAATATTTTACAACATTCCTGGATCGTCGGCTCCTACTTCTCGGTGGGAACATTATATACGTCTATAACGTTATATATCCTAGCCTAAGGCAATCCTAACATGTCGATTGTAATATTTTACAACATTCCTGGCATGTCGGCTCCTACTTCTCGGTGGGAACAGTATATACATCTATAACGTTATATATCCTAGCCTAAGGCAACCTAACATCTAAGATGTAATATTTTACTACATTCCTGGCGCGCTGGACCCTACATCTCGGTGGGAACATTATATACGTCTGTAACGCTATATATCCTAGACTAAGACAAGCTAACGTGTCGAATGTAATATTTTACAACATTCCTGGCGCTTCAGCACCTACTTCTCGGTGGGAATATTATATACGTCTATAAAGCTATATATCCTTGCTTAAGGCAACCTAACATGTCGAATGTAATATTTTACAACATTCCTGGCGCGTCGGCCCCTACTTACGGTGGGAACATTATATAAGTCAATAAGGTAATATATCCTAAGCTAAGGCAACCTATCATCTCTACCGTAATAATTTACAACATTCCTGGCATGCAAGTGCCTAGTTCTCTATGGTAATATTATATACGTCTATAACGTTATATATCCTAACCTACTGCAACCTAACATCTCGGATGTAATATTTTACTACATTCCTGGCGCGGCGGCACCTACTTCTCGGTGGGAACAGTATATACGTCTAAAACGTTATATATCCTAACCTAAGGCAACCTAACATACCGAATGTAATATTTTACAACATTCCCGGCGCTTCGGTCCCTACTTCTCTGTGGTACCATTATATACGTCTATAAGGTTATATATCCTAGCCTAAGGCAATCCTAAGATGTCGAATGTATTATTTTACAACATTCCAGGCGCGTCCGCTACTACTTCTCGGTGGGATCATTATATAGGTCAATAACGTTATATATCCTAACCTAAGGCAACCTAGCATCACGGGTGTAATATTTTACTACATTCCTGGCACGTCGGCCCGTACCTATCGGCGGTAACATTATATAAGTCATTAACGATATATATCCTAACGTAAGGCAACCTAACATCTCGTATGTAATATTTTACTACATTCCTGGCATGTCGGCCCCTACTTCTCAGTGGGAACATTATATAAGTCAATAACGTTATATATTCTAACGTAAGGCAACCTACCATCTCGGATGTAATATTTTACTACATTCCTGGCACGTCGGCCCCTACTTCTCGGTGGGAACATTATATACGTCTATAACGCTATATATCCTAACCTAAGGCAACCTAACATCTCTACCGTACAATTTTACAACATTCCTGGCATGCAAGTACCTATATCTCTGTGGTAACATTATATACGTCTATAACGTTATATATCCTAGCCTATGGCAACCTAACATCTCGGGTGTAATATTTTACTATATTCCTGTCATGTCGGTCCCTACTGCTCGGTGGGAACATAGTATACGTCTATAACGATATATATCCTAGCCTAAGGCAACCTAACATGTCGAATGTAATATTTTACAACATTCCTGTCGTGTCGTCGCCTGCTTCTCGATGGGGACATTATATACGTCTATAACGTTGTATATTCTAACCTAACGCAACCTAACATCTGGGATGTAATATTTTACAACATTCCTGGCGTGTCGTCGCCTACTTCTGGATGGGGACATTATATACATCTATAACGTTGTATATTCTAACCTAACACAACCTAACATCTGGGATGTAATATTTTACAACATTCCTGGCATGTCGGGCCCTACGTCTCGGTGGGAACATTATATACGTCTATAACGATATATATCCTAACCTAAGGCAACCTAACATCTCGGATGTAATATTTTACAACATTCCTGGCGCTTCGGCTGCTACTTTTCGGTGGGAACATTATATACGTCTATAACCTTACATATCCTAACGTATGGCAACATAACATCTCGGATTTTATATTTTACAACATTCCTGGCGTGTCGTCGCCTGCTTCTCGATGGGGACTTTATGTACGTCTATAACGTTGTATATCCTAACCTAAGGGAACCTAACATCTCGGGTGTAATATTTTACAACATTGCTGCCGCGTCGGCCCTATTTCTCGGTGGGAACATTCTATACGTCTATAACGTTGTATATCATAACCTAAGGGAACCTAACTTGTAGAATGTAATATTTTACAACATTCCTGGCGTGTCGTCGCCTACTTGTGGATGGGAACATTATATACATCTATAACGTTGTATATCCTAACCTAAGGCAACCTAACATCTCGGATGTAATATTTTACAACGTTCCTGGCATGTCGGTCCCTACTTCTCGGTGGGAACATTCTATACGTCTATAACGATATATATTCTAGCCTAAGGCAACCTAACATGTCGATTGTAATATTTTACAACATTCCTGTCGTGTCGTCGCCTGCTTCTCGATGGGGACATTATATACGTCTATAACGTTGTATATTCTAACCTAACGCAACCTAACATCTGGGATGTCATATTTGACAACATTCCTGGCGTGTCGTCGCCTACTTCTGGATGGGGACATTATATACATTTATAACGTCATATATCCTAACCTAAGGGAACCTAACATCTCGGGTGTAATATTTTACAACATTCCTGGCGTGTCGTCGCCTACTTCTCGATGGGGACATTATATACATCTATAACGTTGTATATGCTAACCTAAGGCAACCTAACATCTCGGATGTAATATTTTACAACATTCCTGGCATGTCGGGCCCTACTTCTCGGTGGGAACATTGTATACGTCTATAACGATATATATCCTAGCCTAAGGCAACCTAACATGTCGAATGTAATATTTTACAACATTCCTGGCGTGTCGTCGCCTGCTTCTCGATGGGGACATTCTATGCGTCTATAACGTTGTATATCCTAACCTAAGGGAACCTAGCATATCGGGTGTAATATTTTAGAACATTCCTGACGCGTCAGTCCCTATTTCTCGGTGGGAACATTGTATACGTCTATAACGATATATATTCTAGCCTAAGGCAACCTAACATGTCGATTGTAATATTTTACAACATTCCTGTCGTGTCGTCGCCTGCTTCTCGATGGGGATATTATATACGTCTATAACGTTGTATATTCTAACCTAACGCAACCTAACATCTGGGATGTTATATTTTACAACATTCCTGGCGTGTCGTCGCCTACTTCTGGATGGGGACATTATATACATCTATAACGTCATATATCCTAACCTAAGGGAACCTAACATCTCGGGTGTAATATTTTACAACATTCCTGGCGTGTCGTCGCCTACTTCTCGATGGGGACATTATATACATCTATAACCTTGTATATACTAACCTAACGCAACCTAACATCTGGAATGTAATATTTTACAACATTCCGGGCATGTCGGTCCCTACGTCTCGGTGGGAACATTATATACGTCTATAACGATATATATCCTAACCTAAGGCAACCTAACATCTCGGATGTAATATTTTACAACATTCCTGGCATGTCGGTCCCTACTTCTCGGTGGGAACATTGTATACGTCTATAACGATATATATTCTAGCCTAAGGCAACCTAACATGTCGATTGTAATATTTTACAACATTCCTGTCGTGTCGTCGCCTGCTTCTCGATGGGGACATTATATACGTCTATAACGTTGTATATTCTAACCTATCGCAACCTAACATCTGGGATGTTATATTTTACAACATTCCTGGCGTGTCGTCGCCTACTTCTGGATGGGGACATTATATACATCTATAACGTCATATATCCTAACCTAAGGGAACCTAACATCTCGGGTGTAATATTGTACAACATTCCTGGCGTGTCGTCGCCTACTTCTCGATGGGGACATTATATACGTCTATAACGTTGTATATTCTAACCTAACGCAACCTAACATCTGGGATGTAATATTTTACAACATTCCTGGCGTGTCGTCGCCTACTTCTGGATGGGGACATTATATACATCTATAACGTCATATATCCTAACCTAATGGAACCTAACATCTCGGGTGTAATATTTTACAACATTCCTGGCGTGTCGTCGCCTACTTCTCGATGGGGACATTATATACATCTATAACGTTGTATATCCTAACCTAAGGCAACCTAACATCTCGGATGTAATATTTTAAAACATTCCTAGCATGTCGGTCCCTACGTCTCGATGGGGACTTTATGTACGTCTATAACGTTGTATATCCTAACCTAAGGGAACCTAACATCTCGGGTGTAATATTTTACAACATTGCTGCCGCGTCGGCCCCTATTTCTCGGTGGGAACATTCTATACGTCTATAACTTTGTATATCATAACCTAAGGGAACCTAACTTGTAGAATGTAATATTTTACAACATTCCTGGCGTGTCGTCGCCTACTTCTGTATGGGGACATTATATACATCTATAACGTCATATATCCTAACCTAACGGAACCTAACATCTCGGGTGTAATATTTTACAACATACCTGGCGTGTCGTCGCCTACTTCTCGATGGGGACATTATATACATCTATAACGTTGTATATTCTAACCTAACACAACCTAACATCTGGGATGTAATATTTTACAACATTCCTGGCATGTCGGGCCCTACGTCTCGGTGGGAACATTATATACGTCTATAACGATATATATCCTAACCTAAGGCAACCTAACATCTCGGATGTAATATTTTACAACATTCCTGGCGCTTCGGCTGCTACTTTTCGGTGGGAACATTATATACGTCTATAACGTTACATATCCTAACGTATGGCAACATAACATCTCGGATTTTATATTTTACAACATTCCTGGCGTGTCGTCGCCTGCTTCTCGATGGGGACTTTATGTACGTCTATAACGTTGTATATCCTAACCTAAGGGAACCTAACATCTCGGGTGTAATATTTTACAACATTGCTGCCGCGTCGGCCCTATTTCTCGGTGGGAACATTCTATACGTCTATAACGTTGTATATCATAACCTAAGGGAACCTAACTTGTAGAATGTAATATTTTACAACATTCCTGGCGTGTCGTCGCCTACTTGTGGATGGGAACATTATATACATCTATAACGTTGTATATCCTAACCTAAGGCAACCTAACATCTCGGATGTAATATTTTACAACATTCCTGTCGTGTCGTCGCCTGCTTCTCGATGGGGACATTATATACGTCTATAACGTGGTATATTCTAACCTAAGGCAACCTAACATCTCGGATGTAATATTTTACAACATTCCTGGCATGTCGGTCCCTACTTCTCGGTGGGAACATTGTATACGTCTATAACGATATATATTCTAGCCTAAGGCAGCCTAACATGTCGAATGTAATATTTTACAACATTCCTATCGTGTCGTCGCCTGCTCCTCGATGGGGACATTATATACGTCTATAACGTTGTATATTCTAACCTAACGCAACCTAACATCTGGGATGTAATATTTTACAACATTCCTGGCGTGTCGTCGCCTACTTCTGGATGGGGACATTATATACATCTATAACGTCATATATCCTAACCTAATGGAACCTAACATCTCGGGTGTAATATTTTACAACATTCCTGGCGTGTCGTCGCCTCCTTCTCGATGGGGACATTATATATATCTATAACGTTGTATATCCTAACCTAAGGCAACCTAACTTCTCGGATGTAATATTTTAGAACATTCCTGACGCGTCAGTCCCTATTTCTCGGTGGGAACATTATATACGTCTATAACGTTATATATCCTACCCTAAGGCAACCTAACTTGTAGAATGTAATATTTTACAACATTCCTGGCGTGTCGTCGCCTACTTCTCTATGGGAACATTATATACATCTATAACGTTGTATATCCTAACCTAACATCTCGGATGTAATATTTTACAACATTCCTGTCATGTCGGTCCCTACTTCTCGGTGGGAACATTGTATACGTCTATAACGATATATATCCTAGCCTAAGGCAACCTAACATGTCGAATGTAATATTTTACAACATTCCTGTCGTGTCGTCGCCTGCATCTCGATGGGGACATTATATACGTCTATAACGTTGTATATTCTAACCTAACGCAACCTAACATCTGGGATGTAACATTTTAAAACATTCCTAGCATGTCGGTCCCTACGTCTCGATGGGGACTTTATGTACGTCTATAACGTTGTATATCCTAATCTAAGGGAACCTAACATCTCGGGTGTAATATTTTACAACATTGCTGCCGCGTCGGCCCCTATTTCTCGGTGGGAACATTCTATACGTCTATAACGTTGTATACCATAACCTAAGGGAACCTAACTTGTAGAATGTAATATTTTACAACATTCCTGGCGTGTCATCGCCTACTTCTGTATGGGGACATTATATACATCTATAACGTCATATATCCTAACCTAACGGAACCTAACATCTCGGGTGTAATATTTTACAACATACCTGGCGTGTCGTCGCCTACTTCTCGATGGGGACATTATATACATCTATAACGTTGTATATTCTAACCTAACACAACCTAACATCTGGGATGTAATATTTTACAACATTCCTGGCATGTCGGGCCCTACGTCTCGGTGGGAACATTATATACGTCTATAACGATATATATCCTTACCTAAGGCAACCTAACATCTCGGATGTAATATTTTACAACATTCCTGGCGCTTCGGCTGCTACTTTTCGGTGGGAACATTATATACGTCTATAACGTTACATATCCTAACGTATGGCAACATAACATCTCGGATTTTATATTTTACAACATTCCTGGCGTGTCGTCGCCTGCTTCTCGATGGGGACTTTATGTACGTCTATAACGTTGTATATCCTAACCTAAGGGAACCTAACATCTCGGGTGTAATATTTTACAACATTGCTGCCGCGTCGGCCCTATTTCTCGGTGGGAACATTCTATACGTCTATAACGTTGTATATCATAACCTAAGGGAACCTAACTTGTAGAATGTAATATTTTACAACATTCCTGGCGTGTCGTCGCCTACTTGTGGATGGGAACATTATATACA
Source organism: Xylocopa violacea (assembly GCA_963969225.1). Taxonomy (NCBI): domain Eukaryota; kingdom Metazoa; phylum Arthropoda; class Insecta; order Hymenoptera; family Apidae; genus Xylocopa; species Xylocopa violacea. The sequence continues at coordinate 318,247 of CAXAJV010000832.1, forward strand.
TCTATAACGTTGTATATCCTAACCTAAGGCAACCTAACATCTCGGATGTAATATTTTACAACATTCCTGTCGTGTCGTCGCCTGCTTCTCGATGGGGACATTATATACGTCTATAACGTGGTATATTCTAACCTAACGCAACCTAACATCTGGGATGTAATATTTTACAACATTCCTGGCGTGTCGTCGCCTACTTCTGGATGGGGACATTATATACATCTATAACGTCATATATCCTAACCTAAGGGAACCTAACATCTCGGGTATAATATTTTACAACATTCCTGGCGTGTCGTCGCCTACTTCTCGATGGGAACATTATATACGTCTATAACGTTATATATCCTATCCTAAGGCAACCTAACTTGTAGAATGTAATATTTTACAACATTCCTGTCGTGACGTCGCCTGCTTCTCGATGGGGACATTATATACGTCTATAACGTTGTATATTCTAACCTAACGCAACCTAACATCTGGGATGTAATATTTTACAACATTCCTGGCGTGTCGTCGCCTACTTCTCGATGGGGACATTATATACGTCTGTAACGTTGTATATCCTAACCTAAGGCAACCTAACATCTCGGATGTAATATTTTACAACGTTCCTGGCATGTCGGTCCCTACTTCTCGGTGGGAACATTCTATACGTCTATAACGATATATATTCTAGCCTAAGGCAACCTAACATGTCGATTGTAATATTTTACAACATTCCTGTCGTGTCGTCGCCTGCTTCTCGATGGGGACATTATATACGTCTATAACGTTGTATATTCTAACCTAACGCAACCTAACATCTGGGATGTCATATTTGACAACATTCCTGGCGTGTCGTCGCCTACTTCTGGATGGGGACATTATATACATCTATAACGTCATATATCCTAACCTAAGGGAACCTAACATCTCGGGTGTAATATTTTACAACATTCCTGGCGTGTCGTCGCCTACTTCTCGATGGGGACATTATATACATCTATAACGTTGTATATGCTAACCTAAGGCAACCTAACATCTCGGATGTAATATTTTACAACATTCCTGGCATGTCGGGCCCTACTTCTCGGTGGGAACATTGTATACGTCTATAACGATATATATCCTAGCCTAAGGCAACCTAACATGTCGAATGTAATATTTTACAACATTCCGGGCATGTCGGTCCCTACGTCTCGGTGGGAACATTATATACGTCTATAACGATATATATCCTAACCTAAGGCAACCTAACATCTCGGATGTAATATTTTACAACATTCCTGGCATGTCGGTCCCCACTTCTCGGTGGGAACATTGTATACGTCTATAACGATATATATTCTAGCCTAAGGCAACCTAACATGTCGATTGTGTATTTTACAACATTCCTGTCGTGTCGTCGCCTGCTTCTCGATGGGGACATTATATACGTCTATAACGTTGTATATTCTAACCTATCGCAACCTAACATCTGGGATGTTATATTTTACAACATTCCTGGCGTGTCGTCGCCTACTTCTGGATGGGGACATTATATACATCTATAACGTCATATATCCTAACCTAAGGGAACCTAACATCTCGGGTGTAATATTTTACAACATTCCTGGCGTGTCGTCGCCTACTTCTCGATGGGGACATTATATACGTCTATAACGTTGTATATTCTAACCTAACGCAACCTAACATCTGGGATGTAATATTTTACAACATTCCTGGCGTGTCGTCGCCTACTTCTGGATGGGGACATTATATACATCTATAACGTCATATATCCTAACCTAATGGAACCTAACATCTCGGGTGTAATATTTTACAACATTCCTGGCGTGTCGTCGCCTACTTCTCGATGGGGACATTATATACATCTATAACGTTGTATATCCTAACCTAAGGCAACCTAACATCTCGGATGTAATATTTTAAAACATTCCTAGCATGTCGGTCCCTACGTCTCGATGGGGACTTTATGTACGTCTATAACGTTGTATATCCTAACCTAAGGGAACCTAACATCTCGGGTGTAATATTTTACAACATTGCTGCCGCGTCGGCCCCTATTTCTCGGTGGGAACATTCTATACGTCTATAACTTTGTATATCATAACCTAAGGGAACCTAACTTGTAGAATGTAATATTTTACAACATTCCTGGCGTGTCGTCGCCTACTTCTGTATGGGGACATTATATACATCTATAACGTCATATATCCTAACCTAACGGAACCTAACATCTCGGGTGTAATATTTTACAACATACCTGGCGTGTCGTCGCCTACTTCTCGATGGGGACATTATATACATCTATAACGTTGTATATTCTAACCTAACACAACCTAACATCTGGGATGTAATATTTTACAACATTCCTGGCATGTCGGGCCCTACGTCTCGGTGGGAACATTATATACGTCTATAACGATATATATCCTAACCTAAGGCAACCTAACATCTCGGATGTAATATTTTACAACATTCCTGGCGCTTCGGCTGCTACTTTTCGGTGGGAACATTATATACGTCTATAACGTTACATATCCTAACGTATGGCAACATAACATCTCAGATTTTATATTTTACAACATTCCTGGCGTGTCGTCGCCTGCTTCTCGATGGGGACTTTATGTACGTCTATAACGTTGTATATCCTAACCTAAGGGAACCTAACATCTCGGGTGTAATATTTTACAACATTGCTGCCGCGTCGGCCCTATTTCTCGGTGGGAACATTCTATACGTCTATAACGTTGTATATCATAACCTAAGGGAACCTAACTTGTAGAATGTAATGTTTTACAACATTCCTGGCGTGTCGTCGCCTCCTTCTCGATGGGGACATTATATACATCTATAACGTTGTATATCCTAACCTAAGGCAACCTAACATCTCGGATGTAATATTTTACAACATTCCTGTCGTGTCGTCGCCTGCTTCTCGATGGGGATATTATATACGTCTATAACGTTGTATATTCTAACCTAACGCAACCTAACATCTGGGATGTAATATTTTACAACATTCCTGGCGTGTCGTCGCCTACTTCTGGATGGGGACATTATATACATCTATAACGTCATATATCCGAACCTAAGGGAACCTAACATCTCGGGTGTAATATTTTACAACATTCCTGGCGTGTCGTCGCCTACTTCTCGATGGGGACATTATATACATCTATAACCTTGTATATACTAACCTAACGCAACCTAACATCTGGAATGTAATATTTTACAACATTCCGGGCATGTCGGTCCCTACGTCTCGGTGGGAACATTATATACGTCTATAACGATATATATCCTAACCTAAGGCAACCTAACACCTCGGATGTAATATTTTACAACATTCCTGGCATGTCGGTCCCTACTTCTCGGTGGAAACAATGTATACGTCTATAACGATATATATCCTAGCCTAAGGCAACCCAACATGTAGAATGTAATATTTTACAACATTCCTGGCGTGTCGTCGCCTACTTCTCGATGGGGACATTATATACATCTATAACGTTGTATATCCTAACCTAAGGCAACCTAACATCTCGGATGTAATATTTTACAACATTCCTGGCATGTCGGTCCCTACTTCTCGGTGGGAACATTGTATACGTCTATAACGATATATATTCTAGCCTAAGGCAACCTAACATGTCGAATGTAATATTTTACAACTTTCCTGTCGTGTCGTCGCCTGCTTCTCGATGGGGACATTATATACGTCTCTAACGTTGTATATTCTAACCTAACGCAACCTAACATCGGGGATGTTATATTTTACAACATTCCTGGCGTGTCGTCGCCTACTTCTGGATGGGGACATTATATACATCTATAACGTCATATATCCTAACCTAAGGGAACCTAACATCTCGGGTGTAATATTTTACAACATTCCTGGCGTGTCGTCGCCTACTTCTCGATGGGGACATTATATACGTCTATAACGTTGTATATCCTAACCTAAGGCAACCTAACATCTCGGATGTAATATTTTACAACATTCCTGGCATGTCGGTCCCTACTTCTCGGTGGGAACATTGTATACGTCTATAACGATATATATTCTAGCCTAAGGCAACCTAACATGTCGATTGTAATATTTTACAACATTCCTGTCGTGTCGTCGCCTGCTTCTCGATGGGGACATTATATACGTCTATAACGTTGTATATTCTAACCTATCGCAACCTAACATCTGGGATGTTATACTTTACAACATTCCTGGCGTGTCGTCGCCTACTTCTGGATGGGGACATTATATACATCTATAACGTCATATATCCTAACCTAAGGGAACCTAACATCTCGGGTGTAATATTTTACAACATTCCTGGCGTGTCGTCGCCTACTTCTCGATGGGGACATTATATACGTCTATAACGTTGTATATCCTAACCTAAGGCAACCTAATATCTCGGATGTAATATTTTACAACATTCCTCTCATGTCGGTCCCTACTTCTCGGTGGGAACATTGTATACGTCTATAACGATATATATCCTAGCCTAAGGCAACCCAACATCTAGAATGTAATATTTTACAACATTCCTGTCGTGTCGCCGCCTGCTTCTCGATGGGGACATTATATACGTCTATAACGTTGCATATTCTAACCTAACGCAACCTAACATCTGGGATGTTATATTTTACAACATTCCTGGCGTGTCGTCGCCTACTTCTGGATGGGGACATTATATACATCTATAACGTCATATATCCTAACCTAAGGGAACCTAACATCTCGGGTGTAATATTTTACAACATTCCTGGCGTGTCGTCGCCTACTTCTCGATGGGGACATTATATACATCTATAACCTTGTATATACTAACCTAACGCAACCTAACATCTGGAATGTAATATTTTACAACATTCCGGGCATGTTGGTCCCTACGTCTCGGTGGGAACATTATATACGTCTATAACGATATATATCCTAACCTAAGGCAACCTAACATCTCGGATGTAATATTTTACAACATTCCCGGCGCTTCGGCTGCTACTTTTCGGTGGGAACATTATATACGACTATAACGTTACATATCCTAACGTATGGCAACATAACATCTCGGATGTTATATTTTACAACATTCCTGGCGTGTCGTCGCCTGCTTCTCGATGGGGACTTTATGTACGTCTATAACGTTGTATATCCTAACCTAACGCCACCTAACATCCGGGATGTAATATTTTAAAACATTTCTGGCATGTCGGTCCCCACGTCTCGGTGGAAACATTATATACGTCTATAACGATATATATCCTAACCTAAGGCAACCTAACATCTCGGATGTAATATTTTACAACATTCCTGGCATGTCCGTCCCTACTTCTCGGTGGAAACAATGTATACGTCTATAACGATATATATCCTAGCCTAAGGCAACCCAACATGTAGAATGTAATATTTTTCAACATTCCTGGCGTGTCGTCGCCTACTTCTCGATGGGGACATTATATACATCTATAACGTTGTATATCCTAACCTAAGGCAACCTAACATCTCGGATGTAATATTTTACAACATTTCTGGCATGTCGGTCCCTACTTCTCGGTGGGAACATTGTATACGTCTATTACGATATATATTCTAGCCTAAGGCAACCTAACATGTCGAATGTAATATTTTACAACATTCCTGTCGTGTCGTCGCCTGCTTCTCGATGGGGACATTATATACGTCTATAACGTTGTATATTCTAACCCAACGCAACCTAACATCTGGGATGTCATATTTGACAACATTCCTGGCGTGTCGTCGCCTACTTCTGGATGGGGACATTATATACATCTATAACGTCATATATCCTAACCTAAGGGAACCTAACATCTCGGGTGTAATATTTTACAACATTCCTGGCGTGTCGTCGCCTACTTCTCGATGGGGACATTATATACATCTATAACGTTGTATATCCTAACCTAAGGCAACCTAACATCTCGGATGTAATATTTTACAACATTTCTGGCATGTCGGGCCCTACTTCTCGGTGGGAACATTGTATACGTCTATAACGATATATATCCTAGCCTAAGGCAACCTAACATGTCGAATGTAATATTTTACAACATTCCTGTCGTGTCGTCGCCTGCTTCTCGATGGGGACATTCTATGCGTCTATAACGTTGTATATCCTAACCTAAGGGAACCTAATATCTCGGGTGTAATATTTTAGACCATTCCTGACGCGTCAGTCCCTATTTCTCGGTGGGAACATTGTATACGTCTATAACGATATATATTCTAGCCTAAGGCAACCTAACATGTCGATTGTAATATTTTACAACATTCCTGTCGTGTCGTCGCCTGCTTCTCGATGGGGATATTATATACGTCTATAACGTTGTATATTCTAACCTAACGCAACCTAACATCTGGGATGTTATATTTTACAACATTCCTGGCGTGTCGTCGCCTACTTCTGGATGGGGACATTATATACATCTATAACGTCATATATCCTAACCTAAGGGAACCTAACATCTCGGGTGTAATATTTTACAACATTCCTGGCGTGTCGTCGCCTACTTCTCGATGGGGACATTATATACATCTATAACGTTGTATATCCTAACCTAAGGCAACCTAACATCTCGGATGTAATATTTTACAACATTCCTGGCATGTCGGGCCCTACTTCTCGGTGGGAACATTGTATACGTCTATAACGATATATATCCTAGCCTAAGGCAACCTAACATGTCGAATGTAATATTTTACAACATTCCTGTCGTGTCGTCGCCTGCTTCTCGATGGGGACATTCTATGCGTCTATAACGTTGTATATCCTAACCTAAGGGAACCTAACATCTCGGGTGTAATATTTTAGAACATTCCTGACGCGTCAGTCCCTATTTCTCGGTGGGAACATTGTATACGTCTATAACGATATATATTCTAGCCTAAGGCAACCTAACATGTCGATTGTAATATTTTACAACATTCCTGTCGTGTCGTCGCCTGCTTCTCGATGGGGATATTATATACGTCTATAACGTTGTATATTCTAACCTAACGCAACCTAACATCTGGGATGTTATATTTTACAACATTCCTGGCGTGTCGTCGCCTACTTCTGGATGGGGACATTATATACATCTATAACGTCATATATCCTAACCTAAGGGAACCTAACATCTCGGGTGTAATATTTTACAACATTCCTGGCGTGTCGTCGCCTACTTCTCGATGGGGACATTATATACATCTATAACCTTGTATATACTAACCTAACGCAACCTAACATCTGGAATGTAATATTTTACAACATTCCGGGCATGTTGGTCCCTACGTCTCGGTGGGAACATTATATACGTCTATAACGATATATATCCTAACCTAAGGCAACCTAACATCTCGGATGTAATATTTTACAACATTCCTGGCGCTTCGGCTGCTACTTTTCGGTGGGAACATTATATACGTCTATAACGTTACATATCCTAACGTATGGCAACATAACATCTCGGATGTTATATTTTACAACATTCCTGGCGTGTCGTCGCCTGCTTCTCGATGGGGACTTTATGTACGTCTATAACGTTGTATATCCTAACCTAACGCAACCTAACATCTGGGATGTAATATTTTAAAACATTCCTGGCATGTCGGTCCCCACGTCTCGGTGGGAACATTATATACGTCTATAACGATATATATCCTAACCTAAGGCAACCTAACATCTCGGATGTAATATTTTACAACATTCCTGGCATGTCGGTCCCTACTTCTCGGTGGAAACAATGTATACGTCTATAACGATATATATCCTAGCCTAAGGCAACCCAACATGTAGAATGTAATATTTTACAACATTCCTGGCGTGTCGTCGCCTACTTCTCGATGGGGACATTATATACATCTATAACGTTGTATATCCTAACCTAAGGCAACCTAACATCTCGGATGTAATATTTTACAACATTCCTGGCATGTCGGTCCCTACTTCTCGGTGGGAACATTGTATACGTCTATAACGATATATATTCTAGCCTAAGGCAACCTAACATGTCGAATGTAATATTTTACAACATTCCTGTCGTGTCGTCGCCTGCTTCTCGATGGGGACATTATATACGTCTCTAACGTTGTATATTCTAACCTAACGCAACCTAACATCGGGGATGTTATATTTTACAACATTCCTGGCGTGTCGTTGCCTACTTCTGGATGGGGACATTATATACATCTATAACGTTGTATATCCTAACCTAAGGCAACCTAACATCTCGGATGTAATATTTTACAACATTCCTGGCATGTCGGTCCCTACTTCTCGGTGGGAACATTGTATACGTCTATAACGATATATATTCTAGCCTAAGGCAACCTAACATGTCGATTGTAATATTTTACAACATTCCTGTCGTGTCGTCGCCTGCTTCTCGATGGGGACATTATATACGTCTATAACGTTGTATATTCTAACCTATCGCAACCTAACATCTGGGATGTTATATTTTACAACATTCCTGGCGTGTCGTCGCCTACTTCTGGATGGGGACATTATATACATCTATAACGTCATATATCCTAACCTAAGGGAACCTAACATCTCGGGTGTAATATTTTACAACATTCCTGGCGTGTCGTCGCCTACTTCTCGATGGGGACATTATATACGTCTATAACGTTGTATATCCTAACCTAAGGCAACCTAACATCTCGGATGTAATATTTTACAACATTCCTGTCATGTCGGTCCCTACTTCTCGGTGGGAACATTGTATACGTCTATAACGATATATATCCTAGCCTAAGGCAACCCAACATGTAGAATGTAATATTTTACAACATTCCTGTCGTGTCGCCGCCTGCTTCTCGATGGGGACATTATATACGTCTATAACGTTGTATATTCTAACCTAACGCAACCTAACATCTGGGATCTTATATTTTACAACATTCCTGGCGTGTCGTCGCCTACTTCTGGATGGGGCAGTATATACTTCTATTACGTCATATATCCTAACCTAAGGGAACCTAACATCTCGGGTGTAATATTTTACAACATTCCTGGCGTGTCGTCGCCTACTTCTCGATGGGGACATTATATACATCTATAACCTTGTATATACTAACCTAACGCAAGCTAACATCTGGGATGTAATATTTTACAACATTCCTGGCATGTCGGTCCCTACGTCTCCGTGGGTACATTATATACGTCTATAACGTTGTATATCCTAACCTAACGCAACCTAACATCTGGGATGTAATATTTTAAAACATTCCTGGCATGTCGGTCCCTACGTCTCGGTGGGAACATTATATACGTTTATAACGATATATATCCTAACCTAAGGCAACCTAACATCTCGGATGTAATATTTTATAACATTCCTGGCGCTTCGGCTGCTACTTTTCGGTGGGAACATTATATACGTCTATAACGTTACATATCCTAACGTATGGCAACATAACATCTCGTATGTTATATTTTGCAACATTCCTGGCGTGTCGTCGCCTGCTTCTCGATGGGGACTTTATGTACGTCTATAACGTTGTATATCCTAACCTAACGCAACCTAACATCTGGGATGTAATATTTTAAAACATTCCTGGCATGTCGGTCCCCACGTCTCGGTGGGAACATTATATACGTCTATAATGATATATATCCTAACCTAAGGCAACCTAACATCTCGGATGTAATATTTTACAACATTCCTGGCATGTCGGTCCCTACTTCTCGGTGGGAACATTGTATACGTCTATAACGATATATATTCTAGCCTAAGGCAACCTAACATGTCGATTGTAATATTTTACAACATTCCTGGCGTGTCGTCGCCTACTTCTCGATGGGGACATTATATACATCTATAACCTTGTATATACTAACCTAACGCAACCTAACATCTGGGATGTAATATTTTACAACATTCCTGGCATGTCGGCCCCTACGTCTCCGTGGGTACATTATATACGTCTATAACGTTGTATATCCTAACCTAACGCAACCTAACATCTGGGATGTAATATTTTAAAACATTCCTGGCATGTCGGTCCCTACGTCTCGGTGGGAACATTATATACGTCTATAACGATATATATCCTAACCTAAGGCAACCTAACATCTCGGATGTAATATTTTACAACATTCCTGGCGCTTCGGCTGCTACTTTTCGGTGGGAACATTATATACGTCTATAACGTTACATATCCTAACGTATGGCAACATAACATCTCGGATGTTATATTTTACAACATTCCTGGCGTGTCGTCGCCTGCTTCTCGATGGGGACTTTATGTACGTCTATAACGTTGTATATCCTAACCTAACGCAACCTAACATCTGGGATGTAATATTTTAAAACATTCCTGGCATGTCGGTCCCCACGTCTCGGTGGGAACATTATATACGTCTATAATGATATATATCCTAACCTAAGGCAACCTAACATCTCGGATGTAATATTTTACAACATTCCTGGCATGTCGGTCCCTACTTCTCGGTGGGAACATTGTATACGTCTATAACGATATATATTCTAGCCTAAGGCAACCTAACATGTCGATTGTAATATTTTACAACATTCCTGGCGTGTCGTCGCCTACTTCTCGATGGGGACATTATATACATCTATAACCTTGTATATACTAACCTAACGCAATCTAACATCTGGGATGTAATATTTTACAACATTCCTGGCATGTCGGTCCCTACGTCTCCGTGGGTACATTATATACGTCTATAACGTTGTATATCCTAACCTAACGCAACCTAACATCTGGGATGTAATATTTTAAAACATTCCTGGCATGTCGGTCCCTACGTCTCGGTGGGAACATTATATACGTCTATAACGATATATATCCTAACCTAAGGCAACCTAACATCTCGGATGTAATATTTTACAACATTCCTGGCGCTTCGGCTGCTACTTTTCGGTGGGAACATTATATACGTCCATAACGTTACATATCCTAACGTATGGCAACATAACATCTCGGATGTTATATTTTACAACATTCCTGGCGTGTCGTCGCCTGCTTCTCGATGGGGACTTTATGTACGTCTATAACGTTGTATATCCTAACCTAACGCAACCTAACATCTGGGATGTAATATTTTAAAACATTCCTGGCATGTCGGTCCCCACGTCTCGGTGGAAACATTATATACGTCTATAACGATATATATCCTAACCTAAGGCAACCTAACATCTCGGATGTAATATTTTACAACATTCCTGGCATGTCGGTCCCTACTTCTCGGTGGAAACAATGTATACGTCTATAACGATATATATCCTAGCCTAAGGCAACCCAACATGTAGAATGTAATATTTTTCAACATTCCTGGCGTGTCGTCGCCTACTTCTCGATGGGGACATTATATACATCTATAACGTTGTATATCCTAACCTAAGGCAACCTAACATCTCGGATGTAATATTTTACAACATTCCTGGCATGTCGGTCCCTACTTCTCGGTGGGAACATTGTATACGTCTATAACGATATATATTCTAGCCTAAGGCAACCTAACATGTCGAATGTAATATTTTACAACATTCCTGTCGTGTCGTCGCCTGCTTCTCGATGGGGACATTATATACGTCTATAACGTTGTATATTCTAACCTAACGCAACCTAACATCTGGGATGTTATATTTTACAACATTCCTGGCGTGTCCTCGCCTACTTCTGGATGGGGCAGTATATACTTCTATAACGTCATATATCCTAACCTAAGGGAACCTAACATCTCGGGTGTAATATTTTACAACATTCCTGGCGTGTCGTCGCCTACTTCTCGATGGGGACATTATATACATCTATAACCTTGTATATACTAACCTAACGCAACCTAACATCTGGGATGTAATATTTTACAACATTCCTGGCATGTCGGTCCCTACGTCTCCGTGGGTACATTATATACGTCTATAACGTTGTATATCCTAACCTAACGCAACCTAACATCTGGGATGTAATATTTTAAAACATTCCTGGCATGTCGGTCCCTACGTCTCGGTGGGAACATTATATACGTCTATAACGATATATATCCTAACCTAAGGCAACCTAACATCTCGGATGTAATATTTTATAACATTCCTGGCGCTTCGGCTGCTACTTTTCGGTGGGAACATTATATACGTCTATAACGTTACATATCCTAACGTATGGCAACATAACATCTCCGATGTTATATTTTACAACATTCCTGGCGTGTCGTCGCCTGCTTCTCGATGGGGACTTTATGTACGTCTATAACGTTGTATATCCTAACCTAACGCAACCTAACATCTGGGATGTAATATTTTAAAACATTCCTGGCATGTCGGTCCCCACGTCTCGGTGGGAACATTATATACGTCTATAATGATATATATCCTAACCTAAGGCAACCTAACATCTCGGATGTAATATTTTACAACATTCCTGGCATGTCGGTCCCTACTTCTCGGTGGGAACATTGTATACGTCTATAACGATATATATTCTAGCCTAAGGCAACCTAACATGTCGATTGTAATATTTTACAACATTCCTGGCGTGTCGTCGCCTACTTCTCGATGGGGACATTATATACATCTATAACCTTGTATATACTAACCTAACGCAACCTAACATCTGGGATGTAATATTTTACAACATTCCTGGCATGTCGGTCCCTACGTCTCCGTGGGTACATTATATACGTCTATTACGTTGTATATCCTAACCTAACGCAACCTAACATCTGGGATGTAATATTTTAAAACATTCCTGGCATGTCGGTCCCTACGTCTCGGTGGGAACATTATATACGTCTATAACGATATATATCCTAACCTAAGGCAACCTAACATCTCGGATGTAATATTTTACAACATTCCTGGCGCTTCGGCTGCTACTTTTCGGTGGGAACATTATATACGTCCATAACGTTACATATCCTAACGTATGGCAACATAACATCTCGGATGTTATATTTTACAACATTCCTGGCGTGTCGTCGCCTGCTTCTCGATGGGGACTTTATGTACGTCTATAACGTTGTATATCCTAACCTAACGCAACCTAACATCTGGGATGTAATATTTTAAAACATTCCTGGCATGTCGGTCCCCACGTCTCGGTGGAAACATTATATACGTCTATAACGATATATATCCTAACCTAAGGCAACCTAACATCTCGGATGTAATATTTTACAACATTCCTGGCATGTCGGTCCCTACTTCTCGGTGGAAACAATGTATACGTCTATAACGATATATATCCTAGCCTAAGGCAACCCAACATGTAGAATGTAATATTTTTCAACATTCCTGGCGTGTCGTTGCCTACTTCTCGATGGGGACATTATATACATCTATAACGTTGTATATCCTAACCTAAGGCAACCTAACATCTCGGATGTAATATTTTACAACATTCCTGGCATGTCGGTCCCTACTTCTCGGTGGGAACATTGTATACGTCTATAACGATATATATTCTAGCCTAAGGCAACCTAACATGTCGAATGTAATATTTTACAACATTCCTGTCGTGTCGTCGCCTGCTTCTCGATGGGGACATTATATACGTCTATAACGTTGTATATTCTAACCTAACGCAACCTAACATCTGGGATGTTATATTTTACAACATTCCTGGCGTGTCGTCGCCTACTTCTGGATGGGGACATTATATACATCTATAACGTCATATATCCTAACCTAAGGGAACCTAACATCTCGGGTGTAATATTTTACAACATTCCTGGCGTGTCGTCGCCTACTTCTCGATGGGGACATTATATACGTCTATAACGTTGTATATCCTAACCTAAGGCAACCTAACATCTCGGATGTAATATTTTACAACATTCCTGGCATGTCGGTCCCTACTTCTCGGTGGGAACATTGTATACGTCTATAACGATATATATTCTAGCCTAAGGCAACCTAACATGTCGATTGTAATATTTTACAACATTCCTGTCGTGTCGTCGCCTGCTTCTCGATGGGGACATTATATACGTCTATAACGTTGTATATTCTAACCTATCGCAACCTAACATCTGGGATGTTATATTTTACAAAATTCCTGGCGTGTCGTCGCCTACTTCTGGATGGGGCAGTATATACTTCTATAACGTCATATATCCTAACCTAAGGGAACCTAACATCCCGGGTGTAATATTTTACAACATTCCTGGCGTGTCGTCGCCTACTTCTCGATGGGGACATTATATACATCTATAACCTTGTATATACTAACCTAACGCAACCTAACATCTGGGATGTAATATTTTACAACATTCCTGGCATGTCGGTCCCTACGTCTCCGTGGGTACATTATATACGTCTATAACGTTGTATATCCTAACCTAACGCAACCTAACATCTGGGATGTAATATTTTAAAACATTCCTGGCATGTCGGTCCCTACGTCTCGGTGGGAACATTATATACGTCTATAACGATATATATCCTAACCTAAGGCAACCTAACATCTCGGATGTAATATTTTATAACATTCCTGGCGCTTCGGCTGCTACTTTTCGGTGGGAACATTATATACGCCTATAACGTTACATATCCTAACGTATGGCAACATAACCTCTCCGATGTTATATTTTACAACATTCCTGGCGTGTCGTCGCCTGCTTCTCGATGGGGACTTTATGTACGTCTATAACGTTGTATATCCTAACCTAACGCAACCTAACATCTGGGATGTAATATTTTAAAACATTCCTGGCATGTCGGTCCCCACGTCTCGGTGGGAACATTATATACGTCTATAATGATATATATCCTAACCTAAGGCAACCTAACATCTCGGATGTAATATTTTACAACATTCCTGGCATGTCGGTCCCTACTTCTCGGTGGGAACATTGTATACGTCTATAACGATATATATTCTAGCCTAAGGCAACCTAACATGTCGATTGTAATATTTTACAACATTCCTGGCGTGTCGTCGCCTACTTCTCGATGGGGACATTATATACATCTATAACCTTGTATATACTAACCTAACGCAACCTAACATCTGGGATGTAATATTTTACAACATTCCTGGCATGTCGGTCCCTACGTCTCCGTGGGTACATTATATACGTCTATAACGTTGTATATCCTAACCTAGCGCAACCTAACATCTGGGATGTAATATTTTAAAACATTCCTGGCATGTCGGTCCCTACGTCTCGGTGGGAACATTATATACGTCTATAACGATATATATCCTAACCTAAGGCAACCTAACATCTCGGATGTAATATTTTACAACATTCCTGGCGCTTCGGCTGCTACTTTTCGGTGGGAACATTATATACGTCCATAACGTTACATATCCTAACGTATGGTAACATAACATCTCGGATGTTATATTTTACAACATTCTTGGCGTGTCGTCGCCTGCTTCTCGATGGGGAATTTATGTACGTCTATAACGTTGTATATCCTAACCTAACGCAACCTAACATCTGGGATGTAATATTTTAAAACATTCCTGGCATGTCGGTCCCCACGTCTCGGTGGAAACACTATATACGTCTATAACGATATATATCCTAACCTAAGGCAACCTAACATCTCGGATGTAATATTTTACAACATTCCTGGCATGTCAGTCCCTACTTCTCGGTGGAAACAATGTATACGTCTATAACGATATATATCCTAGCCTAAGGCAACCCAACATGTAGAATGTAATATTTTTCAACATTCCTGGCGTGTCGTCGCCTACTTCTCGATGGGGACATTATATACATCTATAACGTTGTATATCCTAACCTAAGGCAACCTAACATCTCGGATGTAATATTTTACAACATTCCTGGCATGTCGGTCCCTACTTCTCGGTGGAAACAATGTATACGTCTATAACGATATATATCCTAGCCTAAGGCAACCCAACATGTAGAATGTAATATTTTTCAACATTCCTGGCGTGTCGTCGCCTACTTCTCGATGGGGACATTATATACATCTATAACGTTGTATATCCTAACCTAAGGCAACCTAACATCTCGGATGTAATATTTTACAACATTCCTGGCATGTCGGTCCCTACTTCTCGGTGGGAACATTGTATACGTCTATAACGATATATATTCTAGCCTAAGGCAACCTAACATGTCGAATGTAATATTTTACAACATTCCTGTCGTGTCGTCGCCTGCTTCTCGATGGGGACATTATATACGTCTCTAACGTTGTATATTCTAACCTAACGCAACCTAACATCGGGGATGTTATATTTTACAACATTCCTGGCGTGTCGTCGCCTACTTCTGGATGGGGACATTATATACATCTATAACGTCATATATCCTAACCTAAGGGAACCTAACATCTCGGGTGTAATATTTTACAACATTCCTGGCGTGTCGTCGCCTACTTCTCGATGGGGACATTATATACGTCTATAACGTTGTATATCCTAACCTAAGGCAACCTAACATCTCGGATGTAATATTTTACAACATTCCTGGCATGTCGGTCCCTACTTCTCGGTGGGAACATTGTATACGTCTATAACGATATATATTCTAGCCTAAGGCAACCTAACATGTCGATTGTAATATTTTACAACATTCCTGTCGTGTCGTCGCCTGCTTCTCGATGGGGACATTATATACGTCTATAACGTTGTATATTCTAACCTATCGCAACCTAACATCTGGGATGTTATATTTTACAACATTCCTGGCGTGTCGTCGCCTACTTCTGGATGGGGCAGTATATACTTCTATAACGTTATATATCCTAACCTAAGGGAACCTAACATCTCGGGTGTAATATTTTACAACATTCCTGGCGTGTCGTCGCCTACTTCTCGATGGGGACATTATATACATCTATAACCTTGTATATACTAACCTAACGCAACCTAACATCTGGGATGTAATATTTTACAACATTCCTGGCATGTCGGTCCCTACGTCTCCGTGGGTACATTATATATGTCTATAACGTTGTATATCCTAACCTAACGCAACCTAACATCTGGGATGTAATATTTTAAAACATTCCTGGCATGTCGGTCCCTACGTCTCGGTGGGAACATTATATACGTCTATAACGATATATATCCTAACCTAAGGCAACCTAACATCTCGGATGTAATATTTTACAACATTCCTGGCGCTTCGGCTGCTACTTTTCGGTGGGAACATTATATACGTCCATAACGTTACATATCCTAACGTATGGCAACATAACATCTCGGATGTTATATTTTACAACATTCCTGGCGTGTCGTCGCCTGCTTCTCGATGGGGACTTTATGTACGTCTATAAAGTTGTATATCCTAACCTAACGCAACCTAACATCTGGGATGTAATATTTTAAAACATTCCTGGCATGTCGGTCCCTACTTCTCGGTGGGAACATTGTATACGTCTATAACGATATATATTCTAGCCTAAGGCAACCTAACATGTCGATTGTAATATTTTACAACATTCCTGGCGTGTCGTCGCCTACTTCTCGATGGGGACATTATATACATCTATAACCTTGTATATACTAACCTAACGCAACCTAACATCTGGGATGTAATATTTTACAACATTCCTGGCATGTCGGTCCCTACGTCTCCGTGGGTACATTATATACGTCTATAACGTTGTATATCCTAACCTAACGCAACCTAACATCTGGGATGTAATATTTTAAAACATTCCTGGCATGTCGGTCCCTACGTCTCGGTGGGAACATTATATACGTCTATAACGATATATATCCTAACCTAAGGCAACCTAACATCTCGGATGTAATATTTTATAACATTCCTGGCGCTTCGGCTGCTACTTTTCGGTGGGAACATTATATACGCCTATAACGTTACATATCCTAACGTATGGCAACATAACATCTCCGATGTTATATTTTACAACATTCCTGGCGTGTCGTCGCCTGCTTCTCGATGGGGACTTTATGTACGTCTATAACGTTGTATATCCTAACCTAACGCAACCTAACATCTGGGATGTAATATTTTAAAACATTCCTGGCATGTCGGTCCCTACTTCTCGGTGGGAACATTGTATACGTCTATAACGATATATATTCTAGCCTAAGGCAACCTAACATGTCGATTGTAATATTTTACAACATTCCTGGCGTGTCGTCGCCTACTTCTCGATGGGGACATTATATACATCTATAACCTTGTATATACTAACCTAACGCAACCTAACATCTGGGATGTAATATTTTACAACATTCCTGGCATGTCGGTCCCTACGTCTCCGTGGGTACATTATATACGTCTATAACGTTGTATATCCTAACCTAACGCAACCTAACATCTGGGATGTAATATTTTAAAACATTCCTGGCATGTCGGTCCCTACGTCTCGGTGGGAACATTATATACGTCTATAACGATATATATCCTAACCTAAGGCAACCTAACATCTCGGATGTAATATTTTATAACATTCCTGGCGCTTCGGCTGCTACTTTTCGGTGGGAACATTATATACGCCTATAACGTTACATATCCTAACGTATGGCAACATAACATCTCCGATGTTATATTTTACAACATTCCTGGCGTGTCGTCGCCTGCTTCTCGATGGGGACTTTATGTACGTCTATAACGTTGTATATCCTAACCTAACGCAACCTAACATCTGGGATGTAATATTTTAAAACATTCCTGGCATGTCGGTCCCCACGTCTCGGTGGGAACATTATATACGTCTATAATGATATATATCCTAACCTAAGGCAACCTAACATCTCGGATGTAATATTTTACAACATTCCTGGCATGTCGGTCCCTACTTCTCGGTGGGAACATTGTATACGTCTATAACGATATATATTCTAGCCTAAGGCAACCTAACATGTCGATTGTAATATTTTACAACATTCCTGGCGTGTCGTCGCCTACTTCTCGATGGGGACATTATATACATCTATAACCTTGTATATACTAACCTAACGCAACCTAACATCTGGGATGTAATATTTTACAACATTCCTGGCATGTCGGTCCCTACGTCTCCGTGGGTACATTATATACGTCTATAACGTTGTATATCCTAACCTAACGCAACCTAACATCTGGGATGTAATATTTTAAAACATTCCTGGCATGTCGGTCCCTACGTCTCGGTGGGAACATTATATACGTCTATAACGATATATATCCTAACCTAAGGCAACCTAACATCTCGGATGTAATATTTTACAACATTCCTGGCGCTTCGGCTGCTACTTTTCGGTGGGAACATTATATACGTCCATAACGTTACATATCCTAACGTATGGCAACATAACATCTCGGATGTTATATTTTACAACATTCTTGGCGTGTCGTCGCCTGCTTCTCGATGGGGACTTTATGTACGTCTATAACGTTGTATATCCTAACCTAACGCAACCTAACATCTGGGATGTAATATTTTAAAACATTCCTGGCATGTCGGTCCCCACGTCTCGGTGGAAACACTATATACGTCTATAACGATATATATCCTAACCTAAGGCAACCTAACATCTCGGATGTAATATTTTACAACATTCCTGGCATGTCAGTCCCTACTTCTCGGTGGAAACAATGTATACGTCTATAACGATATATATCCTAGCCTAAGGCAACCCAACATGTAGAATGTAATATTTTTCAACATTCCTGGCGTGTCGTCGCCTACTTCTCGATGGGGACATTATATACATCTATAACGTTGTATATCCTAACCTAAGGCAACCTAACATCTCGGATGTAATATTTTACAACATTCCTGGCATGTCGGTCCCTACTTCTCGGTGGAAACAATGTATACGTCTATAACGATATATATCCTAGCCTAAGGCAACCCAACATGTAGAATGTAATATTTTTCAACATTCCTGGCGTGTCGTCGCCTACTTCTCGATGGGGACATTATATACATCTATAACGTTGTATATCCTAACCTAAGGCAACCTAACATCTCGGATGTAATATTTTACAACATTCCTGGCATGTCGGTCCCTACTTCTCCGTGGGAACATTGTATACGTCTATAACGATATATATTCTAGCCTAAGGCAACCTAACATGTCGAATGTAATGTTTTACAACATTCCTGTCGTGTCGTCGCCTGCTTCTCGATGGGGACATTATATACGTCTCTAACGTTGTATATTCTAACCTAACGCAACCTAACATCGGGGATGTTATATTTTACAACATTCCTGGCGTGTCGTCGCCTACTTCTGGATGGGGACATTATATACATCTATAACGTCATATATCCTAACCTAAGGGAACCTAACATCTCGGGTGTAATATTTTACAACATTCCTGGCGTGTCGTCGCCTACTTCTCGATGGGGACATTATATACGTCTATAACGTTGTATATCCTAACCTAAGGCAACCTAACATCTCGGATGTAATATTTTACAACATTCCTGGCATGTCGGTCCCTACTTCTCGGTGGGAACATTGTATACGTCTATAACGATATATATTCTAGCCTAAGGCAACCTAACATGTCGATTGTAATATTTTACAACATTCCTGTCGTGTCGTCGCCTGCTTCTCGATGGGGACATTATATACGTCTATAACGTTGTATATTCTAACCTATCGCAACCTAACATCTGGGATGTTATATTTTACAACATTCCTGGCGTGTCGTCGCCTACTTCTGGATGGGGCAGTATATACTTCTATAACGTTATATATCCTAACCTAAGGGAACCTAACATCTCGGGTGTAATATTTTACAACATTCCTGGCGTGTCGTCGCCTACTTCTCGATGGGGACATTATATACATCTATAACCTTGTATATACTAACCTAACGCAACCTAACATCTGGGATGTAATATTTTACAACATTCCTGGCATGTCGGTCCCTACGTCTCCGTGGGTACATTATATATGTCTATAACGTTGTATATCCTAACCTAACGCAACCTAACATCTGGGATGTAATATTTTAAAACATTCCTGGCATGTCGGTCCCTACGTCTCGGTGGGAACATTATATACGTCTATAACGATATATATCCTAACCTAAGGCAACCTAACATCTCGGATGTAATATTTTACAACATTCCTGGCGCTTCGGCTGCTACTTTTCGGTGGGAACATTATATACGTCCATAACGTTACATATCCTAACGTATGGCAACATAACATCTCGGATGTTATATTTTACAACATTCCTGGCGTGTCGTCGCCTGCTTCTCGATGGGGACTTTATGTACGTCTATAAAGTTGTATATCCTAACCTAACGCAACCTAACATCTGGGATGTAATATTTTAAAACATTCCTGGCATGTCGGTCCCCACGTCTCGGTGGAAACATTATATACGTCTATAACGATATATATCCTAACCTAAGGCAACCTAACATCTCGGATGTAATATTTTACAACATTCCTGGCATGTCGGTCCCTACTTCTCGGTGGGAACATTGTATACGTCTATAACGATATATATTCTAGCCTAAGGCAACCTAACATGTCGAATGTAATATTTTACAACATTCCTGTCGTGTCGTCGCCTGCTTCTCGATGGGGACATTATATACGTCTATAACGTTGTATATTCTAACCTAACGCAACCTAACATCTGGGATGTTATATTTTACAACATTCCTGGCGTGTCGTCGCCTACTTCTGGATGGGGCAGTATATACTTCTATAACGTCATATATCCTAACCTAAGGGAACCTAACATCTCAGGTGTAATATTTTACAACATTCCTGGCGTATCGTCGCCTACTTCTCGATGGGGACATTATATACATCTATAACCTTGTATATACTAACCTAACGCAACCTAACATCTGGGATGTAATATTTTACAACATTCCTGGCATGTCGGTCCCTACGTCTCCGTGGGTACATTATATACGTCTATAACGTTGTATATCCTAACCTAACGCAACCTAACATCTGGGATGTAATATTTTAAAACATTCCTGGCATGTCGGTCCCCACGTCTCGGTGGAAACACTATATACGTCTATAACGATATATATCCTAACCTAAGGCAACCTAACATCTCGGATGTAATATTTCACAACATTCCTGGCATGTCAGTCCCTACTTCTCGGTGGAAACAATGTATACGTCTATAACGATATATATCCTAGCCTAAGGCAACCCAACATGTAGAATGTAATATTTTTCAACATTCCTGGCGTGTCTTCGCCTGCTTCTCGATGGGGATTTTATGTACGTCTATAACGTTGTATATCCTAACCTAACGCAACCTAACATCTGGGATGTAATATTTTAAAACATTCCTGGCATGTCGGTCCCCACGTCTCGGTGGAAACATTATATACGTCTATAACGATATATATCCTAACCTAAGGCAACCTAACATCTCGGATGTAATATTTTACAACATTCCTGGCATGTCGGTCCCTACTTCTCGGTGGGAACATTGTATACGTCTATAACGATATATATTCTAGCCTAAGGCAACCTAACATGTCGAATGTAATATTTTACAACATTCCTGTCGTGTCGTCGCCTGCTTCTCGATGGGGACATTATATACGTCTATAACGTTGTATATTCTAACCTAACGCAACCTAACATCTGGGATGTTATATTTTACAACATTCCTGGCGTGTCGTCGCCTACTTCTGGATGGGGACATTATATACATCTATAACGTCATATATCCTAACCTAAGGGAACCTAACATCTCGGGTGTAATATTTTACAACATTCCTGGCGTGTCGTCGCCTACTTCTCGATGGGGACATTATATACGTCTATAACGTTGTATATCCTAACCTAAGGCAACCTAACATCTCGGATGTAATATTTTACAACATTCCTGGCATGTCGGTCCCTACTTCTCGGTGGGAACATTGTATACGTCTATAACGATATATATTCTAGCCTAAGGCAACCTAACATGTCGATTGTAATATTTTACAACATTCCTGTCGTGTCGTCGCCTGCTTCTCGATGGGGACATTATATACGTCTATAACGTTGTATATTCTAACCTATCGCAACCTAACATCTGGGATGTTATATTTTACAAAATTCCTGGCGTGTCGTCGCCTACTTCTGGATGGGGCAGTATATACTTCTATAACGTCATATATCCTAACCTAAGGGAACCTAACATCTCGGGTGTAATATTTTACAACATTCCTGGCGTGTCGTCGCCTACTTCTCGATGGGGACATTATATACATCTATAACCTTGTATATACTAACCTAACGCAACCTAACATCTGGGATGTAATATTTTACAACATTCCTGGCATGTCGGTCCCTACGTCTCCGTGGGTACATTATATACGTCTATAACGTTGTATATCCTAACCTAACGCAACCTAACATCTGGGATGTAATATTTTAAAACATTCCTGGCATGTCGGTCCCTACGTCTCGGTGGGAACATTATATACGTCTATAACGATATATATCCTAACCTAAGGCAACCTAACATCTCGGATGTAATATTTTACAACATTCCTGGCGCTTCGGCTGCTACTTTTCGGTGGGAACATTATATACGTCCATAACGTTACATATCCTAACGTATGGCAACATAACATCTCGGATGTTATATTTTACAACATTCCTGGCGTGTCGTCGCCTGCTTCTCGATGGGGACTTTATGTACGTCTATAACGTTGTATATCCTAACCTAACGCAACCTAACATCTGGGATGTAATATTTTAAAACATTCCTGGCATGTCGGTCCCCACGTCTCGGTGGAAACACTATATACGTCTATAACGATATATATCCTAACCTAAGGCAACCTAACATCTCGGATGTAATATTTCACAACATTCCTGGCATGTCAGTCCCTACTTCTCGGTGGAAACAATGTATACGTCTATAACGATATATATCCTAGCCTAAGGCAACCCAACATGTAGAATGTAATATTTTTCAACATTCCTGGCGTGTCGTCGCCTACTTCTCGATGGGGACATTATATACATCTATAACGTTGTATATCCTAACCTAAGGCAACCTAACATCTCGGATGTAATATTTTACAACATTCCTGGCATGTCGGTCCCTACTTCTCGGTGGAAACAATGTATACGTCTATAACGATATATATCCTAGCCTAAGGCAACCTAACATGTCGAATGTAATATTTTACAACATTCCTGTCGTGTCGTCGCCTGCTTCTCGATGGGGACATTATATACGTCCATAACGTTGTATATTCTAACCTAACGCAACCTAACATCTGGGATGTTATATTTTACAACATTCCTGGCGTGTCGTCGCCTACTTACGGATGGGGCAGTATATACTTCTATAACGTCATATATCCCAACCTAAGGGAACCTAACATCTCGGGTGTAATATTTTACAACATTCCTGGCGTGTCGTCGCCTACTTCTCGATGGGGACATTATATACATCTATAACCTTGTATATACTAACCTAACGCAACCTAACATCTGGGATGTAATATTTTACAACATTCCTGGCATGTCGGTCCCTACGTCTCCGTGGGTACATTATATACGTCTATAACGTTGTATATCCTATCCTAACGCAACCTAACATCTGGGATGTAATATTTTAAAACATTCCTGGCATGTCGGTCCCTACGTCTCGGTGGGAACATTATATACGTCTATAACGATATATATCCTAACCTAAGGCAACCTAACATCTCGGATGTAATATTTTATAACATTCCTGGCGCTTCGGCTGCTACTTTTCGGTGGGAACATTATATACGTCTATAACGTTACATATCCTAACGTATGGCAACATAACATCTCGGATGTAATATTTTACAACATTCCTGGCGTGTCGTCGCCTGCTTCTCGATGGGGATTTTATGTACGTCTATAACGTTGTATATCCTAACCTAACGCAACCTAACATCTGGGATGTAATATTTTAAAACATTCCTGGCATGTCGGTCCCCACGTCTCGGTGGGAACATTATATACGTCTATAATGATATATATCCTAACCTAAGGCAACCTAACATCTCGGATGTAATATTTTACAACATTACTGGCATGTCGGTCCCTACTTCTCGGTGGGAACATTGTATACGTCTATAACGATATATATTCTAGCCTAAGGCAACCTAACATGTCGATTGTAATATTTTACAACATTCCTGGCGTGTCGTCGCCTACTTCTCGATGGGGACATTATATACATCTATAACCTTGTATATACTAACCTAACGCAACCTAACATCTGGGATGTAATATTTTACAACATTCCTGGCATGTCGGTCCCTACGTCTCCGTGGGTACATTATATACGTCTATAACGTTGTATATCCTAACCTAACGCAACCTAACATCTGGGATGTAATATTTTAAAACATTCCTGGCATGTCGGTCCCCACGTCTCGGTGGAAACATTATATACGTCTATAACGATATATATCCTAACCTAAGGCAACCTAACATCTCGGATGTAATATTTTACAACATTCCTGGCATGTCGGTCCCTACTTCTCGGTGGAAACAATGTATACGTCTATAACGATATGTATCCTAGCCTAAGGCAACCCAACATGTAGAATGTAATATTTTTCAACATTCCTGGCGTGTCGTCGCCTGCTTCTCGATGGGGACATTATATACGTCTCTAACGTTGTATATTCTAACCTAACGCAACCTAACATCGGGGATGTTATATTTTACAACATTCCTGGCGTGTCGTCGCCTACTTCTCGGTGGGAACATTGTATACGTCTATAACGATATATATTCTAGCCTAAGGCAACCTAACATGTCGAATGTAATATTTTACAACATTCCTGTCGTGTCGTCGCCTGCTTCTCGATGGGGACATTATATACGTCTATAACGTTGTATATTCTAACCTAACGCAACCTAACATCTGGGATGTTATATTTTACAACATTCCTGGCGTGTCGTCGCCTACTTCTGGATGGGGCAGTATATACTTCTATAACGTCATATATCCTAACCTAAGGGAACCTAACATCTCGGGTGTAATATTTTACAACATTCCTGGCGTGTCGTCGCCTACTTCTCGATGGGGACATTATATACATCTATAACCTTGTATATACTAACCTAACGCAACCTAACATCTGGGATGTAATATTTTACAACATTCCTGGCATGTCGGTCCCTACGTCTCCGTGGGTACATTATATACGTCTATAACGTTGTATATCCTAACCTAACGCAACCTAACATCTGGGATGTAATATTTTAAAACATTCCTGGCATGTCGGTCCCTACGTCTCGGTGGGAACATTATATACGTCTATAACGATATATATCCTAACCTAAGGCAACCTAACATCTCGGATGTAATATTTTATAACATTCCTGGCGCTTCGGCTGCTACTTTTCGGTGGGAACATTATATACGTCTATAACGTTACATATCCTAACGTATGGCAACATAACATCTCGGATGTTATATTTTACAACATTCCTGGCGTGTCGTCGCCTGCTTCTCGATGGGGACTTTATGTACGTCTATAACGTTGTATATCCTAACCAAACCCAACCTCACATCTGGGATGTAATATTTTAAAACATTCCTGGCATGTCGGTCCCCACGTCTCGGTGGGAACATTATATACGTCTATAATGATATATATCCTAACCTAAGGCAACCTAACATCTCGGATGTAATATTTTACAACATTCCTGGCATGTCGGTCCCTACTTCTCGGTGGGAACATTGTATACGTCTATAACGATATATATTCTAGCCTAAGGCAACCTAACATGTCGATTGTAATATTTTACAACATTCCTGGCGTGTCGTCGCCTACTTCTCGATGGGGACATTATATACATCTATAACCTTGTATATACTAACCTAACGCAACCTAACATCTGGGATGTAATATTTTAAAACATTCCTGGCATGTCGGTCCCTACGTCTCGGTGGGAACATTATATACGTCTATAACGATATATATCCTAACCTAAGGCAACCTAACATCTCGGATGTAATATTTTATAACATTCCTGGCGCTTCGGCTGCTACTTTTCGGTGGGAACATTATATACGTCTATAACGTTACATATCCTAACGTATGGCAACATAACATCTCCGATGTTATATTTTACAACATTCCTGGCGTGTCGTCGCCTGCTTCTCGATGGGGACTTTATGTACGTCTATAACCTTGTATATACTAACCTAACGCAACCTAACACCTGGGATGTAATATTTTACAACATTCCTGGCATGTCGGTCCCTACGTCTCCGTGGGTACATTATATACGTCTATAACGTTGTATATCCTAACCTAACGCAACCTAACATCTGGGATGTAATATTTTAAAACATTCCTGGCATGTCGGTCCCTACGTCTCGGTGGGAACATTATATACGTCTATAACGATATATATCCTAACCTAAGGCAACCTAACATCTCGGATGTAATATTTTACAACATTCCTGGCGCTTCGGCTGCTACTTTTCGGTGGGAACATTATATACGTCCATAACGTTACATATCCTAACGTATGGCAACATAACATCTCGGATGTTATATTTTACAACATTCCTGGCGTGTCGTCGCCTGCTTCTCGATGGGGACTTTATGTACGTCTATAACGTTGTATATCCTAACCTAACGCAACCTAACATCTGGGATGTAATATTTTAAAACATTCCTGGCATGTCGGTCCCCACGTCTCGGTGGAAACACTATATACGTCTATAACGATATATATCCTAACCTAAGGCAACCTAACATCTCGGATGTAATATTTCACAACATTCCTGGCATGTCAGTCCCTACTTCTCGGTGGAAACAATGTATACGTCTATAACGATATATATCCTAGCCTAAGGCAACCTAACATGTCGAATGTAATATTTTACAACATTCCTGTCGTGTCGTCGCCTGCTTCTCGATGGGGACATTATATACGTCTATAACGTTGTATATTCTAACCTAACGCAACCTAACATCTGGGATGTTATATTTTACAACATTCCTGGCGTGTCGTCGCCTACTTCTGGATGGGGCAGTATATACTTCTATAACGTCATATATCCTAACCTAAGGGAACCTAACATCTCGGGTGTAATATTTTACAACATTCCTGGCGTATCGTCGCCTACTTCTCGATGGGGACATTATATACATCTATAACCTTGTATATACTAACCTAACGCAACCTAACATCTGGGATGTAATATTTTACAACATTCCTGGCATGTCGGTCCCTACGTCTCCGTGGGTACATTATATACGTCTATAACGTTGTATATCCTAACCTAACGCAACCTAACATCTGGGATGTAATATTTTAAAACATTCCTGGCATGTCGGTCCCCACGTCTCGGTGGAAACACTATATACGTCTATAACGATATATATCCTAACCTAAGGCAACCTAACATCTCGGATGTAATATTTCACAACATTCCTGGCATGTCAGTCCCTACTTCTCGGTGGAAACAATGTATACGTCTATAACGATATATATCCTAGCCTAAGGCAACCCAACATGTAGAATGTAATATTTTTCAACATTCCTGGCGTGTCTTCGCCTGCTTCTCGATGGGGATTTTATGTACGTCTATAACGTTGTATATCCTAACCTAACGCAACCTAACATCTGGGATGTAATATTTTAAAACATTCCTGGCATGTCGGTCCCCACGTCTCGGTGGA
Organism: Xylocopa violacea; assembly: GCA_963969225.1. Lineage (NCBI taxonomy): Eukaryota > Metazoa > Arthropoda > Insecta > Hymenoptera > Apidae > Xylocopa > Xylocopa violacea. The sequence continues at coordinate 346,780 of CAXAJV010000832.1, forward strand.
AACATTATATACGTCTATAACGATATATATCCTAACCTAAGGCAACCTAACATCTCGGATGTAATATTTTACAACATTCCTGGCATGTCGGTCCCTACTTCTCGGTGGGAACATTGTATACGTCTATAACGATATATATTCTAGCCTAAGGCAACCTAACATGTCGAATGTAATATTTTACAACATTCCTGTCGTGTCGTCGCCTGCTTCTCGATGGGGACATTATATACGTCTATAACGTTGTATATTCTAACCTAACGCAACCTAACATCTGGGATGTTATATTTTACAACATTCCTGGCGTGTCGTCGCCTACTTCTGGATGGGGACATTATATACATCTATAACGTCATATATCCTAACCTAAGGGAACCTAACATTTCGGGTGTAATATTTTACAACATTCCTGGCGTGTCGTCGCCTACTTCTCGATGGGGACATTATATACGTCTATAACGTTGTATATCCTAACCTAAGGCAACCTAACATCTCGGATGTAATATTTTACAACATTCCTGGCATGTCGGTCCCTACTTCTCGGTGGGAACATTGTATACGTCTATAACGATATATATTCTAGCCTAAGGCAACCTAACATGTCGATTGTAATATTTTACAACATTCCTGTCGTGTCGTCGCCTGCTTCTCGATGGGGACATTATATACGTCTATAACGTTGTATATTCTAACCTATCGCAACCTAACATCTGGGATGTTATATTTTACAAAATTCCTGGCGTGTCGTCGCCTACTTCTGGATGGGGCAGTATATACTTCTATAACGTCATATATCCTAACCTAAGGGAACCTAACATCTCGGGTGTAATATTTTACAACATTCCTGGCGTGTCGTCGCCTACTTCTCGATGGGGACATTATATACATCTATAACCTTGTATATACTAACCTAACGCAACCTAACATCTGGGATGTAATATTTTACAACATTCCTGGCATGTCGGTCCCTACGTCTCCGTGGGTACATTATATACGTCTATAACGTTGTATATCCTAACCTAACGCAACCTAACATCTGGGATGTAATATTTTAAAACATTCCTGGCATGTCGGTCCCTACGTCTCGGTGGGAACATTATATACGTCTATAACGATATATATCCTAACCTAAGGCAACCTAACATCTCGGATGTAATATTTTACAACATTCCTGGCGCTTCGGCTGCTACTTTTCGGTGGGAACATTATATACGTCCATAACGTTACATATCCTAACGTATGGCAACATAACATCTCGGATGTTATATTTTACAACATTCCTGGCGTGTCGTCGCCTGCTTCTCGATGGGGACTTTATGTACGTCTATAACGTTGTATATCCTAACCTAACGCAACCTAACATCTGGGATGTAATATTTTAAAACATTCCTGGCATGTCGGTCCCCACGTCTCGGTGGAAACACTATATACGTCTATAACGATATATATCCTAACCTAAGGCAACCTAACATCTCGGATGTAATATTTCACAACATTCCTGGCATGTCAGTCCCTACTTCTCGGTGGAAACAATGTATACGTCTATAACGATATATATCCTAGCCTAAGGCAACCCAACATGTAGAATGTAATATTTTTCAACATTCCTGGCGTGTCGTCGCCTACTTCTCGATGGGGACATTATATACATCTATAACGTTGTATATCCTAACCTAAGGCAACCTAACATCTCGGATGTAATATTTTACAACATTCCTGGCATGTCGGTCCCTACTTCTCGGTGGAAACAATGTATACGTCTATAACGATATATATCCTAGCCTAAGGCAACCTAACATGTCGAATGTAATATTTTACAACATTCCTGTCGTGTCGTCGCCTGCTTCTCGATGGGGACATTATATACGTCCATAACGTTGTATATTCTAACCTAACGCAACCTAACATCTGGGATGTTATATTTTACAACATTCCTGGCGTGTCGTCGCCTACTTACGGATGGGGCAGTATATACTTCTATAACGTCATATATCCCAACCTAAGGGAACCTAACATCTCGGGTGTAATATTTTACAACATTCCTGGCGTGTCGTCGCCTACTTCTCGATGGGGACATTATATACATCTATAACCTTGTATATACTAACCTAACGCAACCTAACATCTGGGATGTAATATTTTACAACATTCCTGGCATGTCGGTCCCTACGTCTCCGTGGGTACATTATATACGTCTATAACGTTGTATATCCTATCCTAACGCAACCTAACATCTGGGATGTAATATTTTAAAACATTCCTGGCATGTCGGTCCCTACGTCTCGGTGGGAACATTATATACGTCTATAACGATATATATCCTAACCTAAGGCAACCTAACATCTCGGATGTAATATTTTATAACATTCCTGGCGCTTCGGCTGCTACTTTTCGGTGGGAACATTATATACGTCTATAACGTTACATATCCTAACGTATGGCAACATAACATCTCGGATGTAATATTTTACAACATTCCTGGCGTGTCGTCGCCTGCTTCTCGATGGGGATTTTATGTACGTCTATAACGTTGTATATCCTAACCTAACGCAACCTAACATCTGGGATGTAATATTTTAAAACATTCCTGGCATGTCGGTCCCCACGTCTCGGTGGGAACATTATATACGTCTATAATGATATATATCCTAACCTAAGGCAACCTAACATCTCGGATGTAATATTTTACAACATTCCTGGCATGTCGGTCCCTACTTCTCGGTGGGAACATTGTATACGTCTATAACGATATATATTCTAGCCTAAGGCAACCTAACATGTCGATTGTAATATTTTACAACATTCCTGGCGTGTCGTCGCCTACTTCTCGATGGGGACATTATATACATCTATAACCTTGTATATACTAACCTAACGCAACCTAACATCTGGGATGTAATATTTTACAACATTCCTGGCATGTCGGTCCCTACGTCTCCGTGGGTACATTATATACGTCTATAACGTTGTATATCCTAACCTAACGCAACCTAACATCTGGGATGTAATATTTTAAAACATTCCTGGCATGTCGGTCCCCACGTCTCGGTGGAAACATTATATACGTCTATAACGATATATATCCTAACCTAAGGCAACCTAACATCTCGGATGTAATATTTTACAACATTCCTGGCATGTCGGTCCCTACTTCTCGGTGGAAACAATGTATACGTCTATAACGATATGTATCCTAGCCTAAGGCAACCCAACATGTAGAATGTAATATTTTTCAACATTCCTGGCGTGTCGTCGCCTGCTTCTCGATGGGGACATTATATACGTCTCTAACGTTGTATATTCTAACCTAACGCAACCTAACATCGGGGATGTTATATTTTACAACATTCCTGGCGTGTCGTCGCCTACTTCTCGGTGGGAACATTGTATACGTCTATAACGATATATATTCTAGCCTAAGGCAACCTAACATGTCGAATGTAATATTTTACAACATTCCTGTCGTGTCGTCGCCTGCTTCTCGATGGGGACATTATATACGTCTATAACGTTGTATATTCTAACCTAACGCAACCTAACATCTGGGATGTTATATTTTACAACATTCCTGGCGTGTCGTCGCCTACTTCTGGATGGGGCAGTATATACTTCTATAACGTCATATATCCTAACCTAAGGGAACCTAACATCTCGGGTGTAATATTTTACAACATTCCTGGCGTGTCGTCGCCTACTTCTCGATGGGGACATTATATACATCTATAACCTTGTATATACTAACCTAACGCAACCTAACATCTGGGATGTAATATTTTACAACATTCCTGGCATGTCGGTCCCTACGTCTCCGTGGGTACATTATATACGTCTATAACGTTGTATATCCTATCCTAACGCAACCTAACATCTGGGATGTAATATTTTAAAACATTCCTGGCATGTCGGTCCCTACGTCTCGGTGGGAACATTATATACGTCTATAACGATATATATCCTAACCTAAGGCAACCTAACATCTCGGATGTAATATTTTATAACATTCCTGGCGCTTCGGCTGCTACTTTTCGGTGGGAACATTATATACGTCTATAACGTTACATATCCTAACGTATGGCAACATAACATCTCGGATGTAATATTTTACAACATTCCTGGCGTGTCGTCGCCTGCTTCTCGATGGGGATTTTATGTACGTCTATAACGTTGTATATCCTAACCTAACGCAACCTAACATCTGGGATGTAATATTTTAAAACATTCCTGGCATGTCGGTCCCCACGTCTCGGTGGGAACATTATATACGTCTATAATGATATATATCCTAACCTAAGGCAACCTAACATCTCGGATGTAATATTTTACAACATTCCTGGCATGTCGGTCCCTACTTCTCGGTGGGAACATTGTATACGTCTATAACGATATATATTCTAGCCTAAGGCAACCTAACATGTCGATTGTAATATTTTACAACATTCCTGGCGTGTCGTCGCCTACTTCTCGATGGGGACATTATATACATCTATAACCTTGTATATACTAACCTAACGCAACCTAACATCTGGGATGTAATATTTTACAACATTCCTGGCATGTCGGTCCCTACGTCTCCGTGGGTACATTATATACGTCTATAACGTTGTATATCCTAACCTAACGCAACCTAACATCTGGGATGTAATATTTTAAAACATTCCTGGCATGTCGGTCCCCACGTCTCGGTGGAAACATTATATACGTCTATAACGATATATATCCTAACCTAAGGCAACCTAACATCTCGGATGTAATATTTTACAACATTCCTGGCATGTCGGTCCCTACTTCTCGGTGGAAACAATGTATACGTCTATAACGATATGTATCCTAGCCTAAGGCAACCCAACATGTAGAATGTAATATTTTTCAACATTCCTGGCGTGTCGTCGCCTGCTTCTCGATGGGGACATTATATACGTCTCTAACGTTGTATATTCTAACCTAACGCAACCTAACATCGGGGATGTTATATTTTACAACATTCCTGGCGTGTCGTCGCCTACTTCTCGGTGGGAACATTGTATACGTCTATAACGATATATATTCTAGCCTAAGGCAACCTAACATGTCGAATGTAATATTTTACAACATTCCTGTCGTGTCGTCGCCTGCTTCTCGATGGGGACATTATATACGTCTATAACGTTGTATATTCTAACCTAACGCAACCTAACATCTGGGATGTTATATTTTACAACATTCCTGGCGTGTCGTCGCCTACTTCTGGATGGGGCAGTATATACTTCTATAACGTCATATATCCTAACCTAAGGGAACCTAACATCTCGGGTGTAATATTTTACAACATTCCTGGCGTGTCGTCGCCTACTTCTCGATGGGGACATTATATACATCTATAACCTTGTATATACTAACCTAACGCAACCTAACATCTGGGATGTAATATTTTACAACATTCCTGGCATGTCGGTCCCTACGTCTCCGTGGGTACATTATATACGTCTATAACGTTGTATATCCTAACCTAACGCAACCTAACATCTGGGATGTAATATTTTAAAACATTCCTGGCATGTCGGTCCCTACGTCTCGGTGGGAACATTATATACGTCTATAACGATATATATCCTAACCTGAGGCAACCTAACATCTCGGATGTAATATTTTATAACATTCCTGGCGCTTCGGCTGCTACTTTTCGGTGGGAACATTATATACGTCTATAACGTTACATATCCTAACGTATGGCAACATAACATCTCGGATGTTATATTTTACAACATTCCTGGCGTGTCGTCGCCTGCTTCTCGATGGGGACTTTATGTACGTCTATAACGTTGTATATCCTAACCAAACCCAACCTCACATCTGGGATGTAATATTTTAAAACATTCCTGGCATGTCGGTCCCCACGTCTCGGTGGGAACATTATATACGTCTATAATGATATATATCCTAACCTAAGGCAACCTAACATCTCGGATGTAATATTTTACAACATTCCTGGCATGTCGGTCCCTACTTCTCGGTGGGAACATTGTATACGTCTATAACGATATATATTCTAGCCTAAGGCAACCTAACATGTCGATTGTAATATTTTACAACATTCCTGGCGTGTCGTCGCCTACTTCTCGATGGGGACATTATATACATCTATAACCTTGTATATACTAACCTAACGCAACCTAACATCTGGGATGTAATATTTTAAAACATTCCTGGCATGTCGGTCCCTACGTCTCGGTGGGAACATTATATACGTCTATAACGATATATATCCTAACCTAAGGCAACCTAACATCTCGGATGTAATATTTTATAACATTCCTGGCGCTTCGGCTGCTACTTTTCGGTGGGAACATTATATACGTCTATAACGTTACATATCCTAACGTATGGCAACATAACATCTCCGATGTTATATTTTACAACATTCCTGGCGTGTCGTCGCCTGCTTCTCGATGGGGACTTTATGTACGTCTATAACCTTGTATATACTAACCTAACGCAACCTAACACCTGGGATGTAATATTTTACAACATTCCTGGCATGTCGGTCCCTACGTCTCCGTGGGTACATTATATACGTCTATAACGTTGTATATCCTAACCTAACGCAACCTAACATCTGGGATGTAATATTTTAAAACATTCCTGGCATGTCGGTCCCTACGTCTCGGTGGGAACATTATATACGTCTATAACGATATATATCCTAACCTAAGGCAACCTAACATCTCGGATGTAATATTTTACAACATTCCTGGCGCTTCGGCTGCTACTTTTCGGTGGGAACATTATATACGTCCATAACGTTACATATCCTAACGTATGGCAACATAACATCTCGGATGTTATATTTTACAACATTCCTGGCGTGTCGTCGCCTGCTTCTCGATGGGGACTTTATGTACGTCTATAACGTTGTATATCCTAACCTAACGCAACCTAACATCTGGGATGTAATATTTTAAAACATTCCTGGCATGTCGGTCCCCACGTCTCGGTGGAAACACTATATACGTCTATAACGATATATATCCTAACCTAAGGCAACCTAACATCTCGGATGTAATATTTCACAACATTCCTGGCATGTCAGTCCCTACTTCTCGGTGGAAACAATGTATACGTCTATAACGATATATATCCTAGCCTAAGGCAACCCAACATGTAGAATGTAATATTTTTCAACATTCCTGGCGTGTCGTCGCCTACTTCTCGATGGGGACATTATATACATCTATAACGTTGTATATCCTAACCTAAGGCAACCTAACATCTCGGATGTAATATTTTACAACATTCCTGGCATGTCGGTCCCTACTTCTCGGTGGAAACAATGTATACGTCTATAACGATATATATCCTAGCCTAAGGCAACCTAACATGTCGAATGTAATATTTTACAACATTCCTGTCGTGTCGTCGCCTGCTTCTCGATGGGGACATTATATACGTCTATAACGTTGTATATTCTAACCTAACGCAACCTAACATCTGGGATGTTATATTTTACAACATTCCTGGCGTGTCGTCGCCTACTTCTGGATGGGGCAGTATATACTTCTATAACGTCATATATCCCAACCTAAGGGAACCTAACATCTCGGGTGTAATATTTTACAACATTCCTGGCGTGTCGTCGCCTACTTCTCGATGGGGACATTATATACATCTATAACCTTGTATATACTAACCTAACGCAACCTAACATCTGGGATGTAATATTTTACAACATTCCTGGCATGTCGGTCCCTACGTCTCCGTGGGTACATTATATACGTCTATAACGTTGTATATCCTAACCTAACGCAACCTAACATCTGGGATGTAATATTTTAAAACATTCCTGGCATGTCGGTCCCTACGTCTCGGTGGGAACATTATATACGTCTATAACGATATATATCCTAACCTAAGGCAACCTAACATCTCGGATGTAATATTTTATAACATTCCTGGCGCTTCGGCTGCTACTTTTCGGTGGGAACATTATATACGTCTATAACGTTACATATCCTAACGTATGGCAACATAACATCTCGGATGTAATATTTTACAACATTCCTGGCGTGTCGTCGCCTGCTTCTCGATGGGGACTTTATGTACGTCTATAACGTTGTATATCCTAACCTAACGCAACCTAACATCTGGGATGTAATATTTTAAAACATTCCTGGCATGTCGGTCCCCACGTCTCGGTGGGAACATTATATACGTCTATAATGATATATATCCTAACCTAAGGCAACCTAACATCTCGGATGTAATATTTTACAACATTCCTGGCATGTCGGTCCCTACTTCTCGGTGGGAACATTGTATACGTCTATAACGATATATATTCTAGCCTAAGGCAACCTAACATGTCGATTGTAATATTTTACAACATTCCTGGCGTGTCGTCGCCTACTTCTCGATGGGGACATTATATACATCTATAACCTTGTATATACTAACCTAACGCAACCTAACATCTGGGATGTAATATTTTACAACATTCCTGGCATGTCGGTCCCTACTTCTCGGTGGAAACAATGTATACGTCTATAACGATATGTATCCTAGCCTAAGGCAACCCAACATGTAGAATGTAATATTTTTCAACATTCCTGGCGTGTCGTCGCCTGCTTCTCGATGGGGACATTATATACGTCTCTAACGTTGTATATTCTAACCTAACGCAACCTAACATCGGGGATGTTATATTTTACAACATTCCTGGCGTGTCGTCGCCTACTTCTCGGTGGGAACATTGTATACGTCTATAACGATATATATTCTAGCCTAAGGCAACCTAACATGTCGAATGTAATATTTTACAACATTCCTGTCGTGTCGTCGCCTGCTTCTCGATGGGGACATTATATACGTCTATAACGTTGTATATTCTAACCTAACGCAACCTAACATCTGGGATGTTATATTTTACAACATTCCTGGCGTGTCGTCGCCTACTTCTGGATGGGGCAGTATATACTTCTATAACGTCATATATCCTAACCTAAGGGAACCTAACATCTCGGGTGTAATATTTTACAACATTCCTGGCGTGTCGTCGCCTACTTCTCGATGGGGACATTATATACATCTATAACCTTGTATATACTAACCTAACGCAACCTAACATCTGGGATGTAATATTTTACAACATTCCTGGCATGTCGGTCCCTACGTCTCCGTGGGTACATTATATACGTCTATAACGTTGTATATCCTAACCTAACGCAACCTAACATCTGGGATGTAATATTTTAAAACATTCCTGGCATGTCGGTCCCTACGTCTCGGTGGGAACATTATATACGTCTATAACGATATATATCCTAACCTAAGGCAACCTAACATCTCGGATGTAATATTTTATAACATTCCTGGCGCTTCGGCTGCTACTTTTCGGTGGGAACATTATATACGTCTATAACGTTACATATCCTAACGTATGGCAACATAACGTCTCGGATGTTATATTTTACAACATTCCTGGCGTGTCGTCGCCTGCTTCTCGATGGGGACTTTATGTACGTCTATAACGTTGTATATCCTAACCAAACCCAACCTAACATCTGGGATGTAATATTTTAAAACATTCCTGGCATGTCGGTCCCCACGTCTCGGTGGGAACATTATATACGTCTATAATGATATATATCCTAACCTAAGGCAACCTAACATCTCGGATGTAATATTTTACAACATTCCTGGCATGTCGGTCCCTACTTCTCGGTGGGAACATTGTATACGTCTATAACGATATATATTCTAGCCTAAGGCAACCTAACATGTCGATTGTAATATTTTACAACATTCCTGGCGTGTCGTCGCCTACTTCTCGATGGGGACATTATATACATCTATAACCTTGTATATACTAACCTAACGCAACCTAACATCTGGGATGTAATATTTTACAACATTCCTGGCATGTCGGTCCCTACGTCTGCGTGGGTACATTATATACGTCTATAACGTTGTATATCCTAACCTAACGCAACCTAACATCTGGGATGTAATATTTTAAAACATTCCTGGCATGTCGGTCCCTACGTCTCGGTGGGAACATTATATACGTCTATAACGATATATATCCTAACCTAAGGCAACCTAACATCTCGGATGTAATATTTTACAACATTCCTGGCGCTTCGGCTGCTACTTTTCGGTGGGAACATTATATACGTCCATAACGTTACATATCCTAACGTATGGCAACATAACATCTCGGATGTTATATTTTACAACATTCCTGGCGTGTCGTCGCCTGCTTCTCGATGGGGACATTATATGCGTCTATAACGTTGTATATTCTAACCTAACGCAACCTAACATCTGGGATGTTATATTTTACAACATTCCTGGCGTGTCGTCGCCTACTTCTGGATGGGGACATTATATACTTCTATAACGTCATATATCCTAACCTAAGGGAACCTAACATCTCGGGTGTAATATTTTACAACATTCCTGGCGTGTCGTCGCCTACTTCTCGATGGGGACATTATATACATCTATAACCTTGTATATACTAACCTAACGCAACCTAACATCTGGGATGTAATATTTTACAACATTCCTGGCATGTCGGTCCCTACGTCTCCGTGGGTACATTATATACGTCTATAACGTTGTATATCCTAACCTAACGCAACCTAACATCTGGGATGTAATATTTTAAAACATTCCTGGCATGTCGGTCCCTACGTCTCGGAGGGAACATTATATACGTCTATAACGATATATATCCTAACCTAAGGCAACCTAACATCTCGGATGTAATATTTTATAACATTCCTGGCGCTTCGGCTGCTACTTTTCGGTGGGAACATTATATACGTCTATAACGTTACATATCCTAACGTATGGCAACATAACATCTCGGATGTTATATTTTACAACATTCCTGGCGTGTCGTCGCCTGCTTCTCGATGGGGACTTTATGTACGTCTATAACGTTGTATATCCTAACCTAACGCAACCTAACATCTGGGATGTAATATTTTAAAACATTCCTGGCATGTCGGTCCCCACGTCTCGGTGGGAACATTATATACGTCTATAATGATATATATCCTAACCTAAGGCAACCTAACATCTCGGATGTAATATTTTACAACATTCCTGGCATGTCGGTCCCTACTTCTCGGTGGGAACATTGTATACGTCTATAACGATATATATTCTAGCCTAAGGCAACCTAACACGTCGATTGTAATATTTTACAACATTCCTGGCGTGTCGTCGCCTACTTCTCGATGGGGACATTATATACATCTATAACCTTGTCTATACTAACCTAACGCAACATAACATCTGGGATGTAATATTTTACAACATTCCTGGCATGTCGGTCCCTACGTTTCCGTGGGTACATTATATACGTCTATAACGTTGTATATCCTAACCTAACGCAACCTAACATCTGGGATGTAATATTTTAAAACATTCCTGGCATGTCGGTCCCTACGTCTCGGTGGGAACATTATATACGTCTATAACGATATATATCCTAACCTAAGGCAACCTAACATCTCGGATGTAATATTTTACAACATTCCTGGCGCTTCGGCTGCTACTTTTCGGTGGGAACATTATATACGTCTATAACGTTACATATCCTACCGTATGGCAACATAACATCTCGGATGTTATATTTTACAACATTCCTGGCGTGTCGTCGCCTGCTTCTCGATGGGGACTTTATGTACGTCTAGAACGTTGTATATCCTAAGCTAACGCAACCTAACATCTGGGATGTAATATTTTACAACATTCCTGGCATGTCGGTCCTACGTCTCGGTGGGAACGTTATATACGTCTATAACGATATATATCCTAACCTAAGGGAACCTTACATCTCGGATGTAATATTCTACAACATTCCTGGCATGTCGGACCCTACTTCTCGGTGGGAACAATGTATACGTCTATAACGATATATATCCTAGCCTAAGGCAACCCAACATGTAGAATGTAATATTTTACAACATTCCTGTCGTGTCGCCGCCTGCTTCTCGATGGGGACATTATATACGTCTATAACGTTGTATATTCTAACCTAACGCAACCTAACATCTGGGATGTTATATTTTACAACATTCCTGGCGTGTCGTCGCCTACTTCTGGATGGGGCATTATATACATCTATAACGTCATATATCCTAACCTAAGGGAACCTAACATCTCTGGTGTAATATATTACAACATTCCTGGCATGTCGGTCCCTACTTCTCGGTGGGAACATTGTATACGTCTATAACGATATATATTCTAGCCTAAGGCAACCTAACATGTCGAATGTAATATTTTACAACATTCCTGTCGTGTCGTCGCCTGCTTCTCGATGGGGACATTATATACGTCTATAACGTTGTATATTCTAACCTAACGCAACCTAACATCGGGGATGTTATATTTTACAACATTCCTGGCGTGTCGTCGCCTACTTCTGGATGGGGACATTATATACATCTATAACGTCATATATCCTAACCTAAGGGAACCTAACATCTCGGGTGTAATATTTTACAACATTCCTGGCGTGTCGTCGCCTACTTCTCGATGGGGACATTATATACATCTATAACCTTGTATATACTAACCTAACGCAACCTAACATGTGGGATGTAATATTTTACAACATTCCTGGCATGTCGGTCCCTACGTCTGCGTGGGTACATTATATACGTCTATAACGTTGTATATCCTAACCTAACGCAACCTAACATCTGGGATGTAATATTTTAAAACATTCCTGGCATGTCGGTCCCTACGTCTCGGTGGGAACATTATATACGTCTATAACGATATATATCCTAACCTAAGGCAACCTAACATCTCGGATGTAATATTTTACAACATTCCTGGCGCTTCGGCTGCTACTTTTCGGTGGGAACATTATATACGTCCATAACGTTACATATCCTAACGTATGGCAACATAACATCTCGGATGTTATATTTTACAACATTCCTGGCGTGTCGTCGCCTGCTTCTCGATGGGGACTTTATGTACGTCTATAACGTTGTATATCCTAACCTAACGCAACCTAACATCTGGGATGTAATATTTTAAAACATTCCTGGCATGTCGGTCCCCACGTCTCGGTGGAAACATTATATACGTCTATAACGATATATATCCTAACCTAAGGCAACCTAACATCTCGGATGTAATATTTTACAACATTCCTGGCATGTCGGTCCCTACTTCTCGGTGGGAACATTGTATACGTCTATAACGATATATATTCTAGCCTAAGGCAACCTAACATGTCGAATGTAATATTTTACAACATTCCTGTCGTGTCGTCGCCTGCTTCTCGATGGGGACATTATATACGTCTATAACGTTGTATATTCTAACCTAACGCAACCTAACATCTGGGATGTTATATTTTACAACATTCCTGGCGTGTCGTCGCCTACTTCTGGATGGGGACATTATATACTTCTATAACGTCATATATCCTAACCTAAGGGAACCTAACATCTCGGGTGTAATATTTTACAACATTCCTGGCGTGTCGTCGCCTACTTCTCGATGGGGACATTATATACATCTATAACCTTGTATATACTAACCTAACGCAACCTAACATCTGGGATGTAATATTTTACAACATTCCTGGCATGTCGGTCCCTACGTCTCCGTGGGTACATTATATACGTCTATAACGTTGTATATCCTAACCTAACGCAACCTAACATCTGGGATGTAATATTTTAAATCATTCCTGGCATGTCGGTCCCTACGTCTCGGTGGGAACATTATATACGTCTATAACGATATATATCCTAACCTAAGGCAACCTAACATCTCGGATGTAATATTTTACAACATTCCTGGCGCTTCGGCTGCTACTTTTCGGTGGGAACATTATATACGTCTATAACGTTACATATCCTACCGTATGGCAACATAACATCTCGGATGTTATATTTTACAACATTCCTGGCGTGTCGTCGCCTGCTTCTCGATGGGGACTTTATGTACGTCTATAACGTTGTATATCCTAACCTAACAAACCTAACATCTGGGATGTAATATTTTAAAACATTCCTGGCATGTCGGTCCCCACGTCTCGGTGGAAACATTATATACGTCTATAACGATATATATCCTAACCTAAGGCAACCTAACATCTCGGATGTAATATTTTACAACATTCCTGGCATGTCGGTCCCTACTTCTCGGTGGAAACAATGTATACGTCTATAACGATATATATCCTAGCCTAAGGCAACCCAACATGTAGAATGTAATATTTTTCAACATTCCTGGCGTGTCGTCGCCTACTTCTCGATGGGGACATTATATACATCTATAACGTTGTATATCCTAACCTAAGGCAACCTAACATCTCGGATGTAATATTTTACAACATTCCTGGCATGTCGGTCCCTACTTCTCGGTGGGAACATTGTATACGTCTATAACGATATATATTCTAGCCTAAGGCAACCTAACATGTCGAATGTAATATTTTACAACATTCCTGTCGTGTCGTCGCCTGCTGCTCGATGGGGACATTATATACGTCTATAACGTTGTATATTCTAACCTAACGCAACCTAACATCTGGGATGTTATATTTTACAACATTCCTGGCGTGTGGTCGCCTACTTCTGGATGGGGACATTATATACATCTATAACGTCATATATCCTAACCTAAGGGAACCTAACATCTCGGGTGTAATATTTTACAACATTCCTGGCGTGTCGTCGCCTACTTCTCGATGGGGACATTATATACGTCTATAACGTTGTATATCCTAACCTAAGGCAACCTAACATCTCGGATGTAATATTTTACAACGTTCCTGGCATGTCGGTCTCTACTTCTCGGTGGGAACATTGTATACGTCTATAACGATATATATTCTAGCCTAAGGCAACCTAACATGTCGATTGTAATATTTTACAACATTCCTGTCGTGTCGTCGCCTGCTTCTCGATGGGGACATTATATACGTCTATAACGTTGTATATTCTAACCTAACGCAACCTAACATCTGGGATGTCATATTTTACAACATTCCTGGCGTGTCGTCGCCTACTTCTGGATGGGGACATTATATACATCTATAACGTCATATATCCTAACCTAAGGGAACCTAACATCTCGGGTGTAATATTTTACAACATTCCTGGCGTGGCGTCGCCTACTTCTCGATGGGGACATTATATACATCTATAACGTTGTATATCCTAACCTAACGCAACCTAACATCTCGGATGTAATATTTTACAACATTCCTGGCATGTCGGGCCCTACTTCTCGGTGGGAACATTGTATACGTCTATAACGATATATATCCTAGCCTAAGGCAACCTAACATGTCGAATGTAATATTTTACAACATTCCTGTCGTGTCGTCGCCTGCTTCTCCATGGGGATATTCTATGCGTCTATAACGTTGTATATACTAACCTAACGCAACCTAACATCT
Source organism: Xylocopa violacea (assembly GCA_963969225.1). Classification (NCBI taxonomy): domain Eukaryota; kingdom Metazoa; phylum Arthropoda; class Insecta; order Hymenoptera; family Apidae; genus Xylocopa; species Xylocopa violacea. The sequence continues at coordinate 362,195 of CAXAJV010000832.1, forward strand.
GGAATGTAATATTTTACAACATTCCTGACATGTCGGTCCCTACGTCTCCGTGGGTACATTATATACGTCTATAACGTTGTATATCCTAACCTAACGCAACCTAACATCTGGGATGTAATATTTTAAAACATTCCTGGCATGTCGGTCCCCACGTCTCGGTGGGAACATTATATACGTCTATAACGAGATATATCCTAACCTAAGGCAACCTAACATCTCGGATGTAATATTTTACAACATTCCTGGCGCTTCGGCTGCTACTTTTCGGTGGGAACATTATATACGTCTATAACGTTACATATCCTAACGTATGGCAACATAACATCTCGGATGTTATATTTTACAACATTCCTGGCGTGTCGTCGCCTGCTTCTAGATGGGTACTTTATGTACGTCTAGAACGTTGTATATCCTAAGCTAACGCAACCTAACATCTGGGATGTAATATTTTACAACATTCCTGGCATGTCGGTCCTACGTCTCGGTGGGAACGTTATATACGTCTATAACGATATATATCCTAACCTAAGGGAACCTTACATCTCGGATGTAATATTTTACAACATTCCTGGCATGTCGGACCCTACTTCTCGGTGGGAACAATGTATACGTCTATAACGATATATATCCTAGCCTAAGGCAACCCAACATGTAGAATGTAATATTTTACAACATTCCTGTCGTGTCGCCGCCTGCTTCTCGATGGGGACATTATATACGTCTATAACGTTGTATATTCTAACCTAACGCAACCTAACATCTGGGATGTTATATTTTACAACATTCCTGGCGTGTCGTCGCCTACTTCTGGATGGGGCATTATATACATCTATAACGTCATATATCCTAACCTAAGGGAACCTAACATCTCTGGTGTAATATTTTACAACATTCCTGGCATGTCGGTCCCTACTTCTCGGTGGGAACATTGTATACGTCTATAACGATATATATTCTAGCCTAAGGCAACCTAACATGTCGAATGTAATATTTTACAACATTCCTGTCGTGTCGTCGCCTGCTTCTCGATGGGGTCATTATATACGTCTATAACGTTGTATATTCTAACCTAACGCAACCTAACATCGGGGATGTTATATTTTACAACATTCCTGGCGTGCCGTCGCCTACTTCTGGATGGGGACATTATATACATCTATAACGTCATATATCCTAACCTAAGGGAACCTAACATCTCGGGTGTAATATTTTACAACATTCCTGGCGTGTCGTCGCCTACTTCTCGATGGGGACATTATATACATCTATAACCTTGTATATACTAACCTAACGCAACCTAACATCTGGAATGTAATATTTTACAACATTCCTGGCATGTCGGTCCCTACGTCTCCGTGGGTACATTATATACGTCTATAACGTTGCATATCCTAACCTAACGCAACCTAACATCTGGGATGTAATATTTTAAAACATTCCTGGCATGTCGGTCCCTACGTCTCGGTGGGAACATTATATACGTCTATAACGATATATATCCTAACCCAAGGGAACCTAACATCTCGGGTGTAATATTTTACAACATTCCTGGCGTGTCGTCGCCTACTTCTCGATGGGGACATTATATACATCTATAACGTTGTATATCCTAACCTAAGGCAACCTAACATCTCGGATGTAATATTTTACAACATTCCTGGCATGTCGGGCCCTACTTCTCGGTGGGAACATTGTATACGTCTATAACGATATGTATCCTAGCCCAAGGCAACCTAACATGTCGAATGTAATATTTTACAACATTCCTGTCGTGTCGTCGCCTGCTTCTCGATGGGGACATTCTATGCGTCTATAACGTTGTATATCCTAACCTAAGGGAACCTAACATCTCGGGTGTAATATTTTAGAACATTCCTGACGCGTCAGTCCCTATTTCCCGGTGGGATCATTATATACGTCTATAACGTTATATATCCTAGCCTAAGGCAACCTCACTTGTAGAATGTAATATTTTACAACATTCCTGGCGTGTCGTCGCCTACTTCTCTATGGGAACATTATATACATCTATAACGTTGTATATCCTAACCTAAGGCAACCTAACATCTCGGATGTAATATTTTACGACATTCCTGTCATGTCGGTCCCTACTTCTCGGTGGGAACATTGTATACGTCCATAACGATATATATCCTAGCCTAAGGCAACCTAACATGTCGAATGTAATATTTTACAACATTCCTGTCGTGTCGCCGCCTGCTTCTCGATGGGGACATTATATACATCTATAACCTTGTATATACTAACCTAACGCAACCTAACATCTGGAATGTAATATTTTACAACATTCCGGGCATGTCGGTCCCTACGTCTCGGTGGGAACATTATATACGTCTATAACGTCATATATCCTAACCTAAGGGAACCTAACATCTCGGGTGTAATATTTTACAACATTCCTGGCGTGTCGTCGCCTACTTCTCGATGGGGACATTATATACATCTATAACCTTGTATATACTAACCTAACGCAACCTAACATCTGGGATGTAATATTTTACAACATTCCTGGCATGTCGGTCCCTACGTCTCCGTGGGTACATTATATACGTCTATAACGTTGTATATCCTAACCTAACGCAACCTAACATCTGGGATGTAATATTTTAAAACATTCCTGGCATGTCGGTCCCTACGTCTCGGTGGGAACATTATATACGTCTATAACGATATATATCCTAACCTAACGCAACCTAACATCTGGGATGTTATATTTTACAACATTCCTGGCGTGTCGTCGCCTACTTCTGGATGGGGACTTTATGTACGTCTATAACGTTGTATATCCTAACCTAACGCAACCTAACATCTGGGATGTAATATTTTAAAACATTCCTGGCATGTCGGTCCCTACTTCTCGGTGGGAACATTGTATACGTCTATAACGATATATATCCTAGCCTAAGGCAACCTAACATGTCGAATGTAATATTTTACAACATTCCTGTCGTGTCGCCGCCTGCTTCTCGATGGGGACATTATATACGTTTATAACGTTGTATATTCTAACCTAACGCAACCTAACATCTGGGATGTAATATTTTACAACATTCCTGGCGTGTCGTCGCCTACTTCTGGATGGGGCATTATATACGTCTATAACGTCATATATCCTAACCTAAGGGAACCTAACATCTCGGGTGTAATATTTTACAACATTACTGGCGTGTCGTCGCCTACTTCTCGATGGGGACATTATATACATCTATAACCTTGTATATACTAACCTAACGCAACCTAACATCTGGGATGTAATATTTTACAACATTCCTGGCATGTCGGTCCCTACGTCTCCGTGGGTACATTATATACGTCTATAACGTTGTATATCCTAACCTAACGCAACCTAACATCTGGGATGTAATATTTTAAAACATTCCTGGCATGTCGGTCCCTACGTCTCGGTGGGAACATTATATACGTCTATAACGATATATATCCTAACCTAAGGCAACCTAACATCTCGGATGTAATATTTTACAACATTCCTGGCGCTTCGGCTGCTACTTTTCGGTGGGAACATTATATACGTCTATAACGTTACATATCCTAACGTATGGCAACATAACATCTCGGATGTTATATTTTACAACATTCCTAGCGTGTCGTCGCCTGCTTCTCGATGGGGACATTATATACGTCTATAACGTTGTATATTCTAACCTAACGCAACCTAACATCTGGGATGTTATATTTTACAACATTCCTGGCGTGTCGTCGCCTACTTCTGGATGGGGACTTTATGTACGTCTATAACGTTGTATATCCTAACCTAACGCAACCTAACATCTGGGATGTAATATTTTAAAACATTCCTGGCATGTCGGTCCCCACGTCCCGGTGGGAACATTATATACGTCTATAACAATATATATTCTAGCCTAAGGCAACCTAACATGTCGATTGTAATATTTTACAACATTCCTGTCGTGTCGTCGCCTGCTTCTCGATGGGGACATTATATACGTCTATAACGTTGTATATTCTAACCTAACGCAACCTAACATCTGGGATGTTATATTTTACAACATTCCTGGCGTGTCGTCGCCTACTTCTGGATGGGGACATTATATACATCTATAACGTCATATATCCTAACCTAAGGGAACCTAACATCTCGGGTGCAATATTTTACAACATTCCTGGCGTGTCGTCGCCTACTTCTCGATGGGGACATTATATACATCTATAACGTTGTATATCCTAACCTAAGGCAACCTAACATCTCGGATGTAATATTTTACAACATTCCTGGCATGTCGGGCCCTACTTCTCGGTGGGAACATTGTATACGTCTATAACGATATATATCCTAGCCTAAGGCAACCTAACATGTCGAATGTAATATTTTACAACATTCCTGGCATGTCAGGCCCTACTTCTCGGTGGGAACATTGTATACGTCTATAACGATATATATCCTAGCCTAAGGCAACCTAACATGTCGAATGTAATATTTTACAACATTCCTGTCGTGTCGTCGCCTGCTTCTCGATGGGGACATTCTATACGTCTATAACGTTGTATATCCTAACCTAAGGGAACCTAACATCTCGGGTATAATATTTTAGAACATTCCTGACGCGTCAGTCCCTATTTCTCGGTGGGAACATTATATACGTCTATAACGTTATATATCCTAGCCTAAGGCAACCTCACTTGTAGAATGTAATGTTTTACAACATTCCTGGCGTGTCGTCGCCTACTTCTCTATGGGAACATTATATACATCTATAACCTTGTATATACTAACCTAACGCAACCTAACATCTGGCATGTAATATTTTACAACATTCCTGGCATGTCGGTCCCTACGTCTCCGTGGGTACATTATATACGTCTATAACGTTGTATATCCTAACCTAACGCAACCTAACATCTGGGATGTAATATTTTAAAACATTCCTGGCATGTCGGTCCCTACGTCTCGGTGGGAACATTATATACGTCTATAACGATATATATCCTAACCTAAGGCAACCTAACATCTCGGATGTAATATTTTACAACATTCCTGGCGCTTCGGCTGCTACTTTTCGGTGGGAACATTATATACGTCTATAACGTTACATATCCTAACGTATGGCAACATAACATCTCGGATGTTATATTTTACAACATTCCTAGCGTGTCGTCGCCTGCTTCTCGATGGGGACATTATATACGTCTATAACGTTGTATATTCTAACCTAACGCAACCTAACATCTGGGATGTTATATTTTACAACATTCCTGGCGTGTCGTCGCCTACTTCTGGATGGGGACTTTATGTACGTCTATAACGTTGTATATCCTAACCTAACGCAACCTAACATCTGGGATGTAATATTTTAAAACATTCCTGGCATGTCGGTCCCTACTTCTCGGTGGGAACATTGTATACGTCTATAACGATATATATCCTAGCCTAAGGCAACCTAACATGTCGAATGTAATATTTTACAACATTCCTGTCGTGTCGCCGCCTGCTTCTCGATGGGGACATTATATACGTTTATAACGTTGTATATTCTAACCTAACGCAACCTAACATCTGGGATGTAATATTTTACAACATTCCTGGCGTGTCGTCGCCTACTTCTGGATGGGGCATTATATACGTCTATAACGTCATATATCCTAACCTAAGGGAACCTAACATCTCGGGTGTAATATTTTACAACATTACTGGCGTGTCGTCGCCTACTTCTCGATGGGGACATTATATACATCTATAACCTTGTATATACTAACCTAACGCAACCTAACATCTGGGATGTAATATTTTACAACATTCCTGGCATGTCGGTCCCTACGTCTCCGTGGGTACATTATATACGTCTATAACGTTGTATATCCTAACCTAACGCAACCTAACATCTGGGATGTAATATTTTAAAACATTCCTGGCATGTCGGTCCCTACGTCTCGGTGGGAACATTATATACGTCTATAACGATATATATCCTAACCTAAGGCAACCTAACATCTCGGATGTAATATTTTACAACATTCCTGGCGCTTCGGCTGCTACTCTTCGGTGGGAACATTATATACGTCTATAACGTTACATATCCTAACGTATGGCAACATAACATCTCGGATGTTATATTTTACAACATTCCTAGCGTGTCGTCGCCTGCTTCTCGATGGGGACATTATATACGTCTATAACGTTGTATATTCTAACCTAACGCAACCTAACATCTGGGATGTTATATTTTACAACATTCCTGGCGTGTCGTCGCCTACTTCTGGATGGGGACTTTATGTACGTCTATAACGTTGTATATCCTAACCTAACGCAACCTAACATCTGGGATGTAATATTTTAAAACATTCCTGGCATGTCGGTCCCCACGTCTCGGTGGGAACATTATATACGTCTATAACAATATATATTCTAACCTAAGGCAACCTAACATGTCGATTGTAATATTTTACAACATTCCTGTCGTGTCGTCGCCTGCTTCTCGATGGGGACATTATATACGTCTATAACGTTGTATATCCTAACCTAAGGGAACCTAACATCTCGGGTGTAATATTTTAGAACATTCCTGACGCGTCAGTCCCTATTTCTCGGTGGGATCATTATATACGTCTATAACGTTATATATCCTAGCCTAAGGCAACCTAACATCTCGGATGTAATATTTTACGACATTCCTGTCATGTCGGTCCCCACGTCTCGGTGGGGACATTATATACATCTATAACCTTGTATATACTAACCTAACGCAACCTAACATCTGGGATGTAATATTTTACAACATTCCTGGCATGTCGGTCCCTACGTCTCCGTGGGTACATTATATACGTCTATAACGTTGTATATCCTAACCTAACGCAACCTAACATCTGGGATGTAATATTTTACAACATTCCCGGCATGTCGGTCCCTACATCTCGGTGGGAACATTCTATACGTCTATAACGTTGTATATCCTAACCTAAGGGAACCTAACATCACGGGTGTAATATTTTACAACATTGCTGACGCGTCGTCGCCTACTTCTCGATGGGGACATTATATACATCTATAACGTTGTATATCCTAACCTAAGGCAACCTAACATCTCGGATGTAATATTTTACAACATTCCTGGCATGTCGGTCCCTACTTCTCGGTGGGAACATTGTGTACGTCTATAACGATATATATCCTAGCCTAAGGCAACCTAACATGTCGAATGTAATATTTTACAACATTCCTGTCGTGCCGCCGCCTGCTTCACGATGGGGACATTATATACGTCTATAACGTTGTATATTCTAACCTAACGCAACCTAACATCTGGGATGTAATATTTTACAACATTCCTGGCGTGTCGTCGCCTACTTCTGGATGGGGACATTATATACATCTATAACGTCATATATCCTAACCTAAGGGAACCTAACATCTCGGGTGTAATATTTTACAACATTCCTGGTGGGTCGTCGCCCGCTTCTCGATGGGGACATTATATACGTCTATAACGTTGAATATCCTAACCTAAAGCAACCTAACATCTGGGATGTAATATTTTACAAGATCCCTGGCATGTCGGTCCCTACGTCTCCGTGGGTACATTATATACGTCTATAACGTTGTATATCCTAACCTAACGCAACCTAACATCTGGGATGTAATATTTTAAAACATTCCTGGCATGTCGGTCCCCACGTCTCGGTGGGAACATTATATACGTCTATAACGATATATATTCTAGCCTAAGGCAACCTAACATGTCGATTGTAATATTTTACAACATTCCTGTCGTGTCGTCGCCTGCTTCTCGATGGGGACATTATATACGTCTATAACGTTGTATATTCTAACCTAACGCAACCTAACATCTGGGATGTTATATTTTACAACATTCCTGGCGTGTCGTCGCCTACTTCTGGATGGGGACATTATATACATCTATAACGTCATATATCCTAACCCAAGGGAACCTAACATCTCGGCTGTAATATTTTACAACATTCCTGGCGTGTCGTCGCCTACTTCTCGATGGGGACATTATATACATATATAACGTTGTATATCCTAACCTAAGGCAACCTAACATCTCGGATGTAATATTTTACAACATTCCTGGCATGTCGGGCCCTACTTCTCGGTGGGAACATTGTATACGTCTATAACGATATGTATCCTAGCCTAAGGCAACCTAACATGTCGAATGTAATATTTTACAACATTCCTGTCGTGTCGTCGCCTGCTTCTCGATGGGGACATTCTATGCGTCTATAACGTTGTATATCCTAACCTAAGGGAACCTAACATCTCGGGTGTAATATTTTAGAACATTCCTGACGCGTCAGTCCCTATTTCTCGGTGGGATCATTATATACGTCTATAACGTTATATATCCTAGCCTAAGGCAACCTAACATCTCGGATGTAATATTTTACGACATTCCTGTCATGTCGGTCCCTACTTCTCGGTGGGCACATTGTATACGTCTATAACAATATATATCATAGCCTAAGGCAACCTAACATGTCGAGTGTAATATTTTACAGCATTCCTGTCGTGTCGCCGCCCGCTTCTCGATGGGGACATTATATACGTCTATAACGTTGTATATTCTAACCTAACGCAACCTAACATCTGGGATGTTATATTTTACAACATTCCTGGCGTGTCGTCACCTACTTCTGGATGGGGACTTTATGTACGTCTATAACGTTGTACATCCTAACCTAACGCAACCTAACATCTGGGATGTAATATTTTAAAACATTCCTGGCATGTCGGTCCCCACGTCTCGGTGGGGACATTATATACATCTATAACCTTGTATATACTAACCTAACGCAACCTAACATCTGGGATGTAATATTTTACAACATTCCTGGCATGTCGGTCCCTACGTCTCCGTGGGTACATTATATACGTCTATAACGTTGTATATCCTAACCTAACGCAACCTAACATCTGGGATGTAATATTTTACAACATTCCCGGCATGTCGGTCCCTACATCTCGGTGGGAACATTCTATACGTCTATAACGTTGTATATCCTAACCTAAGGGAACCTAACATCACGGGTGTAATATTTTACAACATTGCTGACGCGTCGTCGCCTACTTCTCGATGGGGACATTATATACATCTATAACGTTGTATATCCTAACCTAAGGCAACCTAACATCTCGGATGTAATATTTTACAACATTCCTGGCATGTCGGTCCCTACTTCTCGGTGGGAACATTGTGTACGTCTATAACGATATATATCCTAGCCTAAGGCAACCTAACATGTCGAATGTAATATTTTACAACATTCCTGTCGTGCCGCCGCCTGCTTCACGATGGGGACATTATATACGTCTATAACGTTGTATATTCTAACCTAACGCAACCTAACATCTGGGATGTAATATTTTACAACATTCCTGGCGTGTCGTCGCCTACTTCTGGATGGGGACATTATATACATCTATAACGTCATATATCCTAACCTAAGGGAACCTAACATCTCGGGTGTAATATTTTACAACATTCCTGGTGGGTCGTCGCCCGCTTCTCGATGGGGACATTATATACGTCTATAACGTTGAATATCCTAACCTAAAGCAACCTAACATCTGGGATGTAATATTTTACAAGATCCCTGGCATGTCGGTCCCTACGTCTCCGTGGGTACATTATATACGTCTATAACGTTGTATATCCTAACCTAACGCAACCTAACATCTGGGATGTAATATTTTAAAACATTCCTGGCATGTCGGTCCCTACGTCTCGGTGGGAACATTATATACGTCTATAACGATATATATCCTAACCTAAGGCAACCTAACATCTCGGATGTAATATTTTACAACATTCCTGGCGCTTCGGCTGCTACTTTTCGGTGGGAACATTGTATACGTCTATAACGATATATATCCTAGCCTAAGGGAACCTAACATGTCGAATGTAATATTTTACAACATTCCTGTCGTGTCGTCGCCTGCTTCTCGATGGGGACATTCTATACGTCTATAACGTTGTATATCCTAACCTAAGGGAACCTAACATCTCGGGTGTAATATTTTACAACATTCCTGGCGTGTCGTCGCCTACATCTCGATGGGGACATTATATACATCTATAACGTTGTATATCCTAACCTAAGGCAACCTAACATCTCGGATGTAATATTTTACAACATTCCTGGCATGTCAGTCCCTACGTCTCCGTGGGTACATTATATACGTCTATAACGTTGTATATCCTAACCTAAGGCAACCTAACATCTCGGATGTAATATTTTACAACATTCCTGGCATGTCGGTCCCTACTTCTCGGTGGAAACAATGTATACGTCTATAACGATATATATTCTAGCCTAAGGCAACCCAACATGTAGAATGTAATATTTTACAACATTCCTGGCGTGTCGTAGCCTACTTCTCGATGGGGACATTATATACATCTATAACGATATATATCCTAGCCTAAGGCAACCTAACATCTCCGATGTAATATTTTACAACATTCCTGGCATGTCGGTCCCTACTTCTCTGTGGGAACATTGTATACGTCTATAACGATATATATTCTAGCCTAAGGCAACCTAACATGTCGAATGTAATATTTTACAACATTCCTGTCGTGTCGTCGCCTGCTTCTCGATGGGGACATTATATACGTCTATAACGTTGTATATTCTAACCTAACGCAACCTAACATCTGGGATGTTATATTTTACAACATTCCTGGCGTGTCGTCGCCTACTTCTGGATGGGGACATTATATACATCTATAACGTCATATATCCTAACCTAAGGGAACCTAACATCTCGGGTGTAATATTTTACAACATTCCTGGCGTGTCGTCGCCTACTTCTCGATGGGGACATTATATACGTCTATAACGTTGTATATCCTAACCTAAGGCAACCTAACATCTCGGATGTAATATTTTACAACATTCCTGGCATGTCGGTCCCTACTTCTCGGTGGGAACATTGTGTACGTCTATAACGATATATATCCTAGCCTAAGGCAACCTAACATGTCGAATGTAATATTTTACAACATTCCTGTCGTGCCGCCGCCTGCTTCACGATGGGGACATTATATACGTCTATAACGTTGTATATTCTAACCTAACGCAACCTAACATCTGGGATGTTATATTTTACAACATTCCTGGCGTGTCGTCGCCTACTTCTGGATGGGGACATTATATACATCTATAACGTCATATATCCTAACCTAAAGAAACCTAACATCTCGGGTGTAATATTTTACAACATTCCTGGCGTGTCGTCGCCTACTTCTCGATGGGGACATTATATACATCTATAACCTTGTATATACTAACCTAACGCAACCTAACATCTGGGATGTAATATTTTACAACATTCCTGGCATGTCGGTCCCTACGTCTCCGTGGGTACATTATATACGTCTATAACGTTGTATATCCTAACCTAACGCAACCTAACATCTGGGATGTAATATTTTAAAACATTCCTGGCATGTCGGTCCCTACGTCTCGGTGGGAACATTATATGCGTCTATAACGATATATATCCTAACCTAACGCAACCTAACATCTGGGATGTAATATTTTACAACATTCCTGGCATGTCGGTCCCTACATCTCGGTGGGAACATTCTATACGTCTATAACGTTGTATATCCTAACCTAAGGGAACCTAACATCACGGGTGTAATATTTTACAACATTGCTGACGCGTCGTCGCCTACTTCTCGATGGGGACATTATATACATCTATAACGTTGTATATACTAACCTAAGGCAACCTAACATCTTGGATGTAATATTTTACAACATTCCTGTCATGTCGGTCCCTACTTCTCGGTGGGAACATTGTATACGTCTATAACGATATATATCCTAACCTAAAGCAACCCAACATCTGGGATGTAATATTTTACAAGATCCCTGGCATGTCGGTCCCTACGTCTCCGTGGGTACATTATATACGTCTATAACGTTGTATATACTAACCTAACGCAACCTAACATCTGGGATGTAATATTTTACAACATTCCTGGCATGTCGGTCCCTACGTCTCCGTGGGTACATTATATACGTCTATAACGTTGTATATCCTAACCTAACGCAACCTAACATCTGGGATGTAATATTTTAAAACATTCCTCGCATGTCGGTCCCTACGTCTCGGTGGGAACATTATATACGTCTATAACGATATATATCCTAACCTAAGGCAACCTAACATCTCGGATGTAATATTTTACAACATTCCTGGCGCTTCGGCTGCTACTTTTCGGTGGGAACATTATATACGTATATAACGTTACATATCCTAACGTATGGCAACATAACATCTCGGATGTTATATTTTACAACATTCCTGGCGTGTCGTCGCCTGCTTCTCGATGGGGACTTTATGTACGCCTAGAACGTTGTATATCCTAAGCTAACGCAACCTAACATCTGGGATGTAATATTTTACAACATTCCTGGCATGTCGGTCCCTACGTCTCGGTGGGAACGTTATATACGTCTATAACGATATATATCCTAACCTAAGGGAACCATACATCTCGGATGTAATATTTTACAACATTCCTGGCATGTCGGTCCCTACTTCTCGGTGGGAGCAATGTATACGTCTATAACGATACATATCCTAGCCTAAGGCAACCCAACATGTAGAATGTAATGTTTTACAACATTCCTGGCGTGTCGGCGCCTACTTCTGGATGGGGACATTATATACATCTATAACGTCATATATCCTAACCTAACGGAACCTAACATCTCGGGTGTAATATTTTACAACATTCCTGGCGTGTCGTCGCCTACTTCTCGATGGGGACATTATATACATCTATAACGTTGTATATCCTAACCTAAGGCAACCTAACATCTCGGATGTAATATTTTACAACATTCCTGGCATGTCGGTCCCTACTTCTCTGTGGGAACATTGTATACGTCTATAACGATATATATTCTAGCCTAAGGCAACCTAACATGTCGAATGTAATATTTTACAACATTCCTGTCGTGTCGTCGCCTGCTTCTCGATGGGGACATTATATACGTCTATAACGTTGTATATTCTAACCTAACGCAACCTAACATCTGGGATGTTATATTTTACAACATTCCTGGCGTGTCGTCGCCTACTTCTGGATGGGGACATTATATACATCTATAACGTCATATATCCTAACCTAAGGGAACCTAACATCTCGGGTGTAATATTTTACAACATTCCTGGCGTGTCGTCGCCTACTTCTCGATGGGGACATTATATACGTCTATAACGTTGTATAACCTAACCTAAGGCAACCTAACATCTCGGATGTAATATTTTACAACATTCCTGGCATGTCGGTCCCTACTTCTCGGTGGGAACATTGTATACGTCTATAACGATATATATTCTAGCCTAAGGCAACCTAACATGTCGAATGTAATATTTTACAACATTCCTGTCGTGTCGTCGCCTGCTTCTCGATGGGGACATTATATACGTCTATAACGTTGTATATTCTAACCTAACGCAACCTAACAGCTGGGATGTTATATTTTACAACATTCCTGGCGTGTCGTCGCCTACTTCTGGATGGGGACATTATATACATCTATAACGTCATATATCCTAACCTAAGGGAACCTAACATCTCGGGTGTAATATTTTACAACATTCCTGGCGTGTCGTCGCCTACTTCTCGATGGGGACATTATATACGTCTATAACGTTGTATATCCTAACCTAAGGCAACCTAACATCTCGGATGTAATATTTTACAGCATTCCCTGCATGTCGGTCCCTACTTCTCGGTGGGAACATTGTGTACGTCTATAACGATATATATCCTAGCCTAAGGCAACCTAACATGTCGAATGTAATATTTTACAACATTCCTGTCGTGTCGCCGCCTGCTTCACGATGGGGACATTATATACGTCTATAACGTTGTATATTCTAACCAAACGCAACCTAACATCTGGGATGTAATATTTTACAACATTCCTGGCGTGTCGTCGCCTACTTCTGGATGGGGACATTATATACATCTATAACGTCATATATCCTAACCTAAGGGAACCTAACATCTCGGGTGTAATATTTTACAACATTCCTGGCGTGTCGTCGCCTACTTCTCGATGGGGACATTATATACATCTATAACGTCATATATCCTAACCTAAGGGAACCTATCATCTCGGGTGTAATATTTTACAACATTCCTGGCGTGTCGTCGCCTACTTCTCGATGGGGACATTATATACATCTATAACCTTGTATATACTAACCTAACGCAACCTAACATTTGGGATGTAATATTTTACAACATTCCTGGCATGTCGGTCCCTACTTCTCGGTGGGAACATTGTATACGTCTATAACGATATATATCCTAGCCTAAGGCAACCTAACATGTCGAATGTAATATTTTACAGCATTCCTGGCGTGTCGTCGCCTGCTTCTCGATGGGGACTTTATGTACGTCTAGAACGTTGTATATCCTAAGCTAACGCAACCTAATATTTGGGATGTAATATTTTACAATATTCCTGGCGCTTCGGCTGCTACTTTTCGGTGGGAACATTATATACGTCTATAACGTTACTTATCCTAACGTATGGCAACATAACATCTCGGATGTTATATTTTACAACATTCCTGGCGTGTCGTCGCCTGCTTCTCGATGGGGACTTTATGTACGTCTAGAACGTTGTATATCCTAACCTATCGCAACCTAACATCTAGGATGTAATATTTTACAACATTCCTGGCATGTTGGGCCCTACTTCTCGGTGGGAACATTGTATACGTCTATAACTATATATATCCTAGCCTAATGCAACCTAACATGTCGAATGTAATATTTTACAACATTCGTGTCGTGTCGTCGCCTGCTTCTCGATGGGGATATTATATACGTCTATAACGTTGTATATTCTAACCTAACGCAACCTAATATCTGGGATGTAATATTTTACAACATTCCTGGCGTGTCGTCGCCTACTTCTGGATGGGGACATTATATACATCTATAACGTCATATATCCTAACCTAAGGGAACCTAACATCTCGGGTGTAATATTTTAGAACATTCCTGACGCGTCGGTCCCTATTTCTCGGTGGGAACATTATATCTCGGGTGTAATAGTTTACAACATTGCTGACGCGTCGGCCCCTCTTTCTCGGTGGGAACATTCTATACGTCTATAACGTTGTATATCCTAACCTAAGGCTACCTAACATCTCGGATGTAATATTTTACAACATTCCTGGCATGTCGGTCCCTACTTCTCTGTGGGAACATTGTATACGTCTATAACGATATATATTCTAGCCTAAGGCAACCTAACATGTCGAATGTAATATTTTACAACATTCCTGTCGTGTCGTCGCCTGCTTCTCGATGGGGACATTATATACGTCTATAACGTTGTATATTCTAACCTAACGCAACCTAACATCTGGGATGTTATATTTTACAACATTCCTGGCGTGTCGTCGCCTACTTCTGGATGGGGACATTATATACATCTATAACGTCATATATCCTAACCTAAGGGAACCTAACATCTCGGGTGTAATATTTTACAACATTCCTGGCGTGTCGTCGCCTACTTCTCGATGGGGACATTATATACGTCTATAACGTTGTATAACCTAACCTAAGGCAACCTAACATCTCGGATGTAATATTTTACAACATTCCTGGCATGTCGGTCCCTACTTCTCGGTGGGAACATTGTATACGTCTATAACGATATATATTCTAGCCTAAGGCAACCTAACATGTCGAATGTAATATTTTACAACATTCCTGTCGTGTCGTCGCCTGCTTCTCGATGCGGACATTATATACGTCTATAACGTTGTATATTCTAACCTAACGCAACCTAACATCTGGGATGTTATATTTTACAACATTCCTGGCGTGTCGTCGCCTACTTCTGGATGGGGACATTATATACATCTATAACGTCATATATCCTAACCTAAGGGAACCTAACATCTCGGGTGTAATATTTTACAACATTCCTGGCGTGTCGTCGCCTACTTCTCGATGGGGACATTATATACGTCTATAACGTTGTATATCCTAACCTAAGGCAACCTAACATCTCGGATGTAATATTTTACAGCATTCCCTGCATGTCGGTCCCTACTTCTCGGTGGGAACATTGTGTACGTCTATAACGATATATATCCTAGCCTAAGGCAACCTAACATGTCGAATGTAATATTTTACAACATTCCTGTCGTGTCGCCGCCTGCTTCACGATGGGGACATTATATACGTCTATAACGTTGTATATTCTAACCAAACGCAACCTAACATCTGGGATGTAATATTTTACAACATTCCTGGCGTGTCGTCGCCTACTTCTGGATGGGGACATTATATACATCTATAACGTCATATATCCTAACCTAAGGGAACCTAACATCTCGGGTGTAATATTTTACAACATTCCTGGCGTGTCGTCGCCTACTTCTCGATGGGGACATTATATACATCTATAACGTCATATATCCTAACCTAAGGGAACCTAACATCTCGGGTGTAATATTTTACAACATTCCTGGCGTGTCGTCGCCTACTTCTCGATGGGGACATTATATACATCTATAACCTTGTATATACTAACCTAACGCAACCTAACATTTGGGATGTAATATTTTACAACATTCCTGGCATGTCGGTCCCTACTTCTCGGTGGGAACATTGTATACGTCTATAACGATATATATCCTAGCCTAAGGCAACCTAACATGTCGAATGTAATATTTTACAGCATTCCTGGCGTGTCGTCGCCTGCTTCTCGATGGGGACTTTATGTACGTCTAGAACGTTGTATATCCTAAGCTAACGCAACCTAATATCTGGGATGTAATATTTTACAATATTCCTGGCGCTTCGGCTGCTACTTTTCGGTGGGAACATTATATACGTCTATAACGTTACTTATCCTAACGTATGGCAACATAACATCTCGGATGTTATATTTTACAACATTCCTGTCGTGTCGGCGCCTGCTTCTCGATGGGGACATTCTATACGTCTATAACGTTGTATATCCTAATCTAAGAGAACCTAACATCTCGGGTGTAATATTTTAGAACATTCCTGACGCGTCAGTCCCTATTTCTCGGTGGGAACATTATATACGTCTATAACGTTATATATCCTAGCCTAAGGCAACCTAACTTGTCGAATGTAATATTTTACAACAGTCCTGGCGTGTCGTCGCCTACTTCTCGATGGGGACATTATATACATCTATAACGTTGTATATCCTAACCTAAGGCAACCTAACATCTCGGATGTAATATTTTACAACATTCTGGCGTGTCGCCGCCTGCTTCTCGATGGGGACATTATATACGTCTATATCGTTGTATATACTAACCTAACGCAACCTAACATCTCGGATGTAATATTTGACAACATTCCTTGCATGTCGGTCCCTACTTCTCGGTGGGAACATTCTATACGTCCACAACGTTGTATATCCTAACCTAAGGGAACCTAACATCTCGGGTGTAATATTTTACAACATTCTGGCGTGTCGCCGCCTGCTTCTCGATGGGGACATTATATACGTCTATAACGTTGTATATACTAACCTAACGCAACCTAACATCTCGGATGTAATATTTGACAACATTCCTTGCATGTCGGTCCCTACTTCTCGGTGGGAACATTCTATACGTCCACAACGTTGTATATCCTAACCTAAGGGAACCTAACATCTCGGGTGTAATATTTAAGACATTCCTGACGCGTCAGTCCCTATTTCTCGGTGGGAACATTATATACGTCTATAACGTTATATATCCTAGCCTAAGGCAACCTAACTTGTAGAATGTAATATTTTACAACATTCCTGTCGTGTCGTCGCCTGCTTCTCGATGGGGACATTATATACATCTATAACGTTATATATTCTAACCTAACGCAACCTAACATCTGGGATTTAATATTTTAGAACATTCCTGGCATGTAGGTCCCTACTTCTCGGTGGGAACATTCTATACGTCTATAACGTTGTATATCCTAACCTAAGGGAACCTAACATCTCGGGTGTAATAGTTTACAACATTGCTGACGCGTCGGCCCCTCTTTCTCGGTGGGAACATTCTATACGTCTATAACGTTGTATATCCTAACCTAAGGGAACCTAACATCTCGGGTGTAATATTTTAGAACATTCCTGACGCGTCGGTCCCTATTTCTCGGTGGGAACATTATATACGTCTATAACGTTATATATCCTAGCCTACGGCAACCTAACTTGTCGAATGTAATATTTTACAACAGTCCTGGCGTGTCGTCGCCTACTTCTCGATGGGGACATTATATACATCTATAACGTTGTATATCCTAACCTAAGGCAACCTAACATCTCGGATGTAATATTTTACAACATTCTGGCGTGTCGCCGCCTGCTTCTCGATGGGGACATTATATACGTCTATAACGTTGTATATACTAACCTAACGCAACCTAACATCTCGGATGTAATATTTGACAACATTCCTTGCATGTCGGTCCCTACTTCTCGGTGGGAACATTCTATACGTCCACAACGTTGTATATCCTAACCTAAGGGAACCTAACATCTCGGGTGTAATATTTTAGAACATTCCTGACGCGTCAGTCCCTATTTCTCGGTGGGAACATTATATACGTCTATAACGTTATATATCCTAGCCTAAGGCAACCTAACTTGTAGAATGTAATATTTTACAACATTCCTGTCGTGTCGTCGCCTGCTTCTCGATGGGGACATTATATACATCTATAACGTTATATATTCTAACCTAACGCAACCTAACATCTGGGATTTAATATTTTAGAACATTCCTGGCATGTAGGTCCCTACTTCTCGGTGGGAACATTCTATACGTCTATAACGTTGTATATCCTAACCTAAGGGAACCTAACATCTCGGGTGTAATAGTTTACAACATTGCTGACGCGTCGGCCCCTCTTTCTCGGTGGGAACATTCTATACGTCTATAACGTTGTATATCCTAACCTAAGGGAACCTAACATCTCGGGTGTAATATTTTAGAACATTCCTGACGCGTCGGTCCCTATTTCTCGGTGGGAACATTATATACGTCTATAACGTTATATATCCTAGCCTACGGCAACCTAACTTGTCGAATGTAATATTTTACAACAGTCCTGGCGTGTCGTCGCCTACTTCTCGATGGGGACATTATATACATCTATAACGTTGTATATCCTAACCTAAGGCAACCTAACATCTCGGATGTAATATTTTACAACATTCTGGCGTGTCGCCGCCTGCTTCTCGATGGGGACATTATATACGTCTATAACGTTGTATATACTAACCTAACGCAACCTAACATCTCGGATGTAATATTTGACAACATTCCTTGCATGTCGGTCCCTACTTCTCGGTGGGAACATTCTATACGTCCACAACGTTGTATATCCTAACCTAAGGGAACCTAACATCTCGGGTGTAATATTTTAGAACATTCCTGACGCGTCAGTCCCTATTTCTCGGTGGGAACATTATATACGTCTATAACGTTATATATCCTAGCCTAAGGCAACCTAACTTGTAGAATGTAATATTTTACAACATTCCTGGCGTGTCGTCGCCTACTTCTCGATGAGGACATTATATACATCTATAACGTTGTATATCCTAACCTAACGCAACCTAACATCTGGGATGTAATATTTTACAACATTCCTGTCATGTCGTCTCCTGCATCTCGATGGGGATATTATATACGTCTATAACGATATATATCCTAACCTAAGGCAACCTAACATCTCGGATGTAATATTTTACAATATTCCTGGCGCTTCGGCTGCTACTTTTCGGTGGGAACATTATATACGTCTATAACGTTACATATCCTAACGTATGGCAACATAACATCTCGGATGTTATATTTTACAACATTCCTGGCGTGTCGTCGCCTGCTTCTCGATGGGGACTTTATGTACGTCTAGAACGTTGTATATCCTAACCTATCGCAACCTAACATCTAGGATGTAATATTTTACAACATTCCTGGCATGTTGGGCCCTACTTCTCGGTGGGAACATTGTATACGTCTATAACTATATATATCCTAGCCTAAGGCACCCTAACATGTCGAATGTAATATTTTAGAACATTCCTGTCGTGTCGTCGCCTGCTTCTCGATGGGGATATTATATACGTCTAGAACGTTGTATATCCTAACCTAAGGCAACCTAACATCTCGGATGTAATATTTTACAACATTCCTGGCATGTCGGGCCCTACTTCTCGGTGGGAACATTGTATACGTCTATAACGATATATATCCTAGCCTAAGGCAACCTAACATCTCGGATGTAATATTTTACTACATTCGTGGCGCACCGGCACCTGCCTCTCGGTGGGAACATTATATACGTCTATAACGTTATATATCCTAGCCTAAGGCAATCCTAACATCTCGGATGTAATATTTTACAACATTCCTGGCGCGTCGGCACCTACTTCTCGGATTGAACATTATATACGTCTATAACGGTATATATCCTAACCTAAGGGAAACTAACACCTCGGATGTAATGTTTTACAACATTCCTGGCGTGTCGGCCCCTATTTCTCGGTGGGAACATTATATACGTCTATAACGTGATATGTCCTAGCCTAAGGCAACTCTAACATCTCGGAAGTAATATTTTACAACATTCCTGGCGCGTCGGCATCTACTTCACGGTGGGAACATTATATGCGCTATAACGTTATATATCCTAACCTAAGGGAACCTAACTTGTAGAATGTAATATTTTACAACATTCCTGTCGTGTCGTCGCCTGCTTCTCGATGGGGACATTATATACATCTATAACGTTATATATTCTAACCTAACGCAACCTAACATCTGGGATTTAATATTTTAGAACATTCCTGGCATGTAGGTCCCTACTTCTCGGTGGGAACATTCTATACGTCTATAACGTTGTATATCCTAACCTAAGGGAACCTAACATCTCGGGTGTAATAGTTTACAACATTGCTGACGCGTCGGCCCCTCTTTCTCGGTGGGAACATTCTATACGTCTATAACGTTGTATATCCTAACCTAAGGGAACCTAACATCTCGGGTGTAATATTTTAGAACATTCCTGACGCGTCGGTCCCTATTTCTCGGTGGGAACATTATATACGTCTATAACGTTATATATCCTAGCCTACGGCAACCTAACTTGTCGAATGTAATATTTTACAACAGTCCTGGCGTGTCGTCGCCTACTTCTCGATGGGGACATTATATACATCTATAACGTTGTATATCCTAACCTAAGGCAACCTAACATCTCGGATGTAATATTTTACAACGTTCTGGCGTGTCGACGCCTGCTTCTCGATGGGGACATTATATACGTCTATAACGTTGTATATACTAACCTAACGCAACCTAACATCTCGGATGTAATATTTGACAACATTCCTTGCATGTCGGTCCCTACTTCTCGGTGGGAACATTCTATACGTCCACAACGTTGTATATCCTAACCTAAGGGAACCTAACATCTCGGGTGTAATATTTTAGAACATTCCTGACGCGTCAGTCCCTATTTCTCGGTGGGAACATTATATACGTCTATAACGTTATATATCCTAGCCTAAGGCAACCTAACTTGTAGAATGTAATATTTTACAACATTCCTGGCGTGTCGTCGCCTACTTCTCGATGAGGACATTATATACATCTATAACGTTGTATATCCTAACCTAACGCAACCTAACATCTGGGATGTAATATTTTACAACATTCCTGTCATGTCGTCTCCTGCATCTCGATGGGGATATTATATACGTCTATAACGATATATATCCTAACCTAAGGCAACCTAACATCTCGGATGTAATATTTTACAATATTCCTGGCGCTTCGGCTGCTACTTTTCGGTGGGAACATTATATACGTCTATAACGTTACATATCCTAACGTATGGCAACATAACATCTCGGATGTTATATTTTACAACATTCCTGGCGTGTCGTCGCCTGCTTCTCGATGGGGACTTTATGTACGTCTAGAACGTTGTATATCCTAACCTATCGCAACCTAACATCTAGGATGTAATATTTTACAACATTCCTGGCATGTTGGGCCCTACTTCTCGGTGGGAACATTGTATACGTCTATAACTATATATATCCTAGCCTAAGGCACCCTAACATGTCGAATGTAATATTTTAGAACATTCCTGTCGTGTCGTCGCCTGCTTCTCGATGGGGATATTATATACGTCTAGAACGTTGTATATCCTAACCTAAGGCAACCTAACATCTCGGATGTAATATTTTACAACATTCCTGGCATGTCGGGCCCTACTTCTCGGTGGGAACATTGTATACGTCTATAACGATATATATCCTAGCCTAAGGCAACCTAACATCTCGGATGTAATATTTTACTACATTCGTGGCGCACCGGCACCTGCCTCTCGGTGGGAACATTATATACGTCTATAACGTTATATATCCTAGCCTAAGGCAATCCTAACATCTCGGATGTAATATTTTACAACATTCCTGGCGCGTCGGCACCTACTTCTCGGATTGAACATTATATACGTCTATAACGGTATATATCCTAACCTAAGGGAAACTAACACCTCGGATGTAATGTTTTACAACATTCCTGGCGTGTCGGCCCCTATTTCTCGGTGGGAACATTATATACGTCTATAACGTGATATGTCCTAGCCTAAGGCAACTCTAACATCTCGGAAGTAATATTTTACAACATTCCTGGCGCGTCGGCATCTACTTCACGGTGGGAACATTATATGCGCTATAACGTTATATATCCTAACCTAAGGGAACCTAACATATCGGATGTAATATTTTACAACACTCCTGGCGCGTCGGCCCCTATTTCTCGGTGGGATCATTATATACGTCATTGAAGCTATATATCCTAGCCTAAGGCAACCTAACATCTCGGATGTAATATTTTACTACATTCCTGGCGCGCCGGCACCTACTTCTCGGTGGGAACAGTATATAGGTCTATAACGTTATATATCCTAACCTAAGGCAACCTAACATCTCGGATGTAATATTTTACTACATTCCTGGCACGTCGACCACTACTTCTCGGTGGGAACATTATATGAGTCTATAACGCTATATATCCTAGCCTAAGGCAAACTAACATGTCGAATGTAATATTTTACAACATTCCCGTCACTTCGGCACCTAATTCACGGTGGAAACATTATATACGTCTATAACGTTATATATCCTAGCCTAAGGCAACCTAACATCTCGGATGTTATATTTTACTACGTTCCCGGCGCGCCGGCCCCTACTTCTCGGTGGGAACAGTATATACGTCTATAACGTTATATATCCTAGCCTAAGGCAATCCTAACATCTCGGAAGTAATATTTTACAACATTCCTGGCGCGTCGGCCCCTATTTCTCGGTGGGAACATTATATACATCTATAAGGTTATATATCCTAACCTAAGGGAACCTAACACCTCGGATGTAATGTTTTACAACATTCCTGGCGTGTCGGCCCCTATTTCTCGGTGGGAACATTATATATGTCTATAATGCTATATGTCCTAGCCTGAGACAACCTAACATGTCGAATATAATATTTTACAAAATTCCTGGCGCGTCGGTAACTACTTCTCGGTGGGATCTGTATATACGTCTATAACGTTATATATCCTAACCTAAGACAACTTAACATGTCGAATGTAACATTTTACCACATTCCTTGCTCGTTGGCCCCTACTTCTCGGTGGGAACATTATATACGTCTATAACGTTATATATCCTAACCTAAGGGAACCTAACATTTCGGATGTAATATTTTACAACACTCCTGGCGTGTCGGCCCGTATTTCTCGGTGGGAACATTATATACGTCTTTAACGCTATATATCCTAGCCTATGGCAACCTAACTTCTCGGATGTTATATTTTACTACGTTCCCGTCACTTCGGCCCCTAATTCTCGGTGGGAACAGTATATACGTCTATAACGTTATATATCCTAGCCTAAGGCAATCCTAACATCTCGGAATTAATATTTTACAACATTCCTGGCACATCGGCCACTACTTCTCGGTGGGAACATTATATAAGTCTATAACGCTATATATCCTAGCCTAAGGCAAACTAACATGTCGAATGTAATATTTTACAACATTTCCGTCACTTCGGCACCTACTTCTCGCTGGGAACATTATATACGTCTATAACGTTATATATCCTAGCCTAAGGCAACCTAACATCTCGCATGTAATATTTTACTACATTCCTGGCACGTCGGCCCCTACTTCTCGGTGGGAACATTATATACGTCTATAACGCTATATATCCTAGCCTAAGGCAAACTAACATGTCGAATGTAATATTTTACAACATTCCCGTCACTTCGGCACCTACTTCTCGGTGGGAACATTATATACGTCTATAACGTTATATATCCTAACCTAAGGCAACCTAATATCTCGAATGTAATATTTTACAACATTCCTGGCGTGTCGGCGCCTATTTCTCGGTGGGAACATTATATAATTCAATAACGTTATATATCCTAACCTAAGGCAGCCTAACATCTCGGATGTTATATTTTACAGCATTCCTGGCGCGTCGGCCCCTATTTCTCGGTGGGAACATTGTATATGTCTATAACGCTATATGTCCTAGCCTGAGACAACCTAACATGTCGAATATAATATTTTACAACATTCCTGGCGCGTCGGCCACTATTTCTCCGTGGGAACATTATATAAGTCAAAAACGTTATATATCCTAACCTAAGGCAACCTAACATCTCGGATGTAATATTTTACTACTTTCCTGGCGCGCTGGCCCCTACTTCTCGGTGGGAACATTATATACGTCTATAACGTTATATATTCAAACCTAAGGGAACCTAACACCACGGATGTAATGTTTTACAACATTCCTGGCGTGTCGGCCCCTATTTCTCGGTGGGAACATTATATACATCTATAACGTTATATATCCTAACCTAAGGGAACCTAACACCTCGGATGTAATGTTTTACAACATTCCTGGCGTGTCGGCCCTTATTTCTCGGTGGGAACATTATATACGTCTATAACGTTATATATCCTAGCCTAAGGCAACCTAACTTGTAGAATGTAATATTTTACAACATTCCTGTCGTGTCGTCGCCTGCTTCTCGATGGGGACATTATATACATCTATAACGTTATATATTCTAACCTAACGCAACCTAACATCTGGGATTTAATATTTTAGAACATTCCTGGCATGTAGGTCCCTACTTCTCGGTGGGAACATTCTATACGTCTATAACGTTGTATATCCTAACCTAAGGGAACCTAACATCTCGGGTGTAATAGTTTACAACATTGCTGACGCGTCGGCCCCTCTTTCTCGGTGGGAACATTCTATACGTCTATAACGTTGTATATCCTAACCTAAGGGAACCTAACATCTCGGGTGTAATATTTTAGAACATTCCTGACGCGTCGGTCCCTATTTCTCGGTGGGAACATTATATACGTCTATAACGTTATATATCCTAGCCTACGGCAACCTAACTTGTCGAATGTAATATTTTACAACAGTCCTGGCGTGTCGTCGCCTACTTCTCGATGGGGACATTATATACATCTATAACGTTGTATATCCTAACCTAAGGCAACCTAACATCTCGGATGTAATATTTTACAACATTCTGGCGTGTCGCCGCCTGCTTCTCGATGGGGACATTATATACGTCTATAACGTTGTATATACTAACCTAACGCAACCTAACATCTCGGATGTAATATTTGACAACATTCCTTGCATGTCGGTCCCTACTTCTCGGTGGGAACATTCTATACGTCCACAACGTTGTATATCCTAACCTAAGGGAACCTAACATCTCGGGTGTAATATTTTAGAACATTCCTGACGCGTCAGTCCCTATTTCTCGGTGGGAACATTATATACGTCTATAACGTTATATATCCTAGCCTAAGGCAACCTAACTTGTAGAATGTAATATTTTACAACATTCCTGTCGTGTCGTCGCCTGCTTCTCGATGGGGACATTATATACATCTATAACGTTATATATTCTAACCTAACGCAACCTAACATCTGGGATTTAATATTTTAGAACATTCCTGGCATGTAGGTCCCTACTTCTCGGTGGGAACATTCTATACGTCTATAACGTTGTATATCCTAACCTAAGGGAACCTAACATCTCGGGTGTAATAGTTTACAACATTGCTGACGCGTCGGCCCCTCTTTCTCGGTGGGAACATTCTATACGTCTATAACGTTGTATATCCTAACCTAAGGGAACCTAACATCTCGGGTGTAATATTTTAGAACATTCCTGACGCGTCGGTCCCTATTTCTCGGTGGGAACATTATATACGTCTATAACGTTATATATCCTAGCCTACGGCAACCTAACTTGTCGAATGTAATATTTTACAACAGTCCTGGCGTGTCGTCGCCTACTTCTCGATGGGGACATTATATACATCTATAACGTTGTATATCCTAACCTAAGGCAACCTAACATCTCGGATGTAATATTTTACAACATTCTGGCGTGTCGCCGCCTGCTTCTCGATGGGGACATTATATACGTCTATAACGTTGTATATACTAACCTAACGCAACCTAACATCTCGGATGTAATATTTGACAACATTCCTTGCATGTCGGTCCCTACTTCTCGGTGGGAACATTCTATACGTCCACAACGTTGTATATCCTAACCTAAGGGAACCTAACATCTCGGGTGTAATATTTTAGAACATTCCTGACGCGTCAGTCCCTATTTCTCGGTGGGAACATTATATACGTCTATAACGTTATATATCCTAGCCTAAGGCAACCTAACTTGTAGAATGTAATATTTTACAACATTCCTGGCGTGTCGTCGCCTACTTCTCGATGAGGACATTATATACATCTATAACGTTGTATATCCTAACCTAACGCAACCTAACATCTGGGATGTAATATTTTACAACATTCCTGTCATGTCGTCTCCTGCATCTCGATGGGGATATTATATACGTCTATAACGATATATATCCTAACCTAAGGCAACCTAACATCTCGGATGTAATATTTTACAATATTCCTGGCGCTTCGGCTGCTACTTTTCGGTGGGAACATTATATACGTCTATAACGTTACATATCCTAACGTATGGCAACATAACATCTCGGATGTTATATTTTACAACATTCCTGGCGTGTCGTCGCCTGCTTCTCGATGGGGACTTTATGTACGTCTAGAACGTTGTATATCCTAACCTATCGCAACCTAACATCTAGGATGTAATATTTTACAACATTCCTGGCATGTTGGGCCCTACTTCTCGGTGGGAACATTGTATACGTCTATAACTATATATATCCTAGCCTAAGGCAACCTAACATGTCGAATGTAATATTTTACAACATTCCTGGCATGTCGGGCCCTACTTCTCGGTGGGAACATTGTATACGTCTATAACGATATATATCCTAGCCTAAGGCAACCTAACATCTCGGATGTAATATTTTACTACATTCGTGGCGCACCGGCACCTGCCTCTCGGTGGGAACATTATATACGTCTATAACGTTATATATCCTAGCCTAAGGCAATCCTAACATCTCGGATGTAATATTTTACAACATTCCTGGCGCGTCGGCACCTACTTCTCGGATTGAACATTATATACGTCTATAACGGTATATATCCTAACCTAAGGGAAACTAACACCTCGGATGTAATGTTTTACAACATTCCTGGCGTGTCGGCCCCTATTTCTCGGTGGGAACATTATATACGTCTATAACGTGATATGTCCTAGCCTAAGGCAACTCTAACATCTCGGAAGTAATATTTTACAACATTCCTGGCGCGTCGGCATCTACTTCACGGTGGGAACATTATATGCGCTATAACGTTATATATCCTAACCTAAGGGAACCTAACTTGTAGAATGTAATATTTTACAACATTCC
This sequence comes from Xylocopa violacea, assembly GCA_963969225.1. Taxonomy (NCBI): domain Eukaryota; kingdom Metazoa; phylum Arthropoda; class Insecta; order Hymenoptera; family Apidae; genus Xylocopa; species Xylocopa violacea. The sequence continues at coordinate 390,183 of CAXAJV010000832.1, forward strand.
TGTCGTGTCGTCGCCTGCTTCTCGATGGGGACATTATATACATCTATAACGTTATATATTCTAACCTAACGCAACCTAACGTCTGGGATTTAATATTTTAGAACATTCCTGGCATGTAGGTCCCTACTTCTCGGTGGGAACATTCTATACGTCTATAACGTTGTATATCCTAACCTAAGGGAACCTAACATCTCGGGTGTAATAGTTTACAACATTGCTGACGCGTCGGCCCCTCTTTCTCGGTGGGAACATTCTATACGTCTATAACGTTGTATATCCTAACCTAAGGGAACCTAACATCTCGGGTGTAATATTTTAGAACATTCCTGACGCGTCGGTCCCTATTTCTCGGTGGGAACATTATATACGTCTATAACGTTATATATCCTAGCCTACGGCAACCTAACTTGTCGAATGTAATATTTTACAACAGTCCTGGCGTGTCGTCGCCTACTTCTCGATGGGGACATTATATACATCTATAACGTTGTATATCCTAACCTAAGGCAACCTAACATCTCGGATGTAATATTTTACAACGTTCTGGCGTGTCGACGCCTGCTTCTCGATGGGGACATTATATACGTCTATAACGTTGTATATACTAACCTAACGCAACCTAACATCTCGGATGTAATATTTGACAACATTCCTTGCATGTCGGTCCCTACTTCTCGGTGGGAACATTCTATACGTCCACAACGTTGTATATCCTAACCTAAGGGAACCTAACATCTCGGGTGTAATATTTTAGAACATTCCTGACGCGTCAGTCCCTATTTCTCGGTGGGAACATTATATACGTCTATAACGTTATATATCCTAGCCTAAGGCAACCTAACTTGTAGAATGTAATATTTTACAACATTCCTGGCGTGTCGTCGCCTACTTCTCGATGAGGACATTATATACATCTATAACGTTGTATATCCTAACCTAACGCAACCTAACATCTGGGATGTAATATTTTACAACATTCCTGTCATGTCGTCTCCTGCATCTCGATGGGGATATTATATACGTCTATAACGATATATATCCTAACCTAAGGCAACCTAACATCTCGGATGTAATATTTTACAATATTCCTGGCGCTTCGGCTGCTACTTTTCGGTGGGAACATTATATACGTCTATAACGTTACATATCCTAACGTATGGCAACATAACATCTCGGATGTTATATTTTACAACATTCCTGGCGTGTCGTCGCCTGCTTCTCGATGGGGACTTTATGTACGTCTAGAACGTTGTATATCCTAACCTATCGCAACCTAACATCTAGGATGTAATATTTTACAACATTCCTGGCATGTTGGGCCCTACTTCTCGGTGGGAACATTGTATACGTCTATAACTATATATATCCTAGCCTAAGGCACCCTAACATGTCGAATGTAATATTTTAGAACATTCCTGTCGTGTCGTCGCCTGCTTCTCGATGGGGATATTATATACGTCTAGAACGTTGTATATCCTAACCTAAGGCAACCTAACATCTCGGATGTAATATTTTACAACATTCCTGGCATGTCGGGCCCTACTTCTCGGTGGGAACATTGTATACGTCTATAACGATATATATCCTAGCCTAAGGCAACCTAACATCTCGGATGTAATATTTTACTACATTCGTGGCGCACCGGCACCTGCCTCTCGGTGGGAACATTATATACGTCTATAACGTTATATATCCTAGCCTAAGGCAATCCTAACATCTCGGATGTAATATTTTACAACATTCCTGGCGCGTCGGCACCTACTTCTCGGATTGAACATTATATACGTCTATAACGGTATATATCCTAACCTAAGGGAAACTAACACCTCGGATGTAATGTTTTACAACATTCCTGGCGTGTCGGCCCCTATTTCTCGGTGGGAACATTATATACGTCTATAACGTGATATGTCCTAGCCTAAGGCAACTCTAACATCTCGGAAGTAATATTTTACAACATTCCTGGCGCGTCGGCATCTACTTCACGGTGGGAACATTATATGCGCTATAACGTTATATATCCTAACCTAAGGGAACCTAACATATCGGATGTAATATTTTACAACACTCCTGGCGCGTCGGCCCCTATTTCTCGGTGGGATCATTATATACGTCATTGAAGCTATATATCCTAGCCTAAGGCAACCTAACATCTCGGATGTAATATTTTACTACATTCCTGGCGCGCCGGCACCTACTTCTCGGTGGGAACAGTATATAGGTCTATAACGTTATATATCCTAACCTAAGGCAACCTAACATCTCGGATGTAATATTTTACTACATTCCTGGCACGTCGACCACTACTTCTCGGTGGGAACATTATATGAGTCTATAACGCTATATATCCTAGCCTAAGGCAAACTAACATGTCGAATGTAATATTTTACAACATTCCCGTCACTTCGGCACCTAATTCACGGTGGAAACATTATATACGTCTATAACGTTATATATCCTAGCCTAAGGCAACCTAACATCTCGGATGTTATATTTTACTACGTTCCCGGCGCGCCGGCCCCTACTTCTCGGTGGGAACAGTATATACGTCTATAACGTTATATATCCTAGCCTAAGGCAATCCTAACATCTCGGAAGTAATATTTTACAACATTCCTGGCGCGTCGGCCCCTATTTCTCGGTGGGAACATTATATACATCTATAAGGTTATATATCCTAACCTAAGGGAACCTAACACCTCGGATGTAATGTTTTACAACATTCCTGGCGTGTCGGCCCCTATTTCTCGGTGGGAACATTATATATGTCTATAATGCTATATGTCCTAGCCTGAGACAACCTAACATGTCGAATATAATATTTTACAATATTCCTGGCGCGTCGGTAACTACTTCTCGGTGGGATCTGTATATACGTCTATAACGTTATATATCCTAACCTAAGACAACTTAACATGTCGAATGTAACATTTTACCACATTCCTTGCTCGTTGGCCCCTACTTCTCGGTGGGAACATTATATACGTCTATAACGTTATATATCCTAACCTAAGGGAACCTAACATTTCGGATGTAATATTTTACAACACTCCTGGCGTGTCGGCCCGTATTTCTCGGTGGGAACATTATATACGTCTTTAACGCTATATATCCTAGCCTATGGCAACCTAACTTCTCGGATGTTATATTTTACTACGTTCCCGTCACTTCGGCCCCTAATTCTCGGTGGGAACAGTATATACGTCTATAACGTTATATATCCTAGCCTAAGGCAATCCTAACATCTCGGAATTAATATTTTACAACATTCCTGGCACATCGGCCACTACTTCTCGGTGGGAACATTATATAAGTCTATAACGCTATATATCCTAGCCTAAGGCAAACTAACATGTCGAATGTAATATTTTACAACATTTCCGTCACTTCGGCACCTACTTCTCGCTGGGAACATTATATACGTCTATAACGTTATATATCCTAGCCTAAGGCAACCTAACATCTCGCATGTAATATTTTACTACATTCCTGGCACGTCGGCCCCTACTTCTCGGTGGGAACATTATATACGTCTATAACGCTATATATCCTAGCCTAAGGCAAACTAACATGTCGAATGTAATATTTTACAACATTCCCGTCACTTCGGCACCTACTTCTCGGTGGGAACATTATATACGTCTATAACGTTATATATCCTAACCTAAGGCAACCTAATATCTCGAATGTAATATTTTACAACATTCCTGGCGTGTCGGCGCCTATTTCTCGGTGGGAACATTATATAATTCAATAACGTTATATATCCTAACCTAAGGCAGCCTAACATCTCGGATGTTATATTTTACAGCATTCCTGGCGCGTCGGCCCCTATTTCTCGGTGGGAACATTGTATATGTCTATAACGCTATATGTCCTAGCCTGAGACAACCTAACATGTCGAATATAATATTTTACAACATTCCTGGCGCGTCGGCCACTATTTCTCCGTGGGAACATTATATAAGTCAAAAACGTTATATATCCTAACCTAAGGCAACCTAACATCTCGGATGTAATATTTTACTACTTTCCTGGCGCGCTGGCCCCTACTTCTCGGTGGGAACATTATATACGTCTATAACGTTATATATTCAAACCTAAGGGAACCTAACACCACGGATGTAATGTTTTACAACATTCCTGGCGTGTCGGCCCCTATTTCTCGGTGGGAACATTATATACATCTATAACGTTATATATCCTAACCTAAGGGAACCTAACACCTCGGATGTAATGTTTTACAACATTCCTGGCGTGTCGGCCCTTATTTCTCGGTGGGAATATTATATACGCCTTTAACGCTATATGTCCTAGCCTGAGACAGCCTAACATGTCGAATGTAATATTTTACAATATTCCTGGCGCGTCGGCAGCTACTTCACGGTGGGAACATTATATGCGCTATAACGTTATATATCCTAACCTAAGGGAACCTAACATATCGGATGTAATATTTTACAACATTCCTGGCGCGTCGGCCCCTATTTCTCGGTGGGATCATTATATACGTCATTGAAGCTATATATCCTAGCCTAAGGCAACCTAACATCTCGGATGTAATATTTTACTACATTCCTGGCGCGCCGGCACCTACTTCTCGGTGGGAACAGTATATAGGTCTATAACGTTATATATCCTAACCTAAGGCAACCTAACATCTCGGATGTAATATTTTACTACATTCCTGGCACGTCGACCACTACTTCTCGGTGGGAACATTATATGAGTCTATAACGCTATATATCCTAGCCTAAGGCAAACTAACATGTCGAATGTAATATTTTACAACATTCCCGTCACTTCGGCACCTAATTCACGGTGGGAACATTATATACGTCTATAACGTTATATATCCTAGCCTAAGGCAACCTAACATCTCGGATGTTATATTTTACTACGTTCCCGGCGCGCCGGCCCCTACTTCTCGGTGGGAACAGTATATACGTCTATAACGTTATATATCCTAGCCTAAGGCAATCCTAACATCTCGGAAGAAATATTTTACAACATTCCTGGCGCGTCGGCCCCTATTTCTCGGTGGGAACATTATATACATCTATAAGGTTATATATCCTAACCTAAGGGAACCTAACACCTCGGATGTAATGTTTTACAACATTCCTGGCGTGTCGGCCCCTATTTCTCGGTGGGAACATTATATATGTCTATAACGCTATATGTCCTAGCCTGAGACAACCTAACATGTCGAATATAATATTTTACAATATTCCTGGCGCGTCGGTAACTACTTCTCGGTGGGATCTGTATATACGTCTATAACGTTATATATCCTAACCTAAGACAACTTAACATGTCGAATGTAACATTTTACCACATTCCTTGCTCGTTGGCCCCTACTTCTCGGTGGGAACATTATATACGTCTATAACGTTATATATCCTAACCTAAGGGAACCTAACATTTCGGATGTAATATTTTACAACACTCCTGGCGTGTCGGCCCGTATTTCTCGGTGGGAACATTATATACGTCTTTAACGCTATATATCCTAGCCTATGGCAACCTAACATCTCGGATGTTATATTTTACTACGTTCCCGTCACTTCGGCCCCTAATTCTCGGTGGGAACAGTATATACGTCTATAACGTTATATATCCTAGCCTAAGGCAATCCTAACATCTCGGAATTAATATTTTACAACATTCCCGGCGCGTCGGCATCTACTTCTCGGTGGGAACAGTATATACGTCTATAACGTTATATATCCTAACCTAAGGCAACCTAACATCTCGGATGTAATATTTTACTACATTCCTGGCACGTCGGCCACTACTTCTCGGTGGGAACATTATATAAGTCTATAACGCTATATATCCTAGCCTAAGGCAAACTAACATGTCGAATGTAATATTTTACAACATTTCCGTCACTTCGGCACCTACTTCTCGGTGGGAACATTATATACGTCTATAACGTTATATATCCTAGCCTAAGGCAACCTAACATCTCGCATGTAATATTTTAGTACATTCCTGGCACGTCGGCCCCTACTTCTCGGTGGGAACATTATATACGTCTATAACGCTATATATCCACGCCTAAGGCAAACTAACATGTCGAATGTAATATTTTACAACATTCCCGTCACTTCGGCACCTACTTCTCGGTGGGAACATTATATACGTCTATAACGTTATATATCCTAACCTAAGGCAACCTAATATCTCGAATGTAATATTTTACAACATTCCTGGCGTGTCGGCGCCTATTTCTCGGTGGGAACATTATATAATTCAATAACGTTATATATCCTAACCTAAGGCAGCCTAACATCTCGGATGTTATATTTTACAGCATTCCTGGCGCGTCGGCCCCTATTTCTAGGTGGGAACATTGTATATGTCTATAACGCTATATGTCCTAGCCTGAGACAACCTAACATGTCGAATATAATATTTTACAACATTCCTGGCGCGTCGGCCACTATTTCTCCGTGGGAACATTATATAAGTCAAAAACGTTATATATCCTAACCTAAGGCAACCTAACATTTCGGATGTAATATTTTACTACTTTCCTGGCGCGCTGGCCCCTACTTCTCGGTGGGAACATTATATACGTCTATAACGTTATATATCCAAACCTAAGGGAACCTAACACCACGGATGTAATGTTTTACAACATTCCTGGCGTGTCGGCCCCTATTTCTCGGTGGGAACATTATATACATCTATAACGTTATATATCCTAACCTAAGGGAACCTAAAACCTCGGATGTAATGTTTTACAACATTCCTGGCGTGTCGGCCCCTATTTCTCGGTGGGAACATTATATATGTCTATAACGCTATATGTCCTAGCCTGAGACAACCTAACATGTCGAATATAATATTTTACAATATTCCTGGCGCGTCGGTAACTACTTCTCGGTGGGATCTGTATATACGTCTATAACGTTATATATCCTAACCTAAGGCAACCTAACATCTCGGATGTAATATTTCACAACATTCCCGTCACTTCGGCCCCTACTTCGCGGTGGGAACATTATATACGTCTATAACGATATATATCCTAGCCTAAGGCAATCCTAACATCTCGGATGTAATATTTTACAACATTCCTAGCGCGCCGGCACCTATTTCTCGGTGGGAACATTATATACGTCTATAACTTTACATATCCTAGCCTAAGGCAACCTAACATCTCGGATGTAATATTTTACTACATTCGTGTCGCACCGGCCCCTTCTTCTCGGTGGGAACATTATATACGTCTATAACGTTATATATCCTAACCTAAGGCAACCTAACATCTCGGATGTAATATTTTACTACATTCCTGGCTCTTCGGTCCCTACTTCTCGGTGGGAACATTATATACGTCTATAACTTTACATATCCTAGCCTAAGGCAACCTAACATCTCGGATGTAATATTTCACTACATTCCTGGCGCGCCGGCCCCCACTTCTCGGTGGGAAGTTTATATACGTCTATAACGTTATATATCCTAGCATAAGGCAACTGTACATGTCGAATGTAATATTTTACAATATTCCTGACACGCCGGCAACTACTTCTAGGTGGGAACATTATATACGTCTATAACGTTACATATCCTAGCCTAAGGCAACCTAACATCTCGGATGTAATATTTTACTACATTCCTGGCGCGCCTGCCCCTACTTTTCGGTGGGAACATTATATACGTCTGTAACGCTATATATCCTAGCCTAAGGCAACCTAACATGTCGAGCGTAATATTTTACAACATTCCTGGCTCGTCGGCACCTACTTCTCGGTGGGAACTTTATATACGCCTTTAACGCTATATGTCCTAGCCTGAGACAGCCTAACATGTCGAATGTAATATTTTACAATATTCCTGGCGCGTCGGCAGCTACTTCACGGTGGGAACATTATATGCGCTATAACGTTATATATCCTAACCTAAGGGAACCTAACATATCGGATGTAATATTTTACAACATTCCTGGCGCGTCGGCCCCTATTTCTCGGTGGGATCATTATATACGTCATTGAAGCTATATATCCTAGCCTAAGGCAACCTAACATCTCGGATGTAATATTTTACTACATTCCTGGCGCGCCGGCACCTACTTCTCGGTGGGAACAGTATATAGGTCTATAACGTTATATATCCTAACCTAAGGCAACCTAACATCTCGGATGTAATATTTTACTACATTCCTGGCACGTCGACCACTACTTCTCGGTGGGAACATTATATGAGTCTATAACGCTATATATCCTAGCCTAAGGCAAACTAACATGTCGAATGTAATATTTTACAACATTCCCGTCACTTCGGCACCTAAGTCACGGTGGGAACATTATATACGTCTATAACGTTATATATCCTAGCCTAAGGCAACCTAACATCTCGGATGTTATATTTTACTACGTTCCCGGCGCGCCGGCCCCTACTTCTCGGTGGGAACAGTATATACGTCTATAACGTTATATATCCTAGCCTAAGGCAATCCTAACATCTCGGAAGAAATATTTTACAACATTCCTGGCGCGTCGGCCCCTATTTCTCGGTGGGAACATTATATACATCTATAAGGTTATATATCCTAACCTAAGGGAACCTAACACCTCGGATGTAATGTTTTACAACATTCCTGGCGTGTCGGCCCCTATTTCTCGGTGGGAACATTATATATGTCTATAACGCTATATGTCCTAGCCTGAGACAACCTAACATGTCGAATATAATATTTTACAATATTCCTGGCGCGTCGGTAACTACTTCTCGGTGGGATCTGTATATACGTCTATAACGTTATATATCCTAACCTAAGACAACTTAACATGTCGAATGTAACATTTTACCACATTCCTTGCTCGTTGGCCCCTACTTCTCGGTGGGAACATTATATACGTCTATAACGTTATATATCCTAACCTAAGGGAACCTAACATTTCGGATGTAATATTTTACAACACTCCTGGCGTGTCGGCCCGTATTTCTCGGTGGGAACATTATATACGTCTTTAACGCTATATATCCTAGCCTATGGCAACCTAACATCTCGGATGTTATATTTTACTACGTTCCCGTCACTTCGGCCCCTAATTCTCGGTGGGAACAGTATATACGTCTATAACGTTATATATCCTAGCCTAAGGCAATCCTAACATCTCGGAATTAATATTTTACAACATTCCCGGCGCGTCGGCATCTACTTCTCGGTGGGAACAGTATATACGTCTATAACGTTATATATCCTAACCTAAGGCAACCTAACATCTCGGATGTAATATTTTACTACATTCCTGGCACGTCGGCCACTACTTCTCGGTGGGAACATTATATAAGTCTATAACGCTATATATCCTAGCCTAAGGCAAACTAACATGTCGAATGTAATATTTTACAACATTTCCGTCACTTCGGCACCTACTTCTCGGTGGGAACATTATATACGTCTATAACGTTATATATCCTAGCCTAAGGCAACCTAACATCTCGCATGTAATATTTTAGTACATTCCTGGCACGTCGGCCCCTACTTCTCGGTGGGAACATTATATACGTCTATAACGCTATATATCCTAGCCTAAGGCAAACTAACATGTCGAATGTAATATTTTACAACATTCCCGTCACTTCGGCACCTACTTCTCGGTGGGAACATTATATACGTCTATAACGTTATATATCCTAACCTAAGGCAACCTAATATCTCGAATGTAATATTTTACAACATTCCTGGCGTGTCGGCGCCTATTTCTCGGTGGGAACATTATATAATTCAATAACGTTATATATCCTAACCTAAGGCAGCCTAACATCTCGGATGTTATATTTTACAGCATTCCTGGCGCGTCGGCCCCTATTTCTAGGTGGGAACATTGTATATGTCTATAACGCTATATGTCCTAGCCTGAGACAACCTAACATGTCGAATATAATATTTTACAACATTCCTGGCGCGTCGGCCACTATTTCTCCGTGGGAACATTATATAAGTCAAAAACGTTATATATCCTAACCTAAGGCAACCTAACATTTCGGATGTAATATTTTACTACTTTCCTGGCGCGCTGGCCCCTACTTCTCGGTGGGAACATTATATACGTCTATAACGTTATATATCCAAACCTAAGGGAACCTAACACCACGGATGTAATGTTTTACAACATTCCTGGCGTGTCGGCCCCTATTTCTCGGTGGGAACATTATATACATCTATAACGTTATATATCCTAACCTAAGGGAACCTAAAACCTCGGATGTAATGTTTTACAACATTCCCGTCACTTCGGCCCCTACTTCGCGGTGGGAACATTATATACGTCTATAACGATATATATCCTAGCCTAAGGCAATCCTAACCTCTCGGATGTAATATTTTACAACATTCCTAGCGCGCCGGCACCTATTTCTCGGTGGGAACATTATATACGTCTATAACTTTACATATCCTAGCCTAAGGCAACCTAACATCTCGGATGTAATATTTTACTACATTCGTGTCGCACCGGCCCCTTCTTCTCGGTGGGAACATTATATACGTCTATAACGTTATATATCCTAACCTAAGGCAACCTAACATCTCGGATGTAATATTTTACTACATTCCTGGCTCTTCGGTCCCTACTTCTCGGTGGGAACATTATATACGTCTATAACTTTACATATCCTAGCCTAAGGCAACCTAACATCTCGGATGTAATATTTCACTACATTCCTGGCGCGCCGGCCCCCACTTCTCGGTGGGAAGTTTATATACGTCTATAACGTTATATATCCTAGCATAAGGCAACTGTACATGTCGAATGTAATATTTTACAATATTCCTGACACGCCGGCAACTACTTCTAGGTGGGAACATTATATACGTCTATAACGTTACATATCCTAGCCTAAGGCAACCTAACATCTCGGATGTAATATTTTACTACATTCCTGGCGCGCCTGCCCCTACTTTTCGGTGGGAACATTATATACGTCTGTAACGCTATATATCCTAGCCTAAGGCAACCTAACATGTCGAGCGTAATATTTTACAACATTCCTGGCTCGTCGGCACCTACTTCTCGGTGGGAACTTTATATACGTCTATAACGTTATATTTCCTAGCATAAGGCAACCGTACATGCCGAATGTAATATTTTACAATATTCCTGGCACGCCGGCAACTACTTCTAGGTGGGAACATTATATACGTCTATAACGTTACATATCCTAGCCTAAGGCAACCTAACATCTAGGATGTAATATTTTACTACATTCCTGGCGCGCCTGCCCCTACTTTCCGGTGGGAACATTATATACGTCTGTAACGCTATATATCCTAGCCTAAGGCAATCCTAACATCTCGGAAGTAATATTTTACAACATTCCTAGCGCGTCGGCCCCTACTTCTCGGTGGGAACATTATATACGTCTATAACGCTATATATCCTAGCCTAAGGCAAACTAACATGTCGAATGTAATATTTTACAACATTCCCGTCACTTCGGCCCCTACTTCTCGGTGGGAACATTATATACGTCTATAACGTTATATATCTTAGCCGAAGGCAATCCTAACATCTCGGATGTAATATTTTACAACATTCCTGGCGCGCCGGCACCTATTTCTCGGTGGGAACATTATACACGTCTATAACTTTACATATCCTAGCCTAAGGCAACCTAACATCTCGGATGTAATATTTTACTACATTCCTGGCGCGCCGGCCCCCACTTCTCGGTGGGAACATTATATACGTCTATATCGCTATATATCATAGCCTTAGGCAACCTAACATGTCGAGCGTAATATTTTACAACATTCCTGGCTCGTTGGTCCCTACTTCTCGGTGGGAACATTATATACGTCTATAACGTTATATATCCTAACCTAAGACAACTTAACATGTCGAATGTAAAATTTTACCACATTCCTGGCGTGTCGGCCCTTATTTCTCGGTGGGAATATTATATACGCCTTTAACGCTATATGTCCTAGCCTGAGACAACCTAACATGTCGAATGTAATATTTTACAATATTCCTGGCGCTTCGGCAGCTACTTCTCGGTGGGAACAGTATATACGTCTATAACGTTATATATCCTAACCTAAGGCAACTTAACATGTCGGATGTAATATTTTACAACATTCCTGGCGCGTCGGCACCTCCTTCTCATTGGGAACATTATATACGTCTATAACTTTACATATCCTAGCCTAAGGCAACCTAACATCTCGGATGTAATATTTCACTACATTCCTGGCGCGCCGGCCCGCACTTCTCGGTGGGAATATTATATACGTTTATATCGCTATATATCATAGCCTAAGGCAACCTAACATGTCGAGCGTAATATTTTACTACATTCCTGGCACGTCGGCCACTACTTCTCGGTGGGAACATTATATAAGTCTATAACGCTATATATCCTAGCCTAAGGCAAACTAACATGTCGAATGAAATATTTTACAACATTCCCGTCACTTCGGCACCTACTTCTCGGTGGGAACATTATATACGTCTATAACGTTATATATCCTAGCCTAAGGTAATCCTAACATCTCGGATGTAATATTTGACAACATTCCTGGCGCGTCGGCACCAACTTCTCGGTGGGAACAGTATATAAGTCTATAACGTTATATATCCTACCCTAAGGCAACCTAACATCTCGGATGTAATATTTTACTACATTCCTGGCGCGTCGGCAACTACTTCTCGGTGGGAACAGTATATACGTCTATAACGTTATATATCCTAACCTAAGGCAACTTAACATGTCGGATGTAATATTTTACAACATTCCTGGCGCGTCGGCACCTCCTTCTCATTGGGAACATTATATACGTCTATAACGTTATATATCCTAACCTAAGGGAACCTAACACCTCGGATGTAATGTTTTACAACATTCCTGGCTGTCGGCCCGTATTTCTCGGTGGGAACATTATATACGTCTTTAACGCTATATATCCTAGCCTAAGGCAACCTAACTTGTCGAGCGTAATATTTTACAACATTCCTGGCGCGCCGGCACCTATTTCTCGGTGGGAACATTATACACGTCTATAACTTTACATATCCTAGCCTAAGGCAACCTAACATCTCGGATGTAATATTTTACAACATTCCTGGCGCGCCGGCCCCCACTTCTCGGTGGGAATATTATATACGTCTATATCGCTATATATCATAGCCTTAGGCAACCTAACATGTCGAGCGTAATATTTTACAACATTCCTGGCTCGTTGGTCCCTACTTCTCGGTGGGAACATTATATACGTCTATAACGTTATATATTCTAACCTAAGGGAACCTAACATCTCGGATGTAATATTTTACAATATTCCTGGCGAGTCGGCCCCTACTTCTCGGTGGGAACTGTATATACGTCTATAACGTTATATATCCTAACCTAAGACAACTTAACATGTCGAATGTAATATTTTACCACATTCCTGGCTCGTTAGCCCCTACTTCTCGGTGGGAACATTATATACGTCTATAACGTTATATATCCTAACCTAAGGCAACCTAACATACCGGATGTAGTATTTTACCACATTACTGGCGCGCTGGCCCCTACTTCTCGGTGGGAACATTATATACGTCTATAACGCCATATATCCTAACTTAAGGCAACCAAAAATGTCGAGCTTAATATTTTACTACATTCCTGGCGTGTCGGCCCTTATTTCTCGGTGGGAATATTATATACGCCTTTAACGCTATATGTCCTAGCCTGAGACAACCTAACATGTCGAATGTAATATTTTACAATATTCCTGGCGCGTCGGCAGCTACTTCTCGGTGGGAACAGTATATACGTCTATAACGTTATATATCCTAACCTAAGGCAACTTAACATGTCGGATGTAATATTTTACAACATTCCTGGCGCGTCGGCACCTCCTTCTCATTGGGAACATTATATACGTCTATAACGTTATATATCCTAACCTAAGGGAACCTAACACCTCGGATGTAATGTTTTACAACATTCCTGGCGAGTCGGCCCCTACTTCTCGGTGGGAACATTATATACGTCTATAACGTTATATATTCTAACCTAAGGGAACCTAACATCTCGGATGTAATATTTTACAACATTCCTGGCGAGTCGGCCCCTACTTCTCGGTGGGAACATTATATACGTCTATAACGTTATATATTCTAACCTAAGGGAACCTAACATCTCGGATGTAATATTTTACAATATTCCTGGCGAGTCGGCCCCTACTTCTCGGTGGGAACTGTATATACGTCTATAACGTTATATATCCTAACCTAAGGCAACTTAACATGTCGGATGTAATATTTTACAACATTCCTGGCGCGTCGGCACCTCCTTCTCATTGGGAACATTATATACGTCTATAACGTTATATATCCTAACCTAAGGGAACCTAACACCTCGGATGTAATGTTTTACAACATTCCTGGCGTGTCGGCCCGTATTTCTCGGTGGGAACATTATATACGTCTTTAACGCTATATATCCTAGCCTATGGCAACCTAACTTGTCGAGCGTAATATTTTACAACATTCCTGGCGCGTCGGCACCTACTTCTCGGTCGGAACAGTATATACGTCTATAACGTTATATATCCTAACCTAAGACAACTTAACATGTCGAATGTAATATTTTACCACATTCCTGGCTCGTTAGCCCCTACTTCTCGGTGGGAACATTATATACGTCTATAACGTTATATATCCTAACCTAAGGCAACCTAACATACCGGATGTAGTATTTTACCACATTACTGGCGCGCTGGCCCCTACTTCTCGTTGGGAACATTATATACGTCTATAACGCCATATATCCTAACTTAAGGCAACCAAAAATGTCGAGCGTAATATTTTACTACATTCCTGGCGTGTCGGCCCTTATTTCTCGGTGGGAATATTATATACGCCTTTAACGCTATATGTCCTAGCCTGAGACAACCTAACATGTCGAATGTAATATTTTACAATATTCCTGGCGCGTCGGCAGCTACTTCTCGGTGGGAACAGTATATACGTCTATAACGTTATATATCCTAACCTAAGGCAACTTAACATGTCGGATGTAATATTTTACAACATTCCTGGCGCGTCGGCACCTCCTTCTCATTGGGAACATTATATACGTCTATAACGTTATATATCCTAACCTAAGGGAACCTAACACCTCGGATGTAATGTTTTACAACATTCCTGGCTAGTCGGCCCCTACTTCTCGGTGGGAACATTATATACGTCAATAACGTTATATATTCTAACCTAAGGGAACCTAACATCTCGGATGTAATATTTTACAACATTCCTGGCGAGTCGGCCCCTACTTCTCGGTGGGAACATTATATACGTCTATAACGTTATATATTCTAACCTAAGGGAACCTAACATCTCGGATGTAATATTTTACAATATTCCTGGCGAGTCGGCCCCTACTTCTCGGTGGGAACTGTATATACGTCTATAACGTTATATATCCTAACCTAAGGCAACTTAACATGTCGGATGTAATATTTTACAACATTCCTGGCGCGTCGGCACCTCCTTCTCATTGGGAACATTATATACGTCTATAACGTTATATATCCTAACCTAAGGGAACCTAACACCTCGGATGTAATGTTTTACAACATTCCTGGCGTGTCGGCCCGTATTTCTCGGTGGGAACATTATATACGTCTTTAACGCTATATATCCTAGCCTATGGCAACCTAACATCTCGGATGTTATATTTTACTACGTTCCCGTCATTTCGGCCCCTAATTCTCGGTGGGAACAGTATATACGTCTATAACGTTATATATCCTAGCCTAAGGCAATCCTAACATCTCGGAATTAATATTTTACAACATTCCTGGCACGTCGGCCACTACTTCTCGGTGGGAACATTATATAAGTCTATAACGCTATATATCCTAGCCTAAGGCAAACTAACATGTCGAATGTAATATTTTACAACATTTCCGTCACTTCGGCACCTACTTCTCGGTGGGAACATTATATACGTCTATAACGTTATATATCCTAGCCTAAGGCAACCTAACATCTCGCATGTAATATTTTACTACATTCCTGGCACGTCGGCCCCTACTTCTCGGTGGGAACATTATATACGTCTATAACGCTATATATCCTAGCCTAAGGCAAACTAACATGTCGAATGTAATATTTTACAACATTCCCGTCACTTCGGCACCTACTTCTCGGTGGGAACATTATATACGTCTATAATGTTATATATCCTAACCTAAGGCAACCTAATATCTCGAATGTAATATTTTACAACATTCCTGGCGTGTCGGCGCCTATTTCTCGGTGGGAACATTATATAATTCAATAACGTTATATATCCTAACCTAAGGCAGCCTAACATCTCGGATGTTATATTTTACAGCATTCCTGGCGCGCTGGCCCCTACTTCTCGGTGGGAACATTATATACGTCTATAACGTTATATATCCAAACCTAAGAGAACCTAACACCACGCATGTAATGTTTTACAACATTCCTGGCGTGTCGGCCCCTATTTCTCGGTGGGAACATTATATACATCTATAACGTTATATATCCTAACCTAAGGGAACCTAACACCTCGGATGTAATGTTTTACAACATTCCTGGCGTGTCGGCCCCTATTTCTCGGTGGGAACATTATATACGTCTTTAACAATATATATCCTAGCCTAAAGCAATCCTAACATGTCGAATGTATAATTTTACAACATTCCCGTCACTTCGGCCCCTACTTCTCGGTGGGAACATTATATACGTCTATAACGTTATATATCCTAGTCTAAGGCAACCTAACATCTCGGATGTAATATTTTACTACATTCGTGTCGCACCGGCCCCTTCTTCTCGGTGGGAACATTATATACGTCTATAACGTTATATATCCTAACCTAAGGCAACCTAACATCTCGGATGTAATATTTTATTACATTCCTGGCTCTTCGGTCCCTACTTCTCGGTGGGAACATTATATACGTCTATAACTTTACATATCCTAGCCTAAGGCAACCTAACATCTCGGATGTAATATTTCACTACATTCCTGGCGCGCCGGCCCCCACTTCTCGGTGGGAAGTTTATATACGTCTATAACGTTATATATCCTAGCATAAGGCAACCGTACATGTCGAATGTAATATTTTACAATATTCCTGACACGCCGGCAACTACTTCTAGGTGGGAACATTATATACGTCTATAACGTTACATATCCTAGCCTAAGGCAACCTAACATCTCGGATGTAATATTTTACTACATTCCTGGCGCGCCTGCCCCTACTTTTCGGTGGGAACATTATATACGTCTGTAACGCTATATATCCTAGCCTAAGGCAATCCTAACATCTCGGAAGTAATATTTTACAACATTCCTAGCGCGTCGGCCCCTACTTCTCGGTGGGAACATTATATACGTCTATAACGCTATATATCCTAGCCTAAGGCAAACTAACATGTCGAATGTAATATTTTACAACATTCCCGTCACTTCGGCCCCTACTTCTCGGTGGGAACATTATATACGTCTATAACGTTATATATCTTAGCCGAAGGCAATCCTAACATCTCGGATGTAATATTTTACAACATTCCTGGCGCGCCGGCACCTATTTCTCGGTGGGAACATTATACACGTCTATAACTTTACATATCTTAGCCTAAGGCAACCTAACATCTCGGATGTAATATTTTACTACATTCCTGGCGCGCCGGCCCCCACTTCTCGGTGGGAATATTATATACGTCTATATCGCTATATATCATAGCCTTAGGCAACCTAACATGTCGAGCGTAATATTTTACAACATTCCTGGCTCGTTGGTCCCTACTTCTCGGTGGGAACATTATATAAGTCTATAACGCTATATATCCTAGCCTAAGGCAAACTAACATGTCGAATGTAATATTTTACAACATTTCCGTCACTTCGGCACCTACTTCTCGGTGGGAACATTATATACGTCTATAACGTTATATATCCTAGCCTAAGGCAACCTAACATCTCGCATGTAATATTTTACTACATTCCTGGCACGTCGGCCCCTACTTCTCGGTGGGAACATTATATACGTCTATAACGCTATATATCCTAGCCTAAGGCAAACTAACATGTCGAATGTAATATTTTACAACATTCCCGTCACTTCGGCACCTACTTCTCGGTGGGAACATTATATACGTCTATAATGTTATATATCCTAACCTAAGGCAACCTAATATCTCGAATGTAATATTTTACAACATTCCTGGCGTGTCGGCGCCTATTTCTCGGTGGGAACATTATATAATTCAATAACGTTATATATCCTAACCTAAGGCAGCCTAACATCTCGGATGTTATATTTTACAGCATTCCTGGCGCGCTGGCCCCTACTTCTCGGTGGGAATATTATATACGTCTATAACGTTATATATCCAAACCTAAGGGAACCTAACACCACGGATGTAATGTTTTACAACATTCCTGGCGTGTCGGCCCCTATTTCTCGGTGGGAACATTATATACATCTATAACGTTATATATCCTAACCTAAGGGAACCTAACACCTCGGATGTAATGTTTTACAACATTCCTGGCGTGTCGGCCCCTATTTCTCGGTGGGAACATTATATATGTCTATAACGCTATATGTCCTAGCCTGAGACAACCTAACATGTCGAATATAATATTTTACAATATTCCTGGCGCGTCGGTAACTACTTCTCGGTGGGATCTGTATATACGTCTATAACGTTATATATCCTAACCTAAGGCAACCTAACATCTCGGATGTAATATTTAACAACATTCCCGTCACTTCGGCCCCTACTGCGCGGTGGGAACATTATATACGTCTATAACGATATATATCCTAGCCTAAGGCAATCCTAACATCTCGGATGTAATATTTTACAACATTCCTAGCGCGCCGGCACCTATTTCTCGGTGGGAACATTATATACGTCTATAACTTTACATATCCTAGCCTAAGGCAACCTAACATCTCGGATGTAATATTTCACTACATTCCTGGCGCGCCGGCCCCCACTTCTCGGTTGGAACATTATATACGTCTATATCGCTATATATCATAGCCTAAGGCAACCTAGCATGTCGAGCATAATATTTTACAACATTCCTGGCTCGTCGGTCCCTACTTCTCGGTGGAAACATTATATACGTCTATAACGCTATATATCCTAGCTTAAGGCAACCTAACACCTCGGATGTAATGTTTTACAACATTCCTGGCGTGTCGACCCCTATTTCTCGGTGGGAACATTATATACGTCTTTAACAATATATATCCTAGCCTAAAGCAATCCTAACATGTCGAATGTATAATTTTACAACATTCCCGTCACTTCGGCCCCTACTTCTCGGTGGGAACATTATATACGTCTATAACGTTATATATCCTAGTCTAAGGCAACCTAACATCTCGGATGTAATATTTTACTACATTCGTGTCGCACCGGCCCCTTCTTCTCGGTGGGAACATTATATACGTCTATAACGTTATATATCCTAACCTAAGGCAACCTAACATCTCGGATGTAATATTTTACTACATTCCTGGCTCTTCGGTCCCTACTTCTCGGTGGGAACATTATATACGTCTATAACTTTACATATCCTAGCCTAAGGCAACCTAACATCTCGGATGTAATATTTCACTACATTCCTGGCGCGCCGGCCCCCACTTCTCGGTGGGAAGTTTATATACGTCTATAACGTTATATATCCTAGCATAAGGCAACCGTACATGTCGAATGTAATATTTTACAATATTCCTGACACGCCGGCAACTACTTCTAGGTGGGAACATTATATACGTCTATAACGTTACATATCCTAGCCTAAGGCAACCTAACATCTCGGATGTAATATTTTACTACATTCCTGGCGCGCCTGCCCCTACTTTTCGGTGGGAACATTATATACGTCTGTAACGCTATATATCCTAGCCTAAGGCAACCTAACATGTCGAGCGTAATATTTTACAACATTCCTGGCTCGTCGGCACCTACTTCTCGGTGGGAACTTTATATACGTCTATAACGTTATATTTCCTAGCATAAGGCAACCGTACATGTCGAATGTAATATTTTACAATATTCCTGGCACGCCGGCAACTACTTCTAGGTGGGAACATTATATACGTCTATAACGTTACATATCCTAGCCTAAGGCAACCTAACATCTAGGATGTAATATTTTACTACATACCTGGCGCGCCTGCCCCTACTTTTCGGTGGGAACATTATATACGTCTGTAACGCTATATATCCTAGCCTAAGGCAATCCTAACATCTCGGAAGTAATATTTTACAACATTCCTAGCGCGTCGGCCCCTACTTCTCGGTGGGAACATTATATACGTCTATAACGCTATATATCCTAGCCTAAGGCAAACTAACATGTCGAATGTAATATTTTACAACATTCCCGTCACTTCGGCCCCTACTTCTCGGTGGGAACATTATATACGTCTATAACGTTATATATCTTAGCCGAAGGCAATCCTAACATCTCGGATGTAATATTTTACAACATTCCTGGCGCGCCGGCACCTATTTCTCGGTGGGAACATTATACACGTCTATAACTTTACATATCCTAGCCTAAGGCAACCTAACATCTCGGATGTAATATTTTACTACATTCCTGGCGCGCCGGCCCCCACTTCTCGGTGGGAATATTATATACGTCTATATCGCTATATATCATAGCCTTAGGCAACCTAACATGTCGAGCGTAATATTTTACAACATTCCTGGCTCGTTGGTCCCTACTTCTCGGTTGGAACATTATATACGTCTATAACGTTATATATCCTAACCTAAGACAACTTAACATGTCGAATGTAATATTTTACCACATTCCTGGCGTGTCGGCCCTTATTTCTCGGTGGGAATATTATATACGCCTTTAACGCTATATGTCCTAGCCTGAGACAGCCTAACATGTCGAATGTAATATTTTACAATATTCCTGGCGCGTCGGCAGCTACTTCACGGTGGGAACATTATATGCGCTATAACGTTATATATCCTAACCTAAGGGAACCTAACATATCGGATGTAATATTTTACAACATTCCTGGCGCGTCGGCCCCTATTTCTCGGTGGCATCATTATATACGTCATTGAAGCTATATATCCTAGCCTAAGGCAACCTAACATCTCGGATGTAATATTTTACTACATTCCTGGCGCGCCGGCACCTACTTCTCGGTGGGAACAGTATATAGGTCTATAACGTTATATATCCTAACCTAAGGCAACCTAACATCTCGGATGTAATATTTTACTACATTCCTGGCACGTCGACCACTACTTCTCGGTGGGAACATTATATGAGTCTATAACGCTATATATCCTAGCCTAAGGCAAACTAACATGTCGAATGTAATATTTTACAACATTCCCGTCACTTCGGCACCTAATTCACGGTGGGAACATTATATACGTCTATAACGTTATATATCCTAGCCTAAGGCAACCTAACATCTCGGATGTTATATTTTACTACGTTCCCGGCGCGCCGGCCCCTACTTCTCGGTGGGAACAGTATATACGTCTATAACGTTATATATCCTAGCCTAAGGCAATCCTAACATCTCGAAAGTAATATTTTACAACATTCCTGGCGCGTCGGCCCCTATTTCTCGGTGGGAACATTATATACATCTATAAGGTTATATATCCTAACCTAAGGGAACCTAACACCTCGGATGTAATGTTTTACAACATTCCTGGCGTGTCGGCCCCTATTTCTCGGTGGGAACATTATATATGTCTATAACGCTATATGTCCTAGCCTGAGACAACCTAACATGTCGAATATAATATTTTACAATATTCCTGGCGCGTCGGTAACTACTTCTCGGTGGGATCTGTATATACGTCTATAACGTTATATATCCTAACCTAAGACAACTTAACATGTCGAATGTAATATTTTACCACATTCCTTGCTCGTTGGCCCCTACTTCTCGGTGGGAACATTATATACGTCTATAACGTTATATATCCTAACCTAAGGGAACCTAACATTTCGGATGTAATATTTTACAACACTCCTGGCGTGTCGGCCCGTATTTCTCGGTGGGAACATTATATACGTCTTTAACGCTATATATCCTAGCCTATGGCAACCTAACATACCGGATGTAGTATTTTACCACATTACTGGCGCGCTGGCCCCTACTTCTCGGTGGGAACATTATATACGTCTATAACGTTATATATCCTAGCCTAAGGCAATCCTAACATCTCGGAATTAATATTTTACAACATTCCCGGCGCGTCGGCATCTACTTCTCGGTGGGAACAGTATATACGTCTATAACGTTATATATCCTAACCTAAGGCAACCTAACATCTCGGATGTAATATTTTACTACATTCCTGGCACGTCGGCCACTACTTCTCGGTGGGAACATTATATAAGTCTATAACGCTATATATCCTAGCCTAAGGCAAACTAACATGTCGAATGTAATATTTTACAACATTTCCGTCACTTCGGCACCTACTTCTCGGTGGGAACATTATATACGTCTATAACGTTATATATCCTAGCCTAAGGCAACCTAACATCTCGCATGTAATATTTTAGTACATTCCTGGCACGTCGGCCCCTACTTCTCGGTGGGAACATTATATACGTCTATAACGCTATATATCCTAGCCTAAGGCAAACTAACATGTCGAATGTAATATTTTACAACATTCCCGTCACTTCGGCACCTACTTCTCGGTGGGAACATTATATACGTCTATAACGTTATATATCCTAACCTAAGGCAACCTAATATCTCGAATGTAATATTTTACAACATTCCTGGCGTGTCGGCGCCTATTTCTCGGTGGGAACATTATATAATTCAATAACGTTATATATCCTAACCTAAGGCAGCCTAACATCTCGGATGTTATATTTTACAGCATTCCTGGCGCGTCGGCCCCTATTTCTCGGTGGGAACATTGTATATGTCTATAACGCTATATGTCCTAGCCTGAGACAACCTAACATGTCGAATATAATATTTTACAACATTCCTGGCGCGTCGGCCACTATTTCTCCGTGGGAACATTATATAAGTCAAAAACGTTATATATCCTAACCTAAGGCAACCTAACATCTCGGATGTAATATTTTACTACTTTCCTGGCGCGCTGGCCCCTACTTCTCGGTGGGAACATTATATACGTCTATAACGTTATATATCCAAACCTAAGGGAACCTAACACCACGGATGTAATGTTTTACAACATTCCTGGCGTGTCGGCCCCTATTTCTCGGTGGGAATATTATATACATCTATAACGTTATATATCCTAACCTAAGGGAACCTAACACCTCGGATGTAATGTTTTACAACATTCCTGGCGTGTCGGCCCCTATTTCTCGGTGGGAACATTATATATGTCTATAACGCTATATGTCCTAGCCTGAGACAACCTAACATGTCGAATATAATATTTTACAATATTCCTGGCGCGTCGGTAACTACTTCTCGGTGGGATCTGTATATACGTCTATAACGTTATATATCCTAACCTAAGGCAACCTAACATCTCGGATGTAATATTTTACAACATTCCCGTCACTTCGGCCCCTACTTCGCGGTGGGAACATTATATACGTCTATAACGATATATATCCTAGCCTAAGGCAATCCTAACATCTCGGATGTAATATTTTACAACATTCCTAGCGCGCCGGCACCTATTTCTCGGTGGGAACATTATATACGTCTATAACTTTACATATCCTAGCCTAAGGCAACCTAACATCTCGGATGTAATATTTCACTACATTCCTGGCGCGCCGGCCCCCACTTCTCGGTTGGAACATTATATACGTCTATATCGCTATATATCATAACCTAAGGCAACCTAGCATGTCGAGCATAATATTTTACAACATTCCTGGCTCGTCGGTCCCTACTTCTCGGTGGAAACATTGTATACGTCTATAACGCTATATATCCTAGCTTAAGGCAACCTAACACCTCGGATGTAATGTTTTACAACATTCCTGGCGTGTCGACCCCTATTTCTCGGTGGGAACATTATATACGTCTTTAACAATATATATCCTAGCCTAAGGCAATCCTAACATGTCGAATGTATAATTTTACAACATTCCCGTCACTTCGGACCCTACTTCTCGGTGGGAACATTATATACGTCTATAACGTTATATATCCTAGTCTAAGGCAACCTAACATCTCGGATGTAATATTTTACGACATTCGTGTCGCACCGGCCCCTTCTTCTCGGTGGGAACATTATATACGTCTATAACGTTATATATCCTAACCTAAGGCAACCTAACATCTCGGATGTAATATTTTACTACATTCCTGGCTCTTCGGTCCCTACTTCTCGGTGGGAACATTATATACGTCTATAACTTTACATATCCTAGCCTAAGGCAACCTAACATCTCGGATGTAATATTTCACTACATTCCTGGCGCGCCGGCCCCCACTTCTCGGTGGGAAGTTTATATACGTCTATAACGTTATATATCCTAGCATAAGGCAACTGTACATGTCGAATGTAATATTTTACAATATTCCTGACACGCCGGCAACTACTTCTAGGTGGGAACATTATATACGTCTATAACGTTACATATCCTAGCCTAAGGCAACCTAACATCTCGGATGTAATATTTTACTACATTCCTGGCGCGCCTGCCCCTACTTCTCGGTGGGAACAGTATATACGTCTATAACGTTATATATCCTAACCTAAGGCAACCTAACATCTCGGATGTAATATTTTACTACATTCCTGGCACGTCGGCCACTACTTCTCGGTGGGAACATTATATAAGTCTATAACGCTATATATCCTAGCCTAAGGCAAACTAACATGTCGAATGTAATATTTTACAACATTTCCGTCACTTCGGCACCTACTTCTCGGTGGGAACATTATATACGTCTATAACGTTATATATCCTAGCCTAAGGCAACCTAACATCTCGCATGTAATATTTTAGTACATTCCTGGCACGTCGGCCCCTACTTCTCGGTGGGAACATTATATACGTCTATAACGCTATATATCCTAGCCTAAGGCAAACTAACATGTCGAATGTAATATTTTACAACATTCCCGTCACTTCGGCACCTACTTCTCGGTGGGAACATTATATACGTCTATAACGTTATATATCCTCACCTAAGGCAACCTAATATCTCGAATGTAATATTTTACAACATTCCTGGCGTGTCGGCGCCTATTTCTCGGTGGGAACATTATATAATTCAATAACGTTATATATCCTAACCTAAGGCAGCCTAACATCTCGGATGTTATATTTTACAGCATTCCTGGCGCGTCGGCCCCTATTTCTCGGTGGGAACATTGTATATGTCTATAACGCTATATGTCCTAGCCTGAGACAACCTAACATGTCGAATATAATATTTTACAACATTCCTGGCGCGTCGGCCACTATTTCTCCGTGGGAACATTATATAAGTCAAAAACGTTATATATCCTAACCTAAGGCAACCTAACATCTCGGATGTAATATTTTACTACTTTCCTGGCGCGCTGGCCCCTACTTCTCGGTGGGAACATTATATACGTCTATAACGTTATATATCCAAACCTAAGGGAACCTAACACCACGGATGTAATGTTTTACAACATTCCTGGCGTGTCGGCCCCTATTTCTCGGTGGGAACATTATATACATCTATAACGTTATATATCCTAACCTAAGGGAACCTAACACCTCGGATGTAATGTTTTACAACATTCCTGGCGTGTCGGCCCCTATTTCTCGGTGGGAACATTATATATGTCTATAACGCTATATGTCCTAGCCTGAGACAACCTAACATGTCGAATATAATATTTTACAATATTCCTGGCGCGTCGGTAACTACTTCTCGGTGGGATCTGTATATACGTCTATAACGTTATATATCCTAACCTAAGGCAACCTAACATCTCGGATGTAATATTTTACAACATTCCCGTCACTTCGGCCCCTACTTCGCGGTGGGAACATTATATACGTCTATAACGATATATATCCTAGCCTAAGGCAATCCTAACATCTCGGATGTAATATTTTACAACATTCCTAGCGCGCCGGCACCTATTTCTCGGTGGGAACATTATATACGTCTATAACTTTACATATCCTAGCCTAAGGCAACCTAACATCTCGGATGTAATATTTCACTACATTCCTGGCGCGCCGGCCCCCACTTCTCGGTTGGAACATTATATACGTCTATATCGCTATATATCATAACCTAAGGCAACCTAGCATGTCGAGCATAATATTTTACAACATTCCTGGCTCGTCGGTCCCTACTTCTCGGTGGAAACATTATATACGTCTATAACGCTATATATCCTAGCTTAAGGCAACCTAACACCTCGGATGTAATGTTTTACAACATTCCTGGCGTGTCGACCCCTATTTCTCGGTGGGAACATTATATACGTCTTTAACAATATATATCCTAGCCTAAGGCAATCCTAACATGTCGAATGTATAATTTTACAACATTCCCGTCACTTCGGACCCTACTTCTCGGTGGGAACATTATATACGTCTATAACGTTATATATCTTAGTCTAAGGCAACCTAACATCTCGGATGTAATATTTTACGACATTCGTGTCGCACCGGCCCCTTCTTCTCGGTGGGAACATTATATACGTCTATAACGTTATATATCCTAACCTAAGGCAACCTAACATCTCGGATGTAATATTTTACTACATTCCTGGCTCTTCGGTCCCTACTTCTCGGTGGGAACATTATATACGTCTATAACTTTACATATCCTAGCCTAAGGCAACCTAACATCTCGGATGTAATATTTCACTACATTCCTGGCGCGCCGGCCCCCACTTCTCGGTGGGAAGTTTATATACGTCTATAACGTTATATATCCTAGCATAAGGCAACTGTACATGTCGAATGTAATATTTTACAATATTCCTGACACGCCGGCAACTACTTCTAGGTGGGAACATTATATACGTCTATAACGTTACATATCCTAGCCTAAGGCAACCTAACATCTCGGATGTAATATTTTACTACATTCCTGGCGCGCCTGCCCCTACTTTTCGGTGGGAACATTATATACGTCTGTAACGCTATATATCCTAGCCTAAGGCAACCTAACATGTCGAGCGTAATATTTTACAACATTCCTGGCTCGTCGGCACCTACTTCTCGGTGGGAACTTTATATACGTCTATAACGTTATATTTCCTAGCATAAGGCAACCGTACATGTCGAATGTAATATTTTACAATATTCCTGGCACGCCGGCAACTACTTCTAGGTGGGAACATTATATACGTCTATAACGTTACATATCCTAGCCTAAGGCAACCTAACATCTAGGATGTAATATTTTACTACATTCCTGGCGCGCCTGCCCCTACTTTTCGGTGGGAACATTATATACGTCTGTAACGCTATATATCCTAGCCTAAGGCAATCCTAACATCTCGGAAGTAATATTTTACAACATTCCTAGCGCGTCGGCCCCTACTTCTCGGTGGGAACATTATATACGTCTATAACGCTATATATCCTAGCCTAAGGCAAACTAACATGTCGAATGTAATATTTTACAACATTCCCGTCACTTCGGCCCCTACTTCTCGGTGGGAACATTATATACGTCTATAACGTTATATATCTTAGCCGAAGGCAATCCTAACATCTCGGATGTAATATTTTACAACATTCCTGGCGCGCCGGCACCTATTTCTCGGTGGGAACATTATACACGTCTATAACTTTACATATCCTAGCCTAAGGCAACCTAACATCTCGGATGTAATATTTTACTACATTCCTGGCGCGCCGGCCCCCACTTCTCGGTGGGAATATTATATACGTCTATATCGCTATATATCATAGCCTTAGGCAACCTAACATGTCGAGCGTAATATTTTACAACATTCCTGGCTCGTTGGTCCCTACTTCTCGGTGGGAACATTATATACGTCTATAACGTTATATATCCTAACCTAAGACAACTTAACATGTCGAATGTAATATTTTACCACATTCCTGGCGTGTCGGCCCTTATTTCTCGGTGGGAATATTATATACGCCTTTAACGCTATATGTCCTAGCCTGAGACAACCTAACATGTCGAATGTAATATTTTACAATATTCCTGGCGCGTCGGCAGCTACTTCTCGGTGGGAACAGTATATACGTCTATAACGTTATATATCCTAACCTAAGGCAACTTAACATGTCGGATGTAATATTTTACAACATTCCTGGCGCGTCGGCACCTCCTTCTCATTGGGAACATTATATACGTCTATAACGTTATATATCCTAACCTAAGGGAACCTAACACCTCGGATGTAATGTTTTACAACATTCCTGGCTGTCGGCCCGTATTTCTCGGTGGGAACATTATATACGTCTTTAACGCTATATATCCTAGCCTAAGGCAACCTAACTTGTCGAGCGTAATATTTTACAACATTCCTGGCGCGCCGGCACCTATTTCTCGGTGGGAACATTATACACGTCTATAACTTTACATATCCTAGCCTAAGGCAACATAACATCTCGGATGTAATATTTTACTACATTCCTGGCGCGCCGGCCCCCACTTCTCGGTGGGAATATTATATACGTCTATATCGCTATATATCATAGCCTTAGGCAACCTAACATGTCGAGCGTAATATTTTACAACATTCCTGGCTCGTTGGTCCCTACTTCTCGGTGGGAACATTATATACGTCTATAACGTTATATATTCTAACCTAAGGGAACCTAACATCTCGGATGTAATATTTTACAATATTCCTGGCGAGTCGGCCCCTACTTCTCGGTGGGAACTGTATATACGTCTATAACGTTATATATCCTAACCTAAGACAACTTAACATGTCGAATGTAATATTTTACCACATTCCTGGCTCGTTAGCCCCTACTTCTCGGTGGGAACATTATATACGTCTATAACGTTATATATCCTAACCTAAGGCAACCTAACATACCGGATGTAGTATTTTACCACATTACTGGCGCGCTGGCCCCTACTTCTCGGTGGGAACATTATATACGTCTATAACGCCATATATCCTAACTTAAGGCAACCAAAAATGTCGAGCGTAATATTTTACTACATTCCTGGCGTGTCGGCCCTTATTTCTCGGTGGGAATATTATATACGCCTTTAACGCTATATGTCCTAGCCTGAGACAACCTAACATGTCGAATGTAATATTTTACAATATTCCTGGCGCGTCGGCAGCTACTTCTCGGTGGGAACAGTATATACGTCTATAACGTTATATATCCTAACCTAAGGCAACTTAACATGTCGGATGTAATATTTTACAACATTCCTGGCGCGTCGGCACCTCCTTCTCATTGGGAACATTATATACGTCTATAACGTTATATATCCTAACCTAAGGGAACCTAACACCTCGGATGTAATGTTTTACAACATTCCTGGCGAGTCGGCCCCTACTTCTCGGTGGGAACATTATATACGTCTATAACGTTATATATTCTAACCTAAGGGAACCTAACATCTCGGATGTAATATTTTACAACATTCCTGGCGAGTCGGCCCCTACTTCTCGGTGGGGACATTATATACGTCTATAACGTTATATATTCTAACCTAAGGGAACCTAACATCTCGGATGTAATATTTTACAATATTCCTGGCGAGTCGGCCCCTACTTCTCGGTGGGAACTGTATATACGTCTATAACGTTATATATCCTAACCTAAGGCAACTTAACATGTCGGATGTAATATTTTACAACATTCCTGGCGCGTCGGCACCTCCTTCTCATTGGGAACATTATATACGTCTATAACGTTATATATCCTAACCTAAGGGAACCTAACACCTCGGATGTAATGTTTTACAACATTCCTGGCGTGTCGGCCCGTATTTCTCGGTGGGAACATTATATACGTCTTTAACGCTATATATTCTAGCCTATGGCAACCTAACTTGTCGAGCGTAATATTTTACAACATTCCTGGCGCGTCGGCACCTACTTCTCGGTCGGAACAGTATATACGTCTATAACGTTATATATCCTAACCTAAGACAACTTAACATGTCGAATGTAATATTTTACCACATTCCTGGCTTGTTAGCCCCTACTTCTCGGTGGGAACATTATATACGTCTATAACGTTATATATCCTAACCTAAGGCAACCTAACATACCGGATGTAGTATTTTACCACATTACTGGCGCGCTGGCCCCTACTTCTCGGTGGGAACATTATATACGTCTATAACGCCATATATCCTAACTTAAGGCAACCAAAAATGTCGAGCGTAATATTTTACTACATTCCTGGCGTGACGGCCCTTATTTCTCGGTGGGAATATTATATACGCCTTTAACGCTATATGTCCTAGCCTGAGACAACCTAACATGTCGAATGTAATATTTTACAATATTCCTGGCGCGTCGGCAGCTACTTCTCGGTGGGAACAGTATATACGTCTATAACGTTATATATCCTAACCTAAGGCAACTTAACATGTCGGATGTAATATTTCACAACATTCCTGGCGCGTCGGCACCTCCTTCTCATTGGGAACATTATATACATCTATAACGTTATATATCCTAACCTAAGGGAACCTAACACCTCGGATGTAATGTTTTACAACATTCCTGGCGTGTCGGCCCGTATTTCTCGGTGGGAACATTATATACGTCTTTAACGCTATATCCTAGCCTATGGCAACCTAACTTGTCGAGCGTAATATTTTACAACATTCCTGGCGCGTCGGCACCTACTTCTCGGTCGGAACAGTATATACGTCTATAACGTTATATATCCTAGCCTAAGGCAATCCTAACATGTCGAATGTAAAATTTTACATCGTTCCTGGGGCGTCGGCCCCTATTTCTCGGTGGGAAAATTATACAAGTCAATAACGTTATATATCCTAACCTAAGGCAACCTAACATCTCGGATGTAATATTTTACAACATTCCCGTCACTTCGGCCCCTACTTCTCGGTGGGAACATTATATACGTCTATAACGATATATATCCTAGCCTAAGGCAATCCTAACATCTCGGATGTAATATTTTACAACATTCCTGGCGCGCCGGCACCTATTTCTCGGTGGGAACATTATATACGTCTATAACTTTACATATCCTAGCCTAAGGCAACCTAACATCTCGGATGTAATATTTCACTACATTCCTGGCGCGCCGGCCCCCACTTCTCGGTGGGAACATTATATACGTCTATAACGTTATATATCCTAACCTAAGGGAACCTAACACCTCGGATGTAATATTTCACTACATTCCTGGCGCGCCGGCCCCCACTTCTCGGTGGGAACATTATATACGTCTATATCGCTATATATCATAGCCTAAGGCAACCTAACATGTCGAGCGTAATATTTTACAACATTCCTGGCTCGTCGGCCCCTACTTCTCGGTGGGAACATTATATACGTCTATAACGTTATATATCCTAACCTAAGGGAACCTAACACCTCGGATGTAATATTTGACAACATTCTTGTCGTGTCGGCCCGTACTCCTCGGTGGGAATATCGTATACGTCTATAACGTTATATATCCTAGCCTAAGGCAATCCTAACACGTCGAATGTAATATTTTACAACATTCCTGGCGCGGCGGCCCCTACTTCTCGGTGGGAACATTATATACGTCTATATCGCTATATATCCTAGCCTAAGGCAACCTAACATGTCGAGCGTAATATTTTACAACATTCCTGGCTCGTCGGCACCTACTTCTCGGTGGGAACTTTATATACGTCTATAACGTTACATATCCTAGCATAAGGCAA
This sequence comes from Xylocopa violacea, assembly GCA_963969225.1. Lineage (NCBI taxonomy): Eukaryota > Metazoa > Arthropoda > Insecta > Hymenoptera > Apidae > Xylocopa > Xylocopa violacea. Next base: position 421,999 of record CAXAJV010000832.1, read on the forward strand.
CCTTACATGTCGAATGTAATATTTTACAATATTCCTGGCACGCCGGCAACTACTTCTAGGTGGGAACATTATATACGTCTATAACGTTAAATATCCTAGCCTAAGGCAACCTAACATCTTGGATGTAATATTTTACTACATTCCTGGCGCGCCTGCCCCTACTTTTCGGTGGGAACATTATATACGTCTGTAACGCTATATATCCTAGCCTAAGGCAATCCTAACATCTCGGAAGTAATATTTTACAACATTCCTAGCGCGTCGGCACCTACTTCTCGGTGGGAACATTATATACGTCTATAACGTTATATATCCTACCCTAAGGCAACCTAACATGTCGGATGTAATATTTTACTACATTCGTGGCGCGCCGGCCCCTACTTCTCGGTGGGAACATTATATACGTCTATAACGCCATATATCCTAACCTAAGGCAACCTAACATCTCGGATGTAATAATTTACTACATTCCTGGCACGTCGGCCCCTAATTCTCGGTGGGAACATTATATACGTCTATAACGCTATATATCCTAACCTAAGGCAGCCTAACATCTCGGATGTAATATTTTACTACATTCCTGGCACGTCGGCCCCTACTTCTCGGTGGGAACATTATATACGTCTATAACGCTATATATCCTAGCCTAAGGCAAACTAACATGTCGAATGTAATATTTTACAACATTCCCGTCACTTCGGCCCCTACTTCTCGGTGGGAACATTATATACGTCTATAACGTTATATATCTTAGCCTAAGGCAATCCTAACATCTCGGATGTAATATTTTACAACATTCCTGGCGCGCCTGCACCTATTTCTCGGTGGGAACATTATATACGTCTATAACTTTACATATCCTAGCCTAAGGCAACCTACCATCTCGGATGTAATATTTTACTACATTCCTGGCGCGCCGGCCCCCACTTCTCGGTGGGAATATTATATACGTCTATATCGCTATATATCATAGCCTTAGGCAACCTAACATCTCGGATGTAATATTTTACAACATTCCTGGCGAGTCGGCCCCTACTTCTCGGTGGGAACTGTATATACGTCTATAACGTTATATATCCTAACCTAAGGCAACTTAACATGTCGGATGTAATATTTTACAACATTCCTGGCGCGTCGGCACCTCCTTCTCATTGGGAACATTATATACGTCTATAACGTTATATATCCTAACCTAAGGGAACCTAACACCTCGGATGTAATGTTTTACAACATTCCTGGCGTGTCGGCCCGTATTTCTCGGTGGGAACATTATATACGTCTTTAACGCTATATATCCTAGCCTATGGCAACCTAACTTGTCGAGCGTAATATTTTACAACATTCCTGGCGCGTCGGCACCTACTTCTCGGTCGGAACAGTATATACGTCTATAACGTTATATATCCTAACCTAAGGCAATCCTAACATGTCGAATGTAAAATTTTACATCGTTCCTGGGGCGTCGGCCCCTATTTCTCGGTGGGAAAATTATACAAGTCAATAACGTTATATATCCTAACCTAAGGCAACCTAACGTCTCGGATGTAATATTTTACAACATTCCCGTCACTTCGGCAACTACTTCTCGGTGGGAACAGTATATACGTCTATAACGTTATATAACCTAATCTAAGGCAACTTAACATGTCGGATGTAATATTTTACAACATTCCTGGCGCGTCGGCACCTCCTTCTCATTGGGAACATTATATACGTCTATAACGTTGTATATCCTAACCTAAGGGAACCTAACATCTCGGATGTAATATTTCACTACATTCCTGGCGCGCCGGCCCCCACTTCTCGGTGGGAACATTATATACGTCTATATCGCTATATATCATAGCCTAAGGCAACCTAACATGTCGAGCGTAATATTTTACAACATTCCTGGCTCGTCGGCCCCTACTTCTCGGTGGGAACATTATATACGTCTATAACGTTTTATATATGCTAACCTAAGGGAACCTAACACCTCGGATGTAATATTTGACAACATTCTTGTCGTGTCGGCCCGTACTCCTCGGTGGGAATATCGTATACGTCTATAACGTTATATATCCTAGCCTAAGGCAATCCCAACACGTCGAATGTAATATTTTACAACATTCCTGGCGCGGCGGCCCCTACTTCTCGGTGGGAACATTATATACGTCTATATCGCTATATATCCTAGCCTAAGGCAACCTAACATGTCGGATGTAATATTTTACTACATTCGTGGCGCGCCGGCCCCTACTTCTCGGTGGGAACATTATATACGTCTATAACGCCATATATCCTAACCTAAGGCAACCTAACATCTCGGATGTAATAATTTACTACATTCCTGGCACGTCGGCCCCTAATTCTCGGTGGGAACATTATATACGTCTATAACGCTATATATCCTAACCTAAGGCAACCTAACATCTCGGATGTAATATTTTACTACATTCCTGGCACGTCGGCCCCTACTTCTCGGTGGGAACATTATATACGTCTATAACGCTGTATATCATAGCCTAAGGCAAACTAACATGTCGAATGTAATATTTTACAACATTCCCGCCACTTCGGCCCCTACTTCTCGGTGGGAACATTATATACGTCTATAACGTTATATATCTTAGCCTAAGGCAATCCTAACATCTCGGATGTAATATTTTACAACATTCCTGGCGCGCCGGCACCTATTTCTCGGTGGGAACATTATATACGTCTATAACTTTACATATCCTAGCCTAAGGCAACCTACCATCTCGGATGTAATATTTTACTACATTCCTGGCGCGCCGGCCCCCACTTCTCGGTGGGAATATTATATACGACTATATCGCTATATATCATAGCCTTAGGCAACCTAACATGTCGAGCGTAATATTTTACAACATTCCTGGCTCGTTGGCCCCTACTTCTCGGTGGGAACATTATATACGTCTATAAAGTTATATATTCTAACCTAAGGGAACCTAACATCTCGGATGTAATATTTTACAACATTCCTGGCGAGTCGGCCCCTACTTCTCGGTGGGAACATTATATACGTCTATAACGTTATATATTCTAACCTAAGGGAACCTAACATCTCGGATGTAATATTTTACAACATTCCTGGCGAGTCGGCCCCTACTTCTCGGTGGGATCTGTATATACGTCTATAACGTTATATATCCTAACCTAAGACAACTTAACATGTCGAATGTAATATTTTACAACATTCCTGGCTCGTTGGCCCCTACTTCTCGGTGGGAACATTATATACGTCTATATCGCTATATATCATAACGTAAGGCAACCTAGCATGTCGAGCGTAATATTTTACAACATTCCTGGCTCGTCGGCACCTACTTCTCGGTGGGAACTTTATATGCGCCTATAACGTTATATATCCTAGCATAAGGCAACATTACATGTCGAATGTAATATCTTACAATATTCCTGGCGCGTCGGCAACTACTTCTAGGTTGGGAACATTATATACGTCTATAACGTTACACATCCTAGCCTAAGGCAACCTAACATCTCGGATGTAATATTTTACTACATTCCTGGCGCGCCGGCCCCTACTTTTCGGTGGGAACATTATATACGTCTGTAACGCTATATATCCTAGCCTAAGGCAATCCTAACATCTCGGAAGTAATATTTTACAACATTCCTAGCGTGTCGGCACCTACTTCTCAGTGGGAACATTATGTACGTCTATAACGTTATATATCCTACCCTAAGGCAACCTAACATCTCGGATGTAATATTTTACTACATTCCTGGCACGTCGGCCCCTACTTCTCGGTGGGAACATTATATACGTCTATAACGCTGTATATCCTAACCTAAGGCAACCTAACATCTCGGATGTAATATTTTACAACATTCCCGTCACTTCGGCCCCTACTTCTCGGTGGGAACACTATATACGTCTATAACGTTATATATCTTAGCCTAAGGCAATCCTAACATCTCGGATGTAATATTTTACAACATTCCTGGCGCGCCGGCACCTATTTCTCGGTGGGAACATTATATACGTCTATAACTTTACATATCCTAGCCTAAGGCAACCTAACATCTCGGATGTAATATTTTACTACATTCCTGGCGCGCCGGCCCCCACTTCTCGGTGGGAATATTATATACGTCTATATCGCTATATATCATAGCCTTAGGCAACCTAACATGTCGAGCGTAATATTTTACAACATTCCCGTCACTTCGGCCCCTACTTCTCGGTGGGAACATTATATACGTCTATAACGTGATATATCCTAGCCTAAGGCAATCCTAACATCTCGGATGTAATATTTTACTACATTCGTGGCGCGCCGACCGCTATTTCTCGATGGGAACATTATATACGTCTATATCGCTATATATCCTAGCCTAAGGCAACCTAACATGTCGAGCGTAATATTTTACAACATTCCTGGCTCGTCGGCACCTATTTCTCGGTGGGAACTTTATATACGTCTATAACGTTATATATCCTAGCATAAGGCATCCTTACATGTCGAATGTAATATTTAACAATATTCCTGGCGCGTCGGCAACTACTTCTCGGTGGGAACAGTATATCCGTCTATAACGTTATATATCCTAACCTAAGGCAACTTAACATGTCGAATGTAATGTTTCACCACATTCCTGGCTCGTTGGCCCCTACTTCTCGGTGGAAACATTATATACGTCTATAACGTTGTATATCTTAGCCTAAGGCAATCCTAACACCTCGGATGTAATATTTTACAACATTCCTGGCGCGCCGGCACCTATTTCTCGGTGGGAACATTATATATGTCTATAACGCTATATGTCCTAGCCTGAGACAACCTAACATGTCGAATATAATATTTTACAATATTCCTGGCGCGTCGGCAACTACTTCTCGGTGGGATCTGTATATACGTCTATAACGTTATATATCCTAACCTAAGACAACTTAACATGTCGAATGTAATATTTTACCACATTCCTGGCTCGTTGGCCCCTACTTCTCGGTGGGAAAATTATATAAGTCAATAACGTTATATATCCTAACCTAAGGCAACCTAACATCTCGGATGTAATATTTTACAACATTCCTGTCACTTCGGCCCCTACTTCTCGGTGGGAACATTATATACGTCTATGACGTTATATATCCTAACCTAGGGGAACCTAACACCTCGGATGTAATATTTGACAAGATTCTTGTCGTGTCGGCCCGTACTCCTCGGTGGGAATATCGTATACGTCTATAACGTTATATATCCTAGCCTAAGGCAATCCTAACACGTCGAATGTAATATTTTACAACATTCCTGGCGCGGCGGCCCCTACTTCTCGGTGGGAACATTATATACGTCTATATCGCTATATATCCTAGCCTAAGGCAACCTAACATCTCGGATGTAATATTTTACAACATTCCTGGCGAGTCGGCCCCTACTTCTCGGTGGGAACTGTATATGCGTGTATAACGTTATATATCCTAACCTAAGACAACTTAACATGTCGAATGTAATATTTTACCACATTCCTGGCGCGTTAGCTCCTACTTCTCGGTGGGAACATTATATACGTCTATAACGTTATATATCCTAACCTAAGGCAACCTAACATACCGGATGTAATATTTTACCACATTCCTGGCGCGCTGGCCCCTACTTCTCGGTGGGAACATTATATACGTCTATAACGCCATATATCGTAACTTAAGGCAACTAAAAATGTCGAGCGTAATATTTTACTACATTCCTGGCGTGTCGGCCCTTATTTCTCGGTGGGAATATTATATACGCCTTTAACGCTATATGTCCTAGCCTGAGACAACCTAACATGTCGAATGTAATATTTTACAATATTCCTGGCGCGTCGGCAACTACTTCTCGGTGGGAACAGTATATAGGTCTATAACGTTATATATCCTAACCTAAGGCAACTTAACATGTCGGATGTAATATTTTACAACATTCCTGGCGCGTCGGCACCTCCTTCTCATTGGGAACATTATATACGTCTATAACGTTATATATCCTAACCTAAGGGAACCTAACACCTCGGATGTAATGTTTTACAACATTCCTGGCGCATCGGCACCTACTTCTCGGTCGGAACAGTATATACGTCTATAACGTTATATATCCTAGCCTAAGGCAATCCTAACATGTCGAATGTAAAATTTTACATCGTTCCTGGGGCGTCGGCCCCTATTTCTCGGTGGGAAAATTATACAAGTCAATAACGTTATATATCCTAACCTAAGGCAACCTAACATCTCGGATGTAATATTTTACAACATTCCCGTCACTTCGGACCCTACTTCTCGGTGGGAACATTATATACGTCTATATCGCTATATATCATAACGTAAGGCAACCTAGCATGCCGAGCGTAATATTTTACAACATTCCTGGCTCGTCGGTCCCTACTTCTCGGTGGGAACATTATATACGTCTATAACGCTATATATCCTAGCTTAAGGCAACCTAACACCTCGGATGTAATTTTTTAAAACATTCCTGGCGTGTCGGCCCCTATTTCTCGGTGGGAACATTATATACGTCTTTAACAATATATATCCTAGCCTAAGGCAATCCTAACATGTCGAATGTATAATTTTACAAAATTCCCGTCACTTCGGCCCCTACTTCTCGGTGGGAACATTATATACGTCTATAACGTTATATATCCTAGTCTAAGGCAACCTAACATCTCGGATGTAATATTTTACAACATTCCTGGCGAGTCGGCCCCTACTTCTCGGTGGGAACATTATATACGTCTATAACGTTATATATTCTAACCTAAGGGAACCTAACATCTCGGATGTAATATATTACAACATTCCCGTCACTTCGGCCCCTACTTCTCGGTGGGAACTGTATATACGTCTATAACGTTATATATCCTAACCTAAGACAACTTAACATGTCGAATGTAATATTTTACCACATTCCTGGCGCGTTAGCCCCTACTTCTCGGTGGGAACATTATATACGTCTATAACGTTATATATCCTAACCTAAGGCAACCTAACATACCGGATGTAATATTTTACCACATTCCTGGCGCGCTGGCCCCTACTTCTCGGTGGGAACATTATATACGTCTATAACGCCATATATCCTAACTTAAGGCAACTAAAAATGTCGAGCGTAATATTTTACTACATTCCTGGCGTGTCGGCCCTTATTTCTCGGTGGGAATATTATATACGCCTTTAACGCTATATGTCCTAGCCTGAGACAACCTAACATGTCGAATGTAATATTTTACAATATTCCTGGCGCGTCGGCAACTACTTCTCGGTGGGAACAGTATATACGTCTATAACGTTATATATCCTAACCTAAGGCAACTTAACATGTCGGATGTAATATTTTACAACATTCCTGGCGCGTCGGCACCTCCTTCTCATTGGGAACATTATATACGTCTATAACGTTATATATCCTAACCTAAGGGAACCTAACACCTCGGATGTAATGTTTTACAACATTCCTGGCGCATCGGCACCTACTTCTCGGTCGGAACAGTATATACGTCTATAACGTTATATATCCTAGCCTAAGGCAATCCTAACATGTCGAATGTAAAATTTTACATCGTTCCTGGGGCGTCGGCCCCTATTTCTCGGTGGGAAAATTATACAAGTCAATAACGTTATATATCCTAACCTAAGGCAACCTAACATCTCGGATGTAATATTTTACAACATTCCCGTCACTTCGGACCCTACTTCTCGGTGGGAACATTATATACGTCTATATCGCTATATATCATAACGTAAGGCAACCTAGCATGCCGAGCGTAATATTTTACAACATTCCTGGCTCGTCGGTCCCTACTTCTCGGTGGGAACATTATATACGTCTATAACGCTATATATCCTAGCTTAAGGCAACCTAACACCTCGGATGTAATGTTTTACAACATTCCTGGCTCGTCGGCACCTACTTCTCGGTGGGAACTTTATATACGTCTATAACGTTATGTATCCTAGCATAAGGCAACCTTACATGTCGAATGTAATATTTTACAATATTCCTGGCACGCCGGCAACTACTTCTAGGTGGGAACATTATATACGTCTATAACGTTACATATCCTAGCCTAAGGCAACCTAACATCTCGGATGTAATATTTTACTACATTCCTGGCGCGCCTGCCCCTACTTTTCGGTGGGAACATTATATACGTCTCTAACGCTATATATCCTAGCCTAAGGCAATCCTAACATCTCGGAAGTAATATTTTACTACATTCCTGGCACGTCGGCCCCTACTTCGCGGTGGGAACATTATATACGTCTATAACGTTATATATCCTAGCCTAAGGCAAACTAACATGTCGTATGTAATATTTTACAACATTCCCGTCACTTCGACCCCTACTTCTCGGTGGGAACATTATATACTTCTATAACGTTATATATCTTAGCCTAAGGCAATCCTAACATGTCGAGCGTAATATTTTACAACATTCCTGGCTCGTCGGCACCTACTTCTCGGTGGGAACTTTATATACGTCTATAACGTTATATATCCTAGCCTAAGGCAAACTAACATCTCGGATGTAATATTTTACAACATTCCCGTCACTTCGGCCCCTACTTCTCGGTGGGAACATTATATACGTCTATAATGTTATATAACTTAGCCTAAGGCAATCCTAACTCATCGGATGTAATATTTTACAACATTCCTGGCGCGCCGGCAACTATTTCTTGGTGGGAACATTATATACGTCTATATCGCTATATATACTAGCTTAAGGCAACCTAACATGCCGAATGTAATATTTTACAGCATTCCTGGCGCGCCGGCCCCTACTTCTCGGTGGGAACATTATGAGCGTCTATAACGTTATATATCCTAACCTAAGGCAACCCTAACATCTCGGATGTAATATTTTACTACATTCGTGGCGCGCCGACCGCTATTTCTCGGTGGGAACATTATATACGTCTATAACGCTATATATCCTAGCCTAAGGCAACCTAACACCTCGGATGTAATGTTTTACAACATTCCTGGCGTGTCGGCCCCTATTTCTCGGTGGGAATATTATATACGCCTTTAGCGATATATGTCCTAGCCTGAGACAACCTAACATGTCGAATGTAGTATTTTACAATATTCCTGGCGCGTCGGCAACTACTTCTCGGTGGGAACGGTATATACGTCTTTAACGTTATATATCCTAACCTAAGGCAACTTAACATGTCGGATGTAATATTCTACAACATTCCTGGCGCGTCGGCAACTACTTCTAGGTGGAAACATTATATACGTCTATAACGTTACATATCCTAGCCTTAGGCAACCTAACATCTCGGATGTAATATTTTACAACATTCCTGGCGCGCCGGCACCTATTTCTCGGTGGGAACATTATATACGTCTATAACTTTACATATCCTAGCCTAAGGCAAGCTAACATCTCGGATGTAATATTTTACTACATTCCTGGCGCGCCGGCCCCCACTTCTCGGTGGGAATATTATATACGTCTATATCGCTATATATCACAGCCTAAGGCAACCTAACATGTCGAGCGTAATATTTTCCAACATTCCTGGCTCGTTGGCCCCTACTTCTCGGTGGGAACATTATATACGTCTATAACGTTATATATTCTAACCTAAGGGAACCTAACATCTCGGATGTAATATTTTACAACATTCCTGGCGTGTCGGCCCCTATTTCTCGGGTGGGAACATTATATACGTCTTTAACGCTATATATCCTAGCCTAAGGCAACCTAACATGTCGAGCGTAATATTTTACAACATTCCTGGGGCGTCGGCCCCTATTTCTCGGTGGGAACATTATATAAGTCAATAACGTTATATATCCTAACCTAAGGCAACCTAACATCTCGGATGTAATATTTTACAACATTCCCGTCACTTCGGCCCCTACTTCTCGGTGGGAACATTATATACGTCTATAACGTTGTATATCCTAGTCTAAGGCAACCTAACATCTCGGATGTAATATTTTACTACATTCGTGTCGCACCGGCCCCTACTTCTCGGTGGGAACATTATATACGTCTATAACGTTATATATCCTGACCTAAGGCAACTTAACATGTCGGATGTAATATTTTACAACATTCCTGGCGCGTCGGCACCTCCCCTTCTCGGTGGGAACATTATATACATCTATAACGTTATATATCCTAACCTAAGGGAACCTAACACCTCGGATGTAATGTTTTACAACATTCCTGGCGTGTCGGCCCCTATTTCTCGGTGGGAACATTATATATGTCTATAACGCTATATGTCCTAGCCTGAGACAACCTAACATGTCGAATATAATATTTTACAATATTCCTGGCGCGTCGGCAACTACTTCTCGGTGGGATCTGTATATACGTCTATAACGTTATATATCCTAACCTAAGACAACTTAACATGTCGAATGTAATATTTTACCACATTCCTGGCTCGTTGGCCCCTACTTCTCGGTGGGAACATTATATACGTCTATAACGTTATATATCCTAACCTAAGGGAAACTAACATTTCGGATGTAATATTTTACATCATTCCTGGGGCGTCGGCCCCTATTTCTCGGTGGGAAAATTATATAAGTCAATAACGTTATATATCCTAACCTAAGGCAACCTAACATCTCGGATGTAATATTTTACAACATTCCCGTCACTTCGGCCCCTACTTCTCGGTGGGAACATTATATACGTCTATAACGATATATACCCTAGCCTAAGGCAATCCTAACATCTCGGATGTAATATTTTACTACATTACTGGCGCGCCGGCACCTATTTCTCGGTGGGAACATTATATACGTCTATAACTTTACATATCCTAGCCTAAGGCAACCTAACATCTCGGATGTAATATTTCACTACATTCCTGGCGCGCCGGCCCCCACTTCTCGGTGGGAACATTATATACGTCTGTATCGCTATATATCATAGCCTAAGGCAACCTAACATGTCGAGCGTAATGTTTTACAACATTCCTGGCTCGTCGGCCCCTACTTCTCGGTGGGAACATTATATACGTCTATAACGTTATATATCCTAACCTAAGGGAACCTAACACCTCGGATGTAATATTTGACAACATTCTTGTCGTGTCGGCCCGTACTCCTCGGTGGGAATATCGTATACGTCTATAACGTTATATATCCTAGCCTAAGGCAATCCTAACACGTCGAATGTAATATTTTACATCATTCCTGGCGCGGCGGCCCCTACTTCTCGGTGGGAACATTATATACGTCTATAACTTTACATATCCTAGCCTAAGGCAACCTAACATCTCGGATGTAATATTTCACTACATTCCTGGCGCGCCGGCCCCCACTTCTCGGTGGGAACATTATATACGTCTGTATCGCTATATATCATAGCCTAAGGCAACCTAACATGTCGAGCGTAATATTTTACAACATTCCTGGCTCGACGGCCCCTACTTCTCGGTGGGAACATTATATACGTCTATAACGTTATATATCCTAACCTAAGGGAACCTAACACCTCGGATGTAATATTTGACAACATTCTTGTCGTGTCGGCCCGTACTCCTCGGTGGGAATATCGTATACGTCTATAACGTTATATATCCTAGCCTAAGGCAATCCTAACACGTCGAATGTAATATTTTACAACATTCCTGGCGCGGCGGCCCCTACTTCTCGGTGGGAACATTATATACGTCTATAACTTTACATATCCTAGCCTAAGGCAACCTAACATCTCGGATGTAATATTTCACTACATTCCTGGCGCGCCGGCCCGCAATTCTCGGTGGGAATATTATATACGTCTATATCGCTATATATCATAGCCTAAGGCAACCTAACATGTCGAGCGTAATATTTTACTACATTCCTGGCACGTCGGCCACTACTTCTCGGTGGGAACATCATACAAGTCTATAACGCTATATATCCTAGCCTAAGGCAAACTAACATGTCGAATGAAATATTTTAGAACATTCCCGTCACTTCGGCACCTACTTCTCGGTGGGAACATTATATACGTCTATAACGTTATATATCCTAGCCTAAGGTAATCCTAAAATCTCGGATGTAATATTTGACAACATTCATGGCGCGTCGGCACCAACTTCTCGGTGGGAACAGTATATAAGTCTATAACGTCATATATCCTAACCTAAGGCAACCTAACATCTCGGATGTAATATTTTACTACATTCCTGGCTCTTCGGCCCCTACTTCTCGGTGGGAACATTATATACGTCTATAACGTTACTTATCCTAGCCTAAGGCAACCCAACATCTCGGATGTTATATTTTACTACATTCCTGGCGCGCCGGCCCCTACTTCTCGGTGGGAACATTATATACGTCTGTAACGCTATATATCATAGCCTAAGGCAACCTGACATGTCGAGCGTAATATTTTACAACATTCCTGGCTCGTCGGCCCCCACTTCACGGTGGGAACATTATATACGTCTATAACGTTATATATCCTAACCTAAAGGAACCTAACATCTCGGATGCAATATTTGACAACATTCTTGTCGTGTCGGCCCGTACTCCTCGGTGGGAATATCGTATACGTCTATAACGTTGTATATCCTAGCCTAAGGCAATCCTAACACGTCGAATGTAATATTTTACAACATTCCTGGCGGGGCGGCCCCTACTTCTCGGTGGGAACATTATATACGTCTATATCGCTATATATCCCAGCCTAAGGCAACCTAACATGTTGAGCGTAATATTTTACAACATTCCAGGCTCGCCGGCCCCTACTTCTCGGTGGGAACATTATGAGCGTCTATAACGTTATATATCCTAACCTAAGGCAACCCTAACATCTCGGATGTAATATTTTACTACATTCGTGGCGCGCCGACCGCTATTTCTCGATGGGAACATTATATACGTCTATAACGCTATATATCCTAGCCTAAGGCAATCTAACACCTCGGATGTAATGTTTTACAACATTCCTGGCGTGTCGGCCCCTATTTCTCGGTGGGAATATTATATACGCCTTTAACGATATATGTCCTAGCCTGAGACAACCTAACATGTCGAATGTAGTATTTTACAATATTCCTGGCGCGTCGGCAACTACTTCTCGGTGGGAACAGTATACACGTCTTTAACGTTATATATCCTAACCTAAGGCAACTTAACATGTCGGATGTAATATTCTACAACATTCCTGGCGCGTCGGCAACTACTTCTAGGTGGGAACATTATATACGTCTATAACGTTACATATCCTAGCCTTAGGAAACCTAACATCTCGGATGTAATATTTTACTACATTCCTGGCGCGCCGGCCCCTACTTCTCGGTGGGAACATTATATACGTCTATAACGCTATATATCCTAGCCTAAGGCAAAATAACATGTCGAATGTAATATTTTACAACATTCCCGTCACTTCGGCCCCTACTTCTCGGCGGGAACATCATATACGTCTATAACGTTATATATCTTAGCCTAAGGCAATCCTAACATCTCGGATGTAATATTTTACAACATTCCTGGCGCGCCGGCACCTATTTCTCGGTGGGAACATTATATACGTCTATAACTTTACATATCCTAGCCTAAGGCAACCTAACATCTCGGATGTAATATTTTACTACATTCCTGGCGCGCCGGCCCCTACTTTTCGGTGGGAACATTATATACGTCTGTAACGCTATATGTCCTAGCCTAAGGCAATCCTACCATCTCGGAAGTAATATTTTACAACATTCCTAGCGCGTCGGCACCTACTTCTCGGTGGGAACATTATGTACGTCTATAACGTTATATATCCTACCCTAAGGCAACCTAACATCTCGGATGTAATATTTTACTACATTCCTGGCACGTCGGCCCCTACTTCTCGGTGGGAACATTATATACGTCTATAACGCTATATATCCTAACCTAAGGCAACCTAACTTCTCGGATGTAATATTTTACAACATTCCCGTCACTTCGGCACCTACTTCTCGGTGGGAACATTATATACGTCTATAACGTTATATATCTTAGCCTAAGGCAATGGTAACACCTCGGATGTAATATTTGACAACATTCCTGGCTCGCCGGCACCTATTTCTCGGTGGGAACATTATATACGTCTTTAACGCTATATATCCTAGCCTATGGCAACCTAACTTGTCGAGCGTAATATTTTACAACATTCCTGGCGCGTCGGCACCTACTTCTCGGTGGGAACTTTATATACGTCTATAACGTTATGTATCCTAGCATAAGGCAACCTAACATGTCGAGCGTAATATTTTACAACATTCCTGGCTCGTCGGCACCTACTTCTCGGTGGGAAATTTATATACGTCTATAACGTTATATATCCTAGCATAAGGCAACCTTACATGTCGAATGTAATATTTTACAACATTCCTGGCGCGTCGGCACCTACTTCTCGGTGGGAACTTTATATACGTCTATAACGTTATATATCCTAGCATAAGGCAACCTAACATCTCGGATGTAATATTTTACTACATTCGTGGCGCGCCGACCGCTATTTCTCGATGGGAACATTATATACGTCTATATCGCTATATATCCCAGCCTAAGGCAACCTAACATGTCGAGCGTAATATTTTACAACATTCCTGGCTCGTCGGCACCTACTTCTCGGTGGGAACTTTCTATACGTATATAACGTTATATATCCTAGCATAAGGCATCCTTACATGTCGAATGTAATATTTTACAATATTCCTGGCGCGTCGGCAACTACTTCTCGGTGGGAACTGTATATCCGTCTATAACGTTATATATCCTAACCTAAGGCAACTTAACATGTCGAATGTAATGTTTCACCACATTCCTGGCTCGTTGGCCCCTACTTCTCGGTGGGAACATTATATACGTCTATAACGTTGTATATCTTAGCCTAAGGCAATCCTAACACCTCGGATGTAATATTTTACAACATTCCTGGCGCGCCGGCACCTATTTCTCGGTGGGAACATTACATACGTCTTTAACGCTATATATCCTAGCCTATGGCAACATAACTTGTCGAATATAATATTTTACAATATTCCTGGCGCGTCGGCAACTACTACTCGGTGGGATCTGTATATACGTCTATAACGATATATATCCTAACCTAAGACAACTCAACATGTCGAATGTAATATTTTACCAAATTCCTGGCTCGTTGGCCCCTACTTCTCGGTGGGAACATTATATACGTCTATAACGTTATATATCCTAACCTAAGGCAACTTAACATGTCGAATGTAATGTTTCACCACATTCCTGGCTCGTTGGCCCCTACTTCTCGGTGGGAACATTATATACGTCTATAACGTTGTATATCTTAGCCTAAGGCAATCCTAACACCTCGGATGTAATATTTTACAACATTCCTGGCGCGCCGGCACCTATTTCTCGGTGGGAACATTACATACGTCTTTAACGCTATATATCCTAGCCTATGGCAACATAACTTGTCGAATATAATATTTTACAATATTCCTGGCGCGTCGGCAACTACTTCTCGGTGGGATCTGTATATACGTCTATAACGATATATATCCCAACCTAAGACAACTTAACATGTCGAATGTAATATTTTACCACATTCCTGGCTCGTTGGCCCCTACTTCTCGGTGGGAACATTATATACGTCTATAGCGTTATATATCCTAACCTAAGGGAAACTAACATTTCGGATGTAATATTTTACATCATTCCTGGGGCGTCGGCCCCTATTTCTCGGTGGGAAAATTATATAAGTCAATAACGTTATATATCCTAACCTAAGGCAACCTAACATCTCGGATGTAATATTTTACAACATTCCCGTCACTTCGGCCCCTACTTCTCGGTGGGAACATTATATACGTCTATAACGATATATATCCTAGCCTAAGGCAATCCTAACATCTCGGATGTAATATTTTACAACATTCCTGGCGTGCCATCACCTATTTCTCGGTGGGAACATTATATACGTCTATATCGCTATATATCCTAGCCTAAGGCAACCTAACATGTCGAGCGTAATATTTTACAACATTCCAGGCTCGTCGGCACCTACTTCTCGGTGGGAACTTTATATACGTCTATAACGTTATATATCCTAGCATAAGGCAACCTAACATCTCGGATGTAATATTTTACAACATTCCCGTCACTTCGGCCCCTACTTCTCGGTGGGAACATTATATACGTCTATAACGTTATATATCTTAGCCTAAGGCAATCCTAACACGTCGGATGTAATATTTTAGAACATTCCTGGCGCGCCGACACCTATTTCTCGGTGGGAACATTATATACGTCTATATCCCTATATATACTAGCCTAAGGCAACCTATCGTGTCGAATGTAATATTTTACAGCATTCCTGGCGCGTCGGCAACTACTTCTCGGTGGGATCTGTATATACGTCTATAACGATATATATCCTAACCTAAGACAACTTAACATGTCGAATGTAATATTTTACCAAATTCCTGGCTCGTTGGCCCCTACTTCTCGGTGGGAACATTATATACGTCTATAACGTTATATATCCTAACCTAAGGAAACTTAACATGTCGAATGTAATGTTTCACCACATTCCTGGCTCGTTGGCCCCTACTTCTCGGTGGGAACATTATATACGTCTATAACGTTGTATATCTTAGCCTAAGGCAATCCTAACACCTCGGATGTAATATTTTACAACATTCCTGGCGCGCCGGCACCTATTTCTCGGTGGGAACATTACATACGTCTTTAACGCTATATATCCTAGCCTATGGCAACATAACTTGTCGAATATAATATTTTACAATATTCCTGGCGCGTCGGCAACTACTTCTCGGTGGGATCTGTATATACGTCTATAACGATATATATCCTAACCTAAGACAACTTAACATGTCGAATGTAATATTTTACCACATTCCTGGCTCGTTGGCCCCTACTTCTCGGTGGGAACATTATATACGTCTATAACGTTATATATCCTAACCTAAGGGAAACTAACATTTCGGATGTAATATTTTACATCATTCCTGGGGCGTCGGCCCCTATTTCTCGGTGGGAAAATTATATAAGTCAATAACGTTATATATCCTAACCTAAGGCAACCTAACATCTCGGATGTAATATTTTACAACATTCCCGTCACTTCGGCCCCTACTTCACGGTGGGAACATTATATACGTCTATAACGATATATATCCTAGCCTAAGGCAATCCTAACATCTCGGATGTAATATTTTACAACATTCCTGGCGTGCCATCACCTATTTCTCGGTGGGAACATTATATACGTCTATATCGCTATATATCCTAGCCTAAGGCAACCTAACATGTCGAGCGTAATATTTTACAACATTCCAGGCTCGTCGGCCCCTACTTCTCGGTGGGAACATTATATACTTCTATAACGTTGTATATCTTAGCCTAAGGCAATCCTAACACCTCGGATGTAATATTTTACAACATTCCTGGCGCGCCGGCACCTATTTCTCGGTGGGAACATTACATACGTCTTTAACGCTATATATCCTAGCCTATGGCAACATAACTTGTCGAATATAATATTTTACAATATTCCTGGCGCGTCGGCAACTACTTCTCGGTGGGATCTGTATATACGTCTATAACGATATATATCCTAACCTAAGACAACTTAACATGTCGAATGTAATATTTTACCAAATTCCTGGCTCGTTGGCCCCTACTTCTCGGTGGGAACATTATATACGTCTATAACGTTATATATCCTAACCTAAGGCAACTTAACATGTCGAATGTAATGTTTCACCACATTCCTGGCTCGTTGGCCCCTACTTCTCGGTGGGAACATTATATACGTCTATAACGTTGTATATCTTAGCCTAAGGCAATCCTAACACCTCAGATGTAATATTTTACAACATTCCTGGCGCGCCGGCACCTATTTCTCGGTGGGAACATTACATACGTCTTTAACGCTATATATCCTAGCCTATGGCAACATAACTTGTCGAATATAATATTTTACAATATTCCTGGCGCGTCGGCAACTACTTCTCGGTGGGATCTGTATATACGTCTATAACGATATATATCCTAACCTAAGACAACTTAACATGTCGAATGTAATATTTTACCACATTCCTGGCTCGTTGGCCCCTACTTCTCGGTGGGAACATTATATACGTCTATAACGTTATATATCCTAACCTAAGGGAAACTAACATTTCGGATGTAATATTTTACATCATTCCTGGGGCGTCGGCCCCTATTTCTCGGTGGGAAAATTATATAAGTCAATAACGTTATATATCCTAACCTAAGGCAACCTAACATCTCGGATGTAATATTTTACAACATTCCCGTCACTTCGGCCCCTACTTCTCGGTGGGAACATTATATACGTCTATAACGATATATATCCTAGCCTAAGGCAATCCTAACATCTCGGATGTAATATTTTACAACATTCCTGGCGTGCCATCACCTATTTCTCGGTGGGAACATTATATACGTCTATATCGCTATATATCCTAGCCTAAGGCAACCTAACATGTCGAGCGTAATATTTTACAACATTCCAGGCTCGTCGGCACCTACTTCTCGGTGGGAACTTTATATACGTCTATAACGTTATATATCCTAGCATAAGGCAACCTAACATCTCGGATGTAATATTTTACAACATTCCCGTCACTTCGGCCCCTACTTCTCGGTGGGAACATTATATACGTCTATAACGTTATATATCTTAGCCTAAGGCAATCCTAACACGTCGGATGTAATATTTTACAACATTCCTGGCGCGCCGACACCTATTTCTCGGTGGGAACATTATATACGTCTATATCCCTATATATACTAGCCTAAGGCAACCTATCATGTCGAATGTAATATTTTACAGCATTCCTGGCGCGCCGGCACCTACTTCTCGGTGGGAATATTATATACGTCTATATCGCTATATATCATAGCCTAAGGCAACCTAACATGTCGAGTGTAATATTTTACAACATTTCTGGCTCGTTGGCCCCTACTTCTCGGTGGGAACATTATATACGTCTATAACGTTATATATTCTAACCTAAGGGAACCTAACATCTCGGATGTAATATTTTACTACATTCGTGGCGCGCCGACCGCTATTTCTCGATGGGAACATTATATACGTCTATGTCGCTATATATGCTAGCCTAAGGCAACCTAACATGTCGAGCGTAATATTTTACAACATTCGTGGCTCGTCGGCCCCTACTTCTCGGTGGGATCTTTATATACGTCTATAACGTTACATATCCTAGTCTAAGGCAACCTAACATCTCGGATGTAATATTTTACTACATTCCTGGCGCGCCGGCCCCTACTTTTCGGTGGGAACATTATATACGTCTATAACGTTGTATATCTTAGCCTAAGGCAATCCTAACACCTCGGAAGTAATATTTTACAACATTCCTGGCGCGCCGGCACCTATTTCTCGGTGGGAACATTACATACGTCTATATCGCTATATATACTAGCCTAAGGCAACCTAACATGTCGAATGTAATATTTTACAGCATTCCTGGCGCGCCGGCCCCTACTTCTCGGTGGGAACATTATATACGTCTATAACGTGATATATCCTAGCCTAAGGCAATCCTGACATCTCGGATGTAATATTTTACTACATTCGTGGCGCACCGACCTCTATTTCTCGATGGGAACATTATATACGTCTATATCGCTATATATCCTAGCGTAAGGCAACCTAACATGTCGAGGGTAATATTTTACAACATTCCTGGCTCGTCGGCACCTACTTCTCGGTGGGAACTTTATATACGTCTATAACGTTATATATCCTGGCATAAGGCATCCTTACATGTCGAATGTAATATTTTATAATATTCCTGGCGCGTCGGCAACTACTTCTCGGTGGGAACAGTATATCCGTCTATAACGTTATATATCCTAACCTAAGGCAACTTAACATGTCGAATGTAATGTTTCACCACATTCCTGGCACGTCGGCCCCTACTTCTCGGTGGGAACATTATATATGTCTATAACGCTATACATCCTAACCTAAGGCAACCTAACATCTCGGATGTAATATTTTACTACATTCCTGGCACGTCGGCCCCTACTTCTCGGTGGGAACATTATATACGTCTATAACGCTATATATCCTAGCCTAAGGCAAACTAACATGTCGAATGTAATATTTTACAACATTCCCGTCACTTCGGCCCCTACTTCTCGGTGGGAACATTATATACGTCTATAACGTTATATATCCTAGCATAAGGCATCCTTACTTGTCGAATGTAATATTTTACAATATTCCTGGCGCGTCGGAAACTACTTCTCGGTGGGAACAGTATATCCGTCTATAACGTTATATATCCTAACCTAAGGCAACTTAACATGTCGAATGTAATATTTCACCACATTCCTGGCTCGTTGGCCCCTACTTCTCGGTGGGAACATTATATACGTCTATAACGCTATATATCTTAGCCTAAGGCAATCCTAACACCTCGGATGTAATATTTTACAACATTCCCGGCGCGCCGGCACCTATTTCTCGGTGGGAACTTTATATACGTCTATAACGCTATATATCTTAGCCTAAGGCAATCCTAAAATCTCGGATGTAATATTTTACAACATTCCTGGCGCGCCGGCACCTATTTCTCGGTGGGAACATTATATACGTCTATAACATTACATATCCTAGCCTAAGGCAACCTAACATCTCGGATGTAATATTTTACTACATTCCTGGCGCGCCGACCGCTATTTCTCGATGGGAACATTATATACGTCTATAACGCCATATATCCTAACCTAAGGCAACCTAACATGTCGAGCGTAATATTTTACAACATTCCTGGCTCGTCGGCACCTACTTCGAGGTGGGAACTTTATATACGTCTATAACGTCATATATCCTAGCATAAGGCATCCTTATATGTCGAATATAATATTTTACATTATTCCTGGCGCGTCGGCAACTACTTCTCGGTGGGAACTGTATATACGTCTATAACGTTATATATCCTAACCTAAGACAACTTAACATGTCGAGCGTAATATTTTACAACATTCCTGGCTCGTCGGCACCTACTTCGAGGTGGGAACTTTATATACGGCTATAACGTTATATATCCTAGCATAAGGCATCCTTACATGTCGAATGTTATATTTTACAATATTCCTGGCTCGTCGGCCCCTACTCCTCGGTGGGAACATTATATACGCCTATAACGTTATATATTCTAGTCTAAGGCAACCTAACATCTCGGATGTAATATTTTACTACATTCGTGGCGCACCGGCCCCTACTTCTCGGTGGGAACATTATATACGTCTATAACGTTATATATCCTAGCCTAAGGCAATCCTAACATCTCGGATGTCATATTTTACAACATTCCTGGCGCGTCGGCACCTACTTCTCGGTGGGAACATTAAATACGTCTATAACGTTATATATCCAAACCTAAGGCAACCTAACACCTCGGATGTAATGTTTTACAACATTCCTGGCGTGTCGGCCCCTATTTCTCGGTGGGAATATTATATACGTCTTTAACGCTATATGTCCTAGCCTGAGACAACCTAACATGTCGAATGTAATATTTTACAATATTCCTGGCGCGTCGGCAACTACTTCTCGGTGGGAACAGTATATACGTCTATAACGTTATATATCCTAACCTAAGGCAACTTAACATGTCGGATGTAATATTTTACAACATACCTGGCGCGTCGGCACCTCCTTCTCGGTGGGAACATTATGAGCGTCTATAACGTTATATATCCTAACCTAAGGGAACCTAACACTTCGGATGTAATGTTTTACAACATTCCTGGCGTGTCGGCCCCTATTTCTCGGTGGGAACATTATATACGTCTTTAGCGATATATATCCTAGCCTAAGGCAATCCTAACATGTCGAAAGTATAATTTTACAACATTCCTGACGCGTCGGCCCCTATTTCTCCGTGGGGACATTATATAAGTCAATAACGTTATATATCCTAACCTAAGGCAACCTAACATCTCGGATGTAATATTTTACTACATTCCTGGCGCGCTGGCCCCTACTTCTCGGTGGGAACATTATATACGTCTATAACGCCATATATCCTAACCTAAGGCAACCTAACATCTCGGATGTAATATTTTACTACATTCCTAGCACGTCGGCCCCTACTTCTCGGAGGGAACATTATATACGTCTATAACGCTATATATCCTAACCTAAGGCAACCTAACATCTCGGATGTAATATTTTACTACATTCCTGTCACGTCGGCCCCTACTTCTCGGTGGGAACATTATATACGTCTATAACGCTATATATCCTAGCCTAAGGCAAACTAACATGTCGAATGTAATATCTTACAACATTCCCGTCACTTCGGCCCCTACTTCTCGGTGGGAATATTATATAGGTCTTTAACGCTATATGTCCTAGCCTGAGACAACCTAACATGTCGAATGTAATATTTTACAATATTCCTGGCGCGTCGGCAACTACTTCTCGGTGGGAACGTCATATACGTCTATAACGTTGTATATCCTAACCTAAGGCAACCTAACATTTCGGATGTAATATTTTACAACATTCCTGGCGCGTCGGCACCTCCTTCTCGGTGGGAACATTATATACGTCTATATCGCTATATATCCTAGCCCAAGGCAACCTAACATGTCGAGCGTAATATTTTACAACATTCCTGGCTCGTCGGCACCTACTTCTCGGTGGGAACTTTATATACGTCTATAACGTTATATATCCTAGCATAAGGCATCCTTACATGTCGAATGTAATATTTTACAATATTCCTGGCGCGTCGGCAACTACTTCTCGGTGGGAATAGTATATCCATCTATAACGTTATATATCCTAACCTAAGGCAACTTAACATGTCGAATGTAATGTTTCACCACATTCCTGGCTCGTTGGCGCCTACTTCTCGGTGGGAACATTATATACGTCTATAACGTTATATATCTTAGCCTAAGGCAATCCTAACACCTCGGATGTAATATTTTACAACATTCCTGGCGCGCCGGCACCTATTTCTCAGTGGGAACATTATATACGTCTATATCGCTATATATCCTAGCCTAAGGCAACCTAACATGTCGAGCGTAATATTTTACAACACTCCTGGCTCGTCGGCACCTACTTCGATGTGGGAACTTTATATACGTCTATAACGTTATATATCCTAGCATGAGGCATTCTTACAGGTCGAATGTAATATTTTACAATATTCCTGGCTCGTCGGCCCCTACTCCTCGGTGGGAACATTATATACACCTATAACGCGATATATCCGAGCCTAAGGCAACCTAACACCTCGGATGTAATGTTTTACAACATTCCTGGCATGTCGGCCCCTATTTCTCGGTGGGAACATTATATACGTCTTTAAAGATATATATCCTAGCCTAAGGCAATCCTAACATCTCGGATGTAATATTTTACAATATTCCTGGCTCGTCGGCCCCCTTCTTCTCGGTGGGAACATTATATACGTCTATAACGCTATATATCCTAACCTAAGGCAACCTAACATCTCGGATGTAATATTTAACTACATTCCTGGCACGTCGGCCCCTACTTCTCGGTGGGAACATTATATACGTCTATAACGTTATATATCCTAGCCTAAGGCAATCCGAACATCTCGGATGTCACATTTTACAACATTCCTGGCGCGTCGGCACCTACTTCTCGGTGGGAACATTAAATACGTCTATAACGTTATATATCCTAACCTAAAGCAACCTAACACCTTGGATGTAATGTTTTACAACATTCCTGGCGTGTCGGCCCCTATTTCTCGGTGGAAACATTATATACGTCTTTAGCGATATATATCCTAGCCTAAGGCAATCCTAACATGTCGAAAGTATAATTTTACAACATTCCTGACGCGTCGGCCCCTATTTCTCCGTTGGAACATTATATAAGTCAATAACGTTATATATCCTAACCTAAGGCAACCTAACATCTCGGATGTAATATTTTACTACATTCCTGGCGCGCTGGCCCCTACTTCTCGGTGGGAACATTATATACGTCTATAACGCCATATATCCTAACCTAAGGCAACCTAACATGTCGAGCGTAATATTTTACAACATTCCTGGCTCGTCGGCACCTACTTCGAGGTGGGAACTTTATATACGTCTATAACGTTATATATCCTAGCATAAGGCATCCTTACATGTCGAATATAATATTTTACATTATTCCTGGCGCGTCGGCAACTACTTCTCGGTGGGAACTGTATATACGTCTATAACGTTATATATCCTAACCTAAGACAACTTAACATGTCGAGCGTAATATTTTACAACATTCCTGGCGTGTCGGCCCCTATTTCTCGGTGGGAACATTATATACGTCTTTAAAGATATATATCCTAGCCTAAGGCAACCTAACATCTCGGATGTAATATTTTACTACATTCGTGGCGCACCGGCCCCTACTTCTCGGTGGGAACATTATATACATCTATAACGTTATATATCCTAGCCTAAGGCAATCCTAACATCTCGGATGTAATATTTTACAACATTCCTGGCGCGTCGGCACCTACTTCTCGGTGGGAACGTTATATATGTCTGTAACGCTATATGTCCTAGCCTGAGACAACCTAATATGTCGAATATAATATTTTACATTATTCCTGGCGCGTCGGCAACTACTTCTCGGTGGGAACTGTATATACGTCTATAACGTTATATATCCTAACCTAAGGCAACTTAACATGTCGGATGTAATATTTTACAACATACCTGGCGCGTCGGCACCTCCTTCTCGGTGGGAACATTATGAGCGTCTATAACGTTATATATCCTAACCTAAGGGAACCTAACACTTCGGATGTAATGTTTTACAACATTCCTGGCGTGTCGGCCCCTACTTCTCGGTGGGAACATTATATACGTCTATAACGCTATATATCCTAGCCTAAGGCAAACTAACATGTCGAATGTAATATTTTACAACATTCCCGTCACTTGGGCCCCTACTTCTCGGTGGGAACATTATATACGCCTATAACGTTATATAT
Organism: Xylocopa violacea; assembly: GCA_963969225.1. Classification (NCBI taxonomy): domain Eukaryota; kingdom Metazoa; phylum Arthropoda; class Insecta; order Hymenoptera; family Apidae; genus Xylocopa; species Xylocopa violacea. The sequence continues at coordinate 446,999 of CAXAJV010000832.1, forward strand.
TCTAGTCTAAGGCAACCTAACATCTCGGATGTAATATTTTACTACATTCGTGGCGCACCGGCCCCTACTTCTCGGTGGGAACATTATATGCGTCTATAACGTTATATATCCTAACCTAAGGGAACCTTACACCTCGGATGTAATGTTTTACAACATTCCTGGCGTGTCGGCCCCTATTTCTCGGTGGGAATATTATATACGTCTTTAACGCTATATGTCCTAGCCTGAGACAACCTAACATGTCGAATGTAATATTTTACAATATTCCTGGCGCGTCGGCAACTACTTCTCGGTGGGAACAGTATATACGTCTATAACGTTATATATCCTAACCTAAGGCATCTTAACATGTCGGATGTAATATTTTACAACATACCTGGCGCGTCGGCACCTCCTTCTCGGTGGGAACATTTTGAGCGTCTATAACGTTATATATCCTAACCTAAGGGAACCTAACACTTCGGATGTAATGTTTTACAACATTCCTGGCGTGTCGGCCCCTATTTCTCGGTGGGAACATTATATATGTCTGTAACGCTATATGTCCTAGCCTGAGACAACCTAACATGTCGAATATAATATTTTACATTATTCCTGGCGCGCCGGCCCCTACTTCTCGGTGGGAACATTATATACGTCTATAACGTTATATATCTTAGCCTAAGGCAATCCTAACACCTCGGATGTAATATTTTACAACATTCCTGGCGCGCCGGCACCTATTTCTCAGTGGGAACATTATATACGTCTATATCGCTATATATCCTAGCCTAAGGCAACCTAACATGTCGAGCGTAATATTTTACAACATTCCTGGCTCGTCGGCACCTACTTCGAGGTGGGAACTTTATATACGTCTATAACGTTATATATCCTAGCATAAGGCATCCTTACATGTCGAATGTAATATTTTACAATATTCCTGGCTCGTCGGCCCCTACTCCTCGGTGGGAGCATTATATACGCCTATAACGCTATATATCCGAGCCTAAGGCAACCTAACACCTCGGATGTAATGTTTTACAACATTCCTGGCGTGTCGGCCCCTACTTCTCGGTGGGAACATTATATACGTCTTTAAAGATATATATCCTAGCCTAAGGCAACCTAACATCTCGGATGTAATATTTTACTACATTCGTGGCGCACCGGCCCCTACTTCTCGGTGGGAACATTATATACATCTATAACGTTATATATCCTAGCCTAAGGCAATCCTAACATCTCGGATGTAATATTTTACAACATACCTGGCGCGTCGGCACCTCCTTCTCGGTGGGAACATTATGAGCGTCTATAACGTTATATATCCTAACCTAAGGGAACCTCACACTTCGGATGTAATGTTTTACAACATTCCTGGCGTGTCGGCCCCTATTTCTCGGTGGGAACATTATATATGTCTGTAACGCTATATGTCCTAGCCTGAGACAACCTAACATGTCGAATATAATATTTTACATTATTCCTGGCGCGTCGGCCAATACTTCTCGGTGGGAACTGTATATACGTCTATAACGTTATATGTCCGAGCCTAAGGCAACCTAACACCTCGGATGTAATGTTTTACAACATTCCTGGCGTGTCGGCACCTATTTCTCGGTGCGAACATTATATATGTCTTTAACGATATATATCCTAGCCTAAGGCAATCCTAACATGTCGAAAGTATAAATTTACAACATTCCTGACGCGTCGGCCCCTATTTCTACGTGGGAACATTATATAAGTCAATAACGTTATATATCCTAACCTAAGGCAACCTAACATCTCGGATGTAATATTTTACTACATTCCTGGCGCGCTGGCCCCTACTTCTCGGTGGGAACATTATATACGTCTATAACGCCATAGATCCTAACCTAAGGCAACCTAACATCTCGGATGTAATATTTTACAACATTCCTGGCGCGTCGGCACCTCCTTCTCGGTGGGAACATTATGTACGTCTATAACGTTATATATCCTAACCTAAGGAAACCCAACATCTCGGATGTAATATTTTACTACATTCGTTGCGCACCGGCCCCTACTTCTCGGTGGGAACATTATATGCGTCTATAACGTTATATATCCTAACCTAAGGGAACCTTACACCTCGGATGTAATGTTTTGCAACATTCCTGGCGTGTCGGCCCCTATTTCTCGGTGGGAATATTATATACGTCTTTAACGCTATATGTCCTAGCCTGAGACAACCTAACATGTCGAATGTAATATTTTACAATATTCCTGGCGCGTCGGCAACTACTTCTCGGTGGGAACAGTATATACGTCTATAACGTTATATATCCTAACCTAAGATAACTTAACATGTCGAGCGTAATATTTTACAATATTCCTGGCTCGTCGGTCCCTACTCCTCGGTGGGAACATTATATACGCCTATAACGCTATATATCCGAGCCTAAGGCAACCTAACACCTCGGATGTAATGTTTTACAACATTCCTGGCGTGTCGGCACCTATTTCTCGGTGGGAACATTATATATGTCTTTAACGATATATATCCTAGCCTAAGGCAATCCTAACATGTCGAAAGTATAATTTTACAGCATTCCTGACGCGTCGGCACCTATTTCTCCGTGGGAACATTATATAAGTCAATAACGTTATATATCCTAACCTAAGGCAACCTAACATCTCGGATGTAATATTTTACTACATTCCTGGCGCGCTGGCCGCTACTTCTCGGTGGGAACATTATATACGTCTATAACGCTATATATCCTAACCTAAGGCAACCTAACATCTCGGATGCAATATTTTACTACATTCCTGGCACGTCGGCCCCTACTTCTCGGTGGGCACATTATATACGTCTATAACGCTATATATCCTAGCCTAAGGCAAACTAACATGTCGAATGTAATATTTTACAACATTCCCGTCACTTCGGCCCCTACTTCTCGGTGGGAATATTATATACGTCTTTAACGCTATATGTCCTAGCCTGAGACAACCTAACATGTCGAACGTAATATTTTACAATATTCCTGGCGCATCGGCAACTACTTCTCGGTGGGAACGTCATATACGTCTATAACGTTGTATATCCTAATCTAAGGCAACCTAACATCTCGGATGTAATATTTTACAACATTCCTGGCGCGTCGGCACCTCCTTCTCGGTGGGAACATTATGTACGTCTATAACGTTATATATCTTAGCCTAAGGCAATCCTAACACCTCGGATGAAATATTTTACAACATTCCTGGCGCGCCGGCACCTATTTCTCAGTGGGAACATTATATACGTCTATATCGCTATATATACTAGCCTAAGGCAACCTAACATGTCGAGTGTAATATTTTACATCATTCCTGGCGCGCCGGCCCCTACTTCTCGGTGGGAACATTATATACGTCTATAACGCTATATATCCTAGCCTAAGGCAAACTAACATGTCGAATGTAATATTTTACAACATTCCCGTCACTTCGACCCCTACTTCTCGGTGGGAACATTATATACGTCTATAACGTTATTTATCCTAGCGTAAGGCAATCCTAACATCTCGGATGTAATATTTTACAACATTCCTGGCGCGCCGGCACCTATTTCTCAGTGGGAACATTATATACGTATATATCGCTATATATACTAGCCTAAGGCAATCCTAACATGTCGAAAGTATAATTTTACAACATTCCTGACGCGTCGGCCCCTATTTCTCCGTGGGAACATTATATACGTCTATAACGCTATATATCCTAGCCTAAGGCAAACTAACATGTCGAATGTAATATTTTACAACATTCCAGTCACTTCGGCCCCTACTTCTTGGTGGGAACATTATATACGTCTATAACGCTATATATCTTAGCCTAAGGCAATCCTAACATCTCGGATGTAATATTTTACAACATTCCTGGCGCGCCGGCACCTATTTCTCGGTGGGAACATTATATTCGTCTATAACTTTACATATCCTAGCCTAAGGCAACCTAACATCTCGGATGTAATATTTTACTACATTCCTGGCGCGCCGGCCCCTACTTCTCGGTGGGAACATTATATACGTCTATAACGCCATATATCCTAACCTAAGGCAACCTAACATCTCGAATGTAATATTTTACAATATTCCTGGCGCGTCGGCAACTACTTCTCGGTGGGAACGTCATATACGTCTATAACGTTGTATATCCTAACTTAAGGCAACCTAACATCTCGGATGTAATATTTTACAACATTCCTGGCGCGTCGGCACCTCCTTCTCGGTGGGAACATTATGTACGTCTATAGCGTTATATATCCTAACCTAAGGCAATCCTAACATCTCGGATGTAATATTTTACTACATTCGTGGCGCGCCGACCGCTATTTCTCGATGGGAACATTATATACGTCTATATCGCTATATATCCTAGCCTAAGGCAACCTAACATGTCGAGCGTAATATTTTACAACACTCCTGGCTCGTCGGCACCTACTTCGATGTGGGAACTTTATATACGTCTATAACGTTATATATCCTAGCATGAGGCATTCTTACAGGTCGAATGTAATATTTTACAATATTCCTGGCTCGTCGGCCCCTACTCCTCGGTGGGAACATTATATACACCTATAACGCGATATATCCGAGCCTAAGGCAACCTAACACCTCGGATGTAATGTTTTACAACATTCCTGGCATGTCGGCCCCTATTTCTCGGTGGGAACATTATATACGTCTTTAAAGATATATATCCTAGCCTAAGGCAATCCTAACATCTCGGATGTAATATTTTACAATATTCCTGGCTCGTCGGCCCCCTTCTTCTCGGTGGGAACATTATATACGTCTATAACGCTATATATCCTAACCTAAGGCAACCTAACATCTCGGATGTAATATTTAACTACATTCCTGGCACGTCGGCCCCTACTTCTCGGTGGGAACATTATATACGTCTATAACGTTATATATCCTAGCCTAAGGCAATCCGAACATCTCGGATGTCACATTATACAACATTCCTGGCGCGTCGGCACCTACTTCTCGGTGGGAACATTAAATACGTCTATAACGTTATATATCCTAACCTAAGGGAACCTAACACCTCGGATGTAATGTTTTACAACATTCCTGGCGTGTCTGCCCCTATTTCTCGGTGGAAACATTATATACGTCTTTAGCGATATATATCCTAGCCTAAGGCAATCCTAACATGTCGAAAGTATAATTTTACAACATTCCTGACGCGTCGGCCCCTATTTCTCCGTTGGAACATTATATAAGTCAATAACGTTATATATCCTAACCTAAGGCAACCTAACATCTCGGATGTAATATTTTACTACATTCCTGGCGCGCTGGCCCCTACTTCTCGGTGGGAACATTATATACGTCTATAACGCCATATATCCTAACCTAAGGCAACCTAACATGTCGAGCGTAATATTTTACAACATTCCTGGCTCGTCGGCACCTACTTCGAGGTGGGAACTTTATATACGTCTATAACGTTATATATCCTAGCATAAGGCATCCTTACATGTCGAATATAATATTTTACAACATTCCCGTCACTTGGGCCCCTACTTCTCGGTGGGAACATTATATACGCCTATAACGTTATATATTCTAGCCTAAGGCAAACTAACATGTCGAATGTAATATTTTACAACATTCCCGTCACTTGGGCCCCTACTTCTCGGTGGGAACATTATATACGCCTATAACGTTATATATTCTAGTCTAAGGCAACCTAACATCTCGGATGTAATATTTTACTACATTCGTGGCGCACCGGCCCCTACTTCTCGGTGGGAACATTATATGCGTCTATAACGTTATATATCCTAACCTAAGGGAACCTTACACCTCGGATGTAATGTTTTACAACATTCCTGGCGTGTCGGCCCCTATTTCTCGGTGGGAATATTATATACGTCTTTAACGCTATATGTCCTAGCCTGAGACAACCTAACATGTCGAATGTAATATTTTACAATATTCCTGGCGCGCTGGCCCCTACTTCTCGGTGGGAACATTATATACGTCTATAACGCTATATATCCTAACCTAAGGCAACCTAACATCTCGGAAGCAATATTTTACTACATTCCTGGCACGTCGGCCCCTACTTCTCGGTGGGAACATTATATACGTCTATAACGCTATATATCCAAGCCTAAGGCAAACTAACATGTCGAATGTAATATTTTACAACATTCCCGTCACTTCGGCCCCTACTTCTCGGTGGGAATATTATATACGTCTTTAACGCTATATGTCCTAGCCTGAGACAACCTAACATGTCGAACGTAATATTTTACAATATTCCTGGCGCATCGGCAACTACTTCTCGGTGGGAACGTCATATACGTCTATAACGTTGTATATCCTAACCTAAGGCAACCTAACATCTCGGATGTAATATTTTACAACATTCCTGGCGCGTCGGCACCTCCTTCTCGGTGGGAACATTATGTACGTCTATAACGTTATATATCTTAGCCTAAGGCAATCCTAACACCTCGGATGAAATATTTTACAACATTCCTGGCGCGCCGGCACCTATTTCTCAGTGGGAACATTATATACGTCTATATCGCTATATATACTAGCCTAAGGCAACCTAACATGTCGAGTGTAATATTTTACATCATTCCTGGCGCGCCGGCCCCTACTTCTCGGTGGGAACATTATATACGTCTATAACGTTATATATCTTAGCCTAAGGCAATCCTAACACCTCGGATGTAATATTTTACAACATTCCTGGCGCGCCGGCACCTATTTCTCAGTGGGAACATTATATACGTCTATATCGCTATATATCCTAGCCTAAGGCAACCTAACATGTCGAGCGTAATATTTTACAACATTCCTGGCTCGTCGGCACCTACTTCGAGGTGGGAACTTTATATACGTCTATAACGTTATATATCCTAGCATAAGGCATCCTTACATGTCGAATGTAATATTTTACAATATTCCTGGCTCGTCGGCCCCTACTCCTCGGTGGGAGCATTATATACGCCTATAACGCTATATATCCGAGCCTAAGGCAACCTAACACCTCGGATGTAATGTTTTACAACATTCCTGGCGTGTCGGCCCCTACTTCTCGGTGGGAACATTATATACGTCTTTAAAGATATATATCCTAGCCCAAGGCAACCTAACATCTCGGATGTAATATTTTACAACATACCTGGCGCGTCGGCACCTCCTTCTCGGTGGGAACATTATGAGCGTCTATAACGTTATATATCCTAACCTAAGGGAACCTAACACTTCGGATGTAATGTTTTACAACATTCCTGGCGTGTCGGCCCCTATTTCTCGGTGGGAACATTATATATGTCTGTAACGCTATATGTCCTAGCCTGAGACAACCTAACATGTCGAATATAATATTTTACATTATTCCTGGCGCGTCGGCCACTACTTCTCGGTGGGAACTGTATATACGTCTATAACGTTATATATCCTAACCTAAGACAACTTAACATGTCGAGCGTAATATTTTACAACATTCCTGGCTCGTCGGCCCCTACTCATCGGTGGGAACATTATATACGCCTATAACGCTATATATCCGAGCCTAAGGCAACCTAACACCTCGGATGTAATGTTTTACAACATTCCTGGCGTGTCGGCCCCTATTTCTCCGTGGGAACATTATATAAGTCAATAACGTTATATATCCTAACCAAAGGCAACCTGACATCTCGGATGTAATATTTTACTACATTCCTGGCGCGCTGGCCCCTACTTCTCGGTGGGAACATTATATACGTCTATAACGCCATATATCCTAACCTAAGGCAACCTATCATCTCGGATGTAATATTTTACTACATTCCTGGCACGTCGGTCCCTACTTCTCGGTGGGGACATTATATACGTCTATAACGTTATATATCCTAACCTAAGGCAATCCTAACATCTCGGATGTAATATTTTACTACATTCGTGGCACGCCGACCGCTATTTCTCGATGGGAACATTATACACGTCTATATCGCTATATATCCTAGCCTAAGGCAACCTAACATGTCGAGCGTAATATTTTACAACATTCCTGGCTCGTCGGCACCTACTACTCGGTGGGAACTTTATATACGTCTATAACGTTATATATCCTAGCATAAGGCATCCTTACATGTCGAATGTAATATTTTACAATATTCCTGGCGCGTCGGCAACTACTTCTCGGTGGGAACAGTATATCCGTCTATAACGTTATATATCCTAACCTAAGGCAACTTAACATGTCGAATGTAATGTTTCACCACATTCCTGGCTCGTCGGCACCTACTTCGAGGTGGGAACTTTATATACGTCTATAACGCTATATATCCTAGCATAAGGCATCCTTACATGTCGAATGTAATATTTTACAATATTCCTGGCTCGTCGGTCCCTACTCCTCGGTGGGAACATTATATACGCCTATAACGCTATATATCCGAGCGTAAGGCAACCTAACACCTCGGATGTAATGTTTTACAACATTCCTGGCGTGTCGGCACCTATTTCTCGGTGCGAACATTATATATGTCTTTAACGATATATATCCTAGCCTAAGGCAATCCTAACATGTCGAAAGTATAATTTTACAACATTCCTGACGCGTCGGCACCTATTTCTCCGTGGGAACATTATATAAGTCAATAACGTTATATATCCTAACCTAAGGCAACCTAACATCTCGGATGTAATATTTTACTACATTCCTGGTGCGCTGGCCCCTACTTCTCGGTAGGAACATTATATACGTCTATAACGCTATATATCCTAACCTAAGGCAACCTAACATCTCGGATGCAATATTTTACTACATTCCTGGCGCGCCTGCACCTATTTCTCAGTGGGAACATTATATACGTCTATATCGCTATATATACTAGCCTAAGGCAACCTAACATGTCGAGTGTAATATTTTACATCATTCCTGGCGCGCCGGCCCCTACTTCTCGGTGGGAACATTATATACGTCTATAACGCTATATATCCTAGCCTAAGGCAAACTAACATGTCGAATGTAATATTTTACAACATTCCCGTCACTTCGACCCCTACTTCTCGGTGGGAACATTATATACGTCTATAACGTTATATGTCCTAGCATAAGGCAATCCTAACATCTCGGATCTAATATTTTACAACATTCCTGGCGCGCCGGCACCTATTTCTCAGTGGGAACATTATATACGTATATATCGCTATATATACTAGCCTAAGGCAATCCTAACATGTCGAAAGTATAATTTTACAACATTCCTGACGCGTCGGCCCCTATTTCTCCGTGGGAACATTATATAAGTCAATAACGTTATATATCCTAACCTAAGTCAACCTAACATCTCGGATGTAATATTTTACTACATTCCTGGCGCGCTGGCCCCTACTTCTCGCTGGGAACATTATATACGTCTATAACGCCATATATCCTAACCTAAGGCAACCTAACATCTCGGATGTAATATTTTACTACATTCCTGGCACGTCGGCTCCTACTTCTCGGTGGGAACAATATATACGTCTATAACGCTATATATCCTAACCTAAGGCAACCTAACATCTCGGATGTAATATTTTACTACATTCTTGGCACATCGGCCCCTACTTCTCGGTGGGAACATTATATACGTCTATAACGTTATATATCCTAACCTAAGGGAACCTAACACCGCGGACGTAATGTTTTACAACATTCCTGGCATGTCGGCCCCTATTTCTCGGTGGGAATATTATATACGTCTTTAACGCTATATGTCCTAGCCTGAGACAACCTAACATGTCGAATGTAATATTTTACAATATTCCTGGCGCGTCGGCAACTACTTCTCGGTGGGAACGTCATATACGTCTATAACGTTATATATCCTAATCTAAGGCAGCCTAACACCTCGGATGTAATGTTATACAACATTCCTGGCGCGTCGGCCCCTATTTCTCGGTGGGAACATTATATATGTCTATAACGCCATATGTCCTAGCCTGAGACAACCTAACATGTCGAATATAATATTTTACAATATTCCTGGGCGGTCGGCAACTACTTCTCGGTGGGAACTGTATATACGTCTATAACGTTATATATCCTAACCTAAGACAACTTAACATGTCGAATGTAATATTTTACCACATTCCTGGCTCGTTGGCCCCTACTTCTCGGTGGGAACATTATATACGTCTATAACGTTATATATTCTAACCTAAGGGAACCTAACATCTCAGATGTAATATTTTACAACATTCCCGTCACTTCGGCCCCTAGTTCTCGGTGGGAACATTATATACGTCTATAACGTTATATATCTTAGCCTAAGGCAATGCTAACATCTCGGATGTAATATTTTACAACATTCCTGGCGCGCCGGCACCTATTTCTCGGTGGGAACATTATATACGTCTATATCTTTACATATCCTAGCCTAAGGCAACCTAACATCTCGGATGTAATATTTTACAACATTCCTGGCGCGTCGGCACCTCCTTCTCGGTGGGAACATTATGTACGTCTATAACGTTATGTATCCTAACCTAAGGAAACCTAACATCTCGGATGTAATATTTTACTACATTCCTGGCACGTTGGCCCCTACTTCTCGGTGGGAACATTATATACGTCTATAACGCTGTATATCCTAGCCTAAGGCAAACTAACATGTCGAATGTAATATTTTACAACATTCCCGTCATTTGGGCCCCTACTTCTCGGTGGGAACATTATATACGCCTATAACGTTATATATTCTAGCCTAAGGCAAACTAACATGTCGAATGTAATGTTTTACAACATTCCCGTCACTTGGGCCCCGACTTCTCGGTGGGAACATTATATACGCCTATAACGTTATATATTCTAGTCTAAGGCAACCTAACATCTCGGATGTAATATTTTACTACATTCGTGGCGCACCGGCCCCTACTTCTAGGTGGGAACATTATATGCGTCTATAACGTTATATATCCTAACCTAAGGGAACCTTACACCACGGATGTAATGTTTTACAACATTCCTGGCGTGTCGGCCCCTATTTCTCGGTGGGAATATTATATACGTCTTTAACGCTATATGTCCTAGCCTGAGACAACCTAACATGTCGAATGTAATATTTTACAATATTCCTGGCGCGTCGGCAACTACTTCTCGGTGGGAACAGTATATACGTCTATAACGTTATATATCCTAACCTAAGGCAACTTAACATGTCGGATGTAATATTTTACAACATACCTGGCGCGTCGGCACCTCCTTCTCGGTGGGAACATTATGAGCGTCTATAACGTTATATATCCTAACCTAAGGGAACCTAACACTTCGGATGTAATGTTTTACAACATTCCTGGCGTGTCGGCCCCTATTTCTCGGTGGGAACATTATATATGTCTGTAACGCTATATGTCCTAGCCTGAGACAACCTAACATGTCGAATATAATATTTTACATTATTCCTGGCGCGTCGGCAACTACTTCTCGGTGGGAAATGTATATACGTCTATAACGTTATATATCCTAACCTAAGACAACTTAACATGTCGAGCGTAATATTTTACAACATTCCTGGCTCGTCGGCCCCTACTCCTCGGTGGGAACATTATATACGCCTATAACGCTATATATCCGAGCCTAAGGCAACCTAACATCTCGGATGTAATATTTTACTACATTCCTGGCGCGCTGGCCCCCACTTCTCGGTGGGAACATTATATACGTCTATAACGCCATATATCCTAACCTAAGGCAACCTAACATGCCGAGCGTAATATTTTACAACATTCCTGGCTCGTCGGCCCCTACTCCACGGTGGGAACATTATATACGCCTATAACGCTATATATCCGAGCCTAAGGCAACCTAACACCTCGGATGTAATGTTTTGCAACATTCCTGGCGTGTCGGCCCCTATTTCTCGGTGGGAACATTATATATGTCTTTAACGATATATATCCTAGCCTAGGGCAATCCTAACATGTCGAAAGTATAATTTTACAACATTCCGGACGCGTCGGCACCTATTTCTCCGTGGGAACATTATATAAGTCAATAACGTTATATATCCAAACCTAAGGCAACCTAACATCTCGGATGTAATATTTTACCACATTCCTGGCGCGCTGGCCCCTACTTCTCGGTGGGAACATTATATACGTCTATACCGCTATATATCCTAACCTAAGGCAACCTAACATCTCGGATGTAATATTTTACTACATTCCTGGCACGTCGGCCCCTACTTCTCGGTGGGAACATTATATACGTCTATAACGCTATATATCCTAGCCTAAGACAAACTAACATGTCGAATGTAATATTTTACAACATTCCCGTCACTTCGGCCCCTACTTCTCGGTGGGAATATTATATACGTCTTTAACGCTATATGTCCTAGCCTGAGACAACCTAACATGTCGAATGTAATATTTTACAATATTACTGGCGCGTCGGCAACTACTTCTCGGTGGGAACGTCATATACGTCTATAACGTTATATATCGTAACCTAAGGCAACTTAACATGTGGAATGTAATGTTTCACCACATTCCTGGCTCGTTGGCGCCTACTTCTGGGTGGGAACATTATATACGTCTATAACATTATATATCTTAGCCTAAGGCAATCCTAACACCTCGGATGTAATATTTTACAACATTCCTGGCGCGCCGGCACCTATTTCTCAGTGTGAACATTATATACGTCTATATCGCTATATATCCTAGCCTAAGGCAACCTAACATGTCGATCGTAGTATTTTACAACATTCCTGGCTCGTCGGCACCTACTTCGAGGTGGGAACTTTATATACGTCTATAACGTTATATATCCTAGCATAAGGCATTCTTACATGTCGAATGTAATATTTTCCAATATTCCTGGCTCGTCGGCCCCTACTCCTCGGTGGGAACATTATATACGCCTATAACGCTATATATCCGAGCCTAAGGCAACCTAACACCTCGGATGTAATGTTTTACAACATTCCTGGCGTGTCGGCCCCTATTTCTCGGTGGGAACATTATATACGTCTTTAACGATATATATCCTAGCCTAAGGCAATCCTAACATCTCGGATGTAATATTTTACAATATTCCTGTCTCGTCGGCCCCTACTTCTCGGTGGGAACATTATATACGTCTATAACGCTATATATCCTAACCTAAGGCAACCTAACATGTCGAATGTAATAGTTTACAATATTCCTGGCGCGTCGGCAACTACTTCTCGGTGGGAACAGTATATACGTCTATAACGTTATATATCCTAACCTAAGGCAACTTAACATGTCGGATATAATATTTTACAACATACCTGGCGCGTCGGCACCTCCTTCTCGGTGGGAACATTATGAGCGTCTATAACGTTATATATCCTAACCTAAGGCAACCTAACATCTCGGATGTAATATTTTACCACATTCCTGGCGCGCTGGCCCCTACTTCTCGGTGGGAACATTATATACGTCTATACCGCTATATATCCTAACCTAAGGCAACCTAACCTCTCGGATGTAATATTTTACTACATTCCTGGCACGTCGGCCCCTACTTCTCGGTGGGAACATTATATACGCCTATAACGTTATATATTCTAGTCTAAGGCAACCTAACATCTCGGATGTAATATTGTACTACATTCCTGGCGCACCGGCCCCTACGTCTCGGTGGGAACATTATATACGTCTATAACGTTATATATCCTAGCCTAAGGCAATCCTAACATCTCGGATGTAATATTTTACAACATTCCTGGCGCGTCGGCACCTGCTTCTCGGTGGGAACATTAAATACGTCTATAACGTTATATATCCTAACCTAAGGGAACCTAACACCTCGGATGTAATGTTTTACAACATTCCTGGCGTGTCGGCCCCTATTTCTCGGTGGGAATATTATATACGTCTTTAACGCTATATGTCCTAGCCTGAGACAACCTAAAATGTCGAATGTAATAGTTTACAATATTCCTGGCGCGTCGGCCCCTACTCCTCGGTGGGAACATTATATACGCCTATAACGCTATATATCCGAGCCTAGGGCAACCTAACACCTCGGATGTAATGTTTTACAACATTCCTGGCGTGTCGGCCCCTATTTCTCGGTGGGAACTTTATATACGTCTTTAACGATATATATCCTAGCCTAAGGCAATCCTAACATCTCGGATGTAATATTTTACAATATTCCTGTCTCGTCGGCCCCTACTTCTCGGTGGGAACATTATATACGTCTATAACGCTATATATCCTAACCTAAGGCAACCTAACATCTCGGATGTAATATTTAACTACATTCCTGGCACGTCGGCCCCTACTTCTCGGTGGGAACATTATATACGCCTATAACGTTATATATTCTAGTCTAAGGCAACCTAACATCTCGGATGTAATATTGTACTACATTCGTGGCGCACCGGCCCCTACTTCTCGGTGGGAACATTATATACGTCTATAACGTTATATATCCTAGCCTAAGGCAATCCTAACATCTCGGATGTAATATTTTACAACATACCTGGCGCGTCGGCACCTCCTTCTCGGTGGGAACATTATGAGCGTCTATAACGTTATATATCCTAACCTAAGGGAACCTAACACTTCGGATGTAATGTTTTACAACATTCCTGGCGTGTCGGCCCCTATTTCTCGGTGGGAACATTATATACATCTTTAACGATATATATCCTAGCCTAGGGCAATCCTAACATGTCGAAAGTATAATTTTACAACATTTTTGACGCGTCGGCCCCTATTTCTCCGTGGGAACATTATATAAGTCAATAACGTTATATATCCTAACCTAAGGCAACCTAACATCTCGGATGTAATATTTTACTACATTCCTGGCGCGCTGGCCCCTACTTCTCGGTGGGAACATTATATACGTCTATAACGCCATATATCCTAACCTAAGGCAACCCAACATCTCGGATGTAATATTTTACTACATTCCTGGCACGTCGGCCCCTACTTCTCGGTGGGAACATTATATACGTCTATAACGCTATATATCCTAGCCTAAGGCAAACTAACATGTCGAATGTAATATTTTACAACATTCCCGTCACTTCGGCCCCTACTTCTCGGTGGGAACATTATATACGTCTTTAACGCTATATGTCCTAGCCTGAGACAACCTAACATGTTGAACGTAATATTTTACAATATTCCTGGCGCATCGGCAACTACTTCTCGGTGGGAACGTCATATACGTCTATAACGTTATATATCCGAGCCTATGGCAACCTAACACATCGGATGTAATGTTTTACAACATTCCTGGCGTGTCGGCCCCTATTTCTCGGCGGGAACATTATATACGTCTTTAACGATATATATCCTAGCCTAAGGCAATCCTAACATGTCGAATGTATAATTTTACAACATTCCCGTCACTTCGGCCCCTACTTCTCGGTGGGAACATTATATACGTCTATAACGTTATATATCCTAGTCTAAGGCAACCTAACATCTCGGATGTAATATTTAACTACATTCGTGTCGCACGGGCCCCTACTTCTCGGTGGGAACATTACATAAGTCTATAACGTTATATATCCTAACCTAAGGCAACTTAACATCTCGGAAGCAATATTTTACTACATTCCTGGCATGTCGGCCCCTACTTCTCGGTGGGAACATTATATACGTCTATAACGCTATATATCCTAGCCTAAGGCAAACTAACATGTCGAATGTAATATTTTACAACATTCCCGTCACTTCGGCCCCTACTTCTCGGTGGGAATATTATATACGTCTTTAACGCTATATGTCCTAGCCTGAGACAACCTAACATGTCGAACGTAATATTTTACAATATTCCTGGCGCATCGGCAACTACTTCTCGGTGGGAACGTCATATACGTCTATAACGTTGTATATCCTAACCTAAGGCAACCTAACATCTCGGATGTAATATTTTACAACATTCCTGGCGCGTCGGCACCTCCTTCTCGGTGGGAACATTATGAGCGTCTATAACGTTATATATCCTAACCTAAGGGAACCTAACACTTCGGATGTAATGTTTTACAACATTCCTGGCGTGTCGGCCCCTACTTCTCGGTGGGAACATTATATACGTCTTTAAAGATATATATCCTAGCCTAAGGCAACCTAACATCTCGGATGTAATATTTTACTACATTCGTGGCGCACCGGCCCCTACTTCTCGGTGGGAACATTATATACATCTATAACGTTATATATCCTAGCCTAAGGCAATCCTAACATCTCGGATGTAATATTTTACAACATACCTGGCGCGTCGGCACCTCCTTCTCGGTGGGAACATTATGAGCGTCTATAACGTTATATATCCTAACCTAAGGGAACCTAACACTTCGGATGTAATGTTTTACAACATTCCTGGCGTGTCGGCCCCTATTTCTCGGTGGGAACATTATATATGTCTGTAACGCTATATGTCCTAGCCTGAGACAACCTAACATGTCGAATATAATATTTTACATTATTCCTGGCGCGTCGGCCACTACTTCTCGGTGGGAACTGTATATACGTCTATAACGTTATATATCCTAACCTAAGACAACTTAACATGTCGAGCGTAATATTTTACAACATTCCTGGCTCGTCGGCCCCTACTCATCGGTGGGAACATTATATACGCCTATAACGCTATATATCCGAGCCTAAGGCAACCTAACACCTCGGATGTAATGTTTTACAACATTCCTGGCGTGTCGGCCCCTATTTCTCGGTGGGAACATTATATACGTCTTTAACGATATATATCCTAGCCTAAGGCAATCCTAACATGTCGAAAGTATAATTTTACAACATTTTTGACGCGTCGGCCCCTATTTCTCCGTGGGAACATTATATAAGTCAATAACGTTATATATCCTAACCAAAGGCAACCTGACATCTCGGATGTAATATTTTACTACATTCCTGGCGCGCTGGCCCCTACTTCTCGGTGGGAACATTATATACGTCTATAACGCCATATATCCTAACCTAAGGCAACCTATCATCTCGGATGTAATATTTTACTACATTCCTGGCACGTCGGTCCCTACTTCTCGGTGGGGACATTATATACGTCTATAACGTTATATATCCTAACCTAAGGCAATCCTAACATCTCGGATGTAATATTTTACTACATTCGTGGCGCGCCGACCGCTATTTCTCGATGGGAACATTATACACGTCTATATCGCTATATATCCTAGCCTAAGGCAACCTAACATGTCGAGCGTAATATTTTACAACATTCCTGGCTCGTCGGCACCTACTACTCGGTGGGAACTTTATATACGTCTATAACGTTATATATCCTAGCATAAGGCATCCTTACATGTCGAATGTAATATTTTACAATATTCCTGGCGCGTCGGCAACTACTTCTCGGTGGGAACAGTATATCCGTCTATAACGTTATATATCCTAACCTAAGGCAACTTAACATGTCGAATGTAATGTTTCACCACATTCCTGGCTCGTCGGCACCTACTTCGAGGTGGGAACTTTATATACGTCTATAACGCTATATATCCTAGCATAAGGCATCCTTACATGTCGAATGTAATATTTTACAATATTCCTGGCTCGTCGGTCCCTACTCCTCGGTGGGAACATTATATACGCCTATAACGCTATATATCCGAGCCTAAGGCAACCTAACACCTCGGATGTAATATTTTACAACATACCTGGCGCGTCGGCACCTCCTTCTCGGTGGGAACATTATGAGCGTCTATAACGTTATATATCCTAACCTAAGGGAACCTAACACTTCGGATGTAATGTTTTACAACATTCCTGGCGTGTCGGCCCCTATTTCTCGGTGGGAACATTATATATGTCTGTAACGCTATATGTCCTAGCCTGAGACAACCTAACATGTCGAATATAATATTTTACATTATTCCTGGCGCGTCGGCCACTACTTCTCGGTGGGAACTGTATATACGTCTATAACGTTATATATCCTAACCTAAGACAACTTAACATGTCGAGCGTAATATTTTACAACATTCCTGGCTCGTCGGCCCCTACTCATCGGTGGGAACATTATATACGCCTATAACGCTATATATCCGAGCCTAAGGCAACCTAACACCTCGGATGTAATGTTTTACAACATTCCTGGCGTGTCGGCCCCTATTTCTCGGTGGGAACATTATATACGTCTTTAACGATATATATCCTAGCCTAAGGCAATCCTAACATGTCGAAAGTATAATTTTACAACATTTTTGACGCGTCGGCCCCTATTTCTCCGTGGGAACATTATATAAGTCAATAACGTTATATATCCTAACCAAAGGCAACCTGACATCTCGGATGTAATATTTTACTACATTCCTGGCGCGCTGGCCCCTACTTCTCGGTGGGAACATTATATACGTCTATAACGCCATATATCCTAACCTAAGGCAACCTATCATCTCGGATGTAATATTTTACTACATTCCTGGCACGTCGGTCCCTACTTCTCGGTGGGGACATTATATACGTCTATAACGTTATATATCCTAACCTAAGGCAATCCTAACATCTCGGATGTAATATTTTACTACATTCGTGGCGCGCCGACCGCTATTTCTCGATGGGAACATTATACACGTCTATATCGCTATATATCCTAGCCTAAGGCAACCTAACATGTCGAGCGTAATATTTTACAACATTCCTGGCTCGTCGGCACCTACTACTCGGTGGGAACTTTATATACGTCTATAACGTTATATATCCTAGCATAAGGCATCCTTACATGTCGAATGTAATATTTTACAATATTCCTGGCGCGTCGGCAACTACTTCTCGGTGGGAACAGTATATCCGTCTATAACGTTATATATCCTAACCTAAGGCAACTTAACATGTCGAATGTAATGTTTCACCACATTCCTGGCTCGTCGGCACCTACTTCGAGGTGGGAACTTTATATACGTCTATAACGCCATATATCCTAGCATAAGGCATCCTTACATGTCGAATGTAATATTTTACAATATTCCTGGCTCGTCGGTCCCTACTCCTCGGTGGGAACATTATATACGCCTATAACGCTATATATCCGAGCCTAAGGCAACCTAACACCTCGGATGTAATATTTTACAACATACCTGGCGCGTCGGCACCTCCTTCTCGGTGGGAACATTATGAGCGTCTATAACGTTATATATCCTAACCTAAGGGAACCTAACACTTCGGATGTAATGTTTTACAACATTCCTGGCGTGTCGGCCCCTATTTCTCGGTGGGAACATTATATATGTCTGTAACGCTATATGTCCTAGCCTGAGACAACCTAACATGTCGAATATAATATTTTACATTATTCCTGGCGCGTCGGCCACTACTTCTCGGTGGGAACTGTATATACGTCTATAACGTTATATATCCTAACCTAAGACAACTTAACATGTCGAGCGTAATATTTTACAACATTCCTGGCTCGTCGGCCCCTACTCATCGGTGGGAACATTATATACGCCTATAACGCTATATATTCGAGCCTAAGGCAACCTAACACCTCGGATGTAATGTTTTACAACATTCCTGGCGTGTCGGCCCCTATTTCTCGGTGGGAACATTATATACGTCTTTAACGATATATATTCTAGCCTAAGGCAATCCTAACATGTCGAAAGTATAATTTTACAACATTTTTGACGCGTCGGCCCCTATTTCTCCGTGGGAACATTATATAAGTCAATAACGTTATATATCCTAACCAAAGGCAACCTGACATCTCGGATGTAATATTTTACTACATTCCTGGCGCGCTGGCCCCTACTTCTCGGTGGGAACATTATATACGTCTATAACGCCATATATCCTAACCTAAGGCAACCTATCATCTCGGATGTAATATTTTACTACATTCCTGGCACGTCGGTCCCTACTTCTCGGTGGGGACATTATATACGTCTATAACGTTATATATCCTAACCTAAGGCAATCCTAACATCTCGGATGTAATATTTTACTACATTCGTGGCGCGCCGACCGCTATTTCTCGATGGGAACATTATACACGTCTATATCGCTATATATCCTAGCCTAAGGCAACCTAACATGTCGAGCGTAATATTTTACAACATTCCTGGCTCGTCGGCACCTACTACTCGGTGGGAACTTTATATACGTCTATAACGTTATATATCCTAGCATAAGGCATCCTTACATGTCGAATGTAATATTTTACAATATTCCTGGCGCGTCGGCAACTACTTCTCGGTGGGAACAGTATATCCGTCTATAACGTTATATATCCTAACCTAAGGCAACTTAACATGTCGAATGTAATGTTTCACCACATTCCTGGCTCGTCGGCACCTACTTCGAGGTGGGAACTTTATATACGTCTATAACGCTATATATCCTAGCATAAGGCATCCTTACATGTCGAATGTAATATTTTACAATATTCCTGGCTCGTCGGTCCCTACTCCTCGGTGGGAACATTATATACGCCTATAACGCTATATATCCGAGCCTAAGGCAACCTAACACCTCGGATGTAATATTTTACAACATACCTGGCGCGTCGGCACCTCCTTCTCGGTGGGAACATTATGAGCGTCTATAACGTTATATATCCTAACCTAAGGGAACCTAACACTTCGGATGTAATGTTTTACAACATTCCTGGCGTGTCGGCCCCTATTTCTCGGTGGGAACATTATATATGTCTGTAACGCTATATGTCCTAGCCTGAGACAACCTAACATGTCGAATATAATATTTTACATTATTCCTGGCGCGTCGGCCACTACTTCTCGGTGGGAACTGTATATACGTCTATAACGTTATATATCCTAACCTAAGACAACTTAACATGTCGAGCGTAATATTTTACAACATTCCTGGCTCGTCGGCCCCTACTCATCGGTGGGAACATTATATACGCCTATAACGCTATATATCCGAGCCTAAGGCAACCTAACACCTCGGATGTAATGTTTTACAACATTCCTGGCGTGTCGGCCCCTATTTCTCGGTGGGAACATTATATACGTCTTTAACGATATATATCCTAGCCTAAGGCAATCCTAACATGTCGAAAGTATAATTTTACAACATTTTTGACGCGTCGGCCCCTATTTCTCCGTGGGAACATTATATAAGTCAATAACGTTATATATCCTAACCAAAGGCAACCTGACATCTCGGATGTAATATTTTACTACATTCCTGGCGCGCTGGCCCCTACTTCTCGGTGGGAACATTATATACGTCTATAACGCCATATATCCTAACCTAAGGCAACCTATCATCTCGGATGTAATATTTTACTACATTCCTGGCACGTCGGTCCCTACTTCTCGGTGGGGACATTATATACGTCTATAACGTTATATATCCTAACCTAAGGCAATCCTAACATCTCGGATGTAATATTTTACTACATTCGTGGCGCGCCGACCGCTATTTCTCGATGGGAACATTATACACGTCTATATCGCTATATATCCTAGCCTAAGGCAACCTAACATGTCGAGCGTAATATTTTACAACATTCCTGGCTCGTCGGCACCTACTACTCGGTGGGAACTTTATATACGTCTATAACGTTATATATCCTAGCATAAGGCATCCTTACATGTCGAATGTAATATTTTACAATATTCCTGGCGCGTCGGCAACTACTTCTCGGTGGGAACAGTATATCCGTCTATAACGTTATATATCCTAACCTAAGGCAACTTAACATGTCGAATGTAATGTTTCACCACATTCCTGGCTCGTCGGCACCTACTTCGAGGTGGGAACTTTATATACGTCTATAACGCCATATATCCTAGCATAAGGCATCCTTACATGTCGAATGTAATATTTTACAATATTCCTGGCTCGTCGGTCCCTACTCCTCGGTGGGAACATTATATACGCCTATAACGCTATATATCCGAGCCTAAGGCAACCTAACACCTCGGATGTAATATTTTACAACATACCTGGCGCGTCGGCACCTCCTTCTCGGTGGGAACATTATGAGCGTCTATAACGTTATATATCCTAACCTAAGGGAACCTAACACTTCGGATGTAATGTTTTACAACATTCCTGGCGTGTCGGCCCCTATTTCTCGGTGGGAACATTATATATGTCTGTAACGCTATATGTCCTAGCCTGAGACAACCTAACATGTCGAATATAATATTTTACATTATTCCTGGCGCGTCGGCCACTACTTCTCGGTGGGAACTGTATATACGTCTATAACGTTATATATCCTAACCAAAGGCAACCTGACATCTCGGATGTAATATTTTACTACATTCCTGGCGCGCTGGCCCCTACTTCTCGGTGGGAACATTATATACGTCTATAACGCCATATATCCTAACCTAAGGCAACCTATCATCTCGGATGTAATATTTTACTACATTCCTGGCACGTCGGTCCCTACTTCTCGGTGGGGACATTATATACGTCTATAACGTTATATATCCTAACCTAAGGCAATCCTAACATCTCGGATGTAATATTTTACTACATTCGTGGCGCGCCGACCGCTATTTCTCGATGGGAACATTATACACGTCTATATCGCTATATATCCTAGCCTAAGGCAACCTAACATGTCGAGCGTAATATTTTACAACATTCCTGGCTCGTCGGCACCTACTACTCGGTGGGAACTTTATATACGTCTATAACGTTATATATCCTAGCATAAGGCATCCTTACATGTCGAATGTAATATTTTACAATATTCCTGGCGCGTCGGCAACTACTTCTCGGTGGGAACAGTATATCCGTCTATAACGTTATATATCCTAACCTAAGGCAACTTAACATGTCGAATGTAATGTTTCACCACATTCCTGGCTCGTCGGCACCTACTTCGAGGTGGGAACTTTATATACGTCTATAACGCCATATATCCTAGCATAAGGCATCCTTACATGTCGAATGTAATATTTTACAATATTCCTGGCTCGTCGGTCCCTACTCCTCGGTGGGAACATTATATACGCCTATAACGCTATATATCCGAGCCTAAGGCAACCTAACACCTCGGATGTAATGTTTTACAACATTCCTGGCGTGTCGGCACCTATTTCTCGGTGCGAACATTATATATGTCTTTAACGATATATATCCTAGCCTAAGGCAATCCTAACATGTCGAAAGTATAATTTTACAACATTCCTGACGCGTCGGCACCTATTTCTCCGTGGGAACATTATATAAGTCAATAACGTTATATATCCTAACCTAAGGCAACCTAACATCTCGGATGTAATATTTTACTACATTCCTGGTGCGCTGGCCCCTACTTCTCGGTAGGAACATTATATGCGTCTATAACGCTATATATCCTAACCTAAGGCAACCTAACATCTCGGATGCAATATTTTACTACATTCCTGGCGCGCCTGCACCTATTTCTCAGTGGGAACATTATATACGTCTATATCGCTATATATACTAGCCTAAGGCAACCTAACATGTCGAGTGTAATATTTTACATCATTCCTGGCACGCCGGCCCCTACTTCGAGGTGGGAACTTTATATACGTCTATAACGTTATATATCCTAGCATAAGGCATCCTTACATGTCGAATGTAATATTTTACAATATTCCTGGCTCGTCGGCCCCTACTCCTCGGTGGGAGCATTATATATGCCTATAACGCTATATATCCGAGCCTAAGGCAACCTAACACCTCGGATGTAATGTTTTACAACATTCCTGGCGTGTCGGCCCCTACTTCTCGGTGGGAACATTATATACGTCTTTAAAGATATATATCCTAGCCTAAGGCAACCTAACATCTCGGATGTAATATTTTACTACATTCGTGGCGCACCGGCCCCTACTTCTCGGTGGGAACATTATATACATCTATAACGTTATATATCCTAGCCTAAGGCAATCCTAACATCTCGGATGTAATATTTTACAACATACCTGGCGCGTCGGCACCTCCTTCTCGGTGGGGACATTATGAGCGTCTATAACGTTATATATCCTAACCTAAGGGAACCTAACACTTCGGATGTAATGTTTTACAACATTCCTGGCGTGTCGGCCCCTATTTCTCGGTGGGAACATTATATATGTCTGTAACGCTATATGTCCTAGCCTGAGACAACCTAACATGTCGAATATAATATTTTACATTATTCCTGGCGCGTCGGCCACTACTTCTCGGTGGGAACTGTATATACGTCTATAACGTTATATATCCTAACCTAAGACAACTTAACATGTCGAGCGTAATATTTTACAACATTCCTGGCTCGTCGGCCCCTACACATCGGTGGGAACATTATATACGCCTATAACGCTATATATCCGAGCCTAAGGCAACCTAACACCTCGGATGTAATGTTTTACAACATTCCTGGCGTGTCGGCCCCTATTTCTCGGTGGGAACATTATATACGTCTTTAACGATATATATCCTAGCCTAAGGCAATCCTAACATGTCGAAAGTATAATTTTACAACATTTTTGACGCGTCGGCCCCTATTTCTCCGTGGGAACATTATATAAGTCAATAACGTTATATATCCTAACCAAAGGCAACCTGACATCTCGGATGTAATATTTTACTACATTCCTGGCGCGCTGGCCCCTACTTCTCGGTGGGAACATTATATACGTCTATAACGCCATATATCCTAACCTAAGGCAACCTATCATCTCGGATGTAATATTTTACTACATTCCTGGCACGTCGGTCCCTACTTCTCGGTGGGGACATTATATACGTCTATAACGTTATATATCCTAACCTAAGGCAATCCTAACATCTCGGATGTAATATTTTACTACATTCGTGGCGCGCCGACCGCTATTTCTCGATGGGAACATTATACACGTCTATATCGCTATATATCCTAGCCTAAGGCAACCTAACATGTCGAGCGTAATATTTTACAACATTCCTGGCTCGTCGGCACCTACTACTCGGTGGGAACTTTATATACGTCTATAACGTTATATATCCTAGCATAAGGCATCCTTACATGTCGAATGTAATATTTTACAATATTCCTGGCGCGTCGGCAACTACTTCTCGGTGGGAACAGTATATCCGTCTATAACGTTATATATCCTAACCTAAGGCAACTTAACATGTCGAATGTAATGTTTCACCACATTCCTGGCTCGTCGGCACCTACTTCGAGGTGGGAACTTTATATACGTCTATAACGCTATATATCCTAGCATAAGGCATCCTTACATGTCGAATGTAATATTTTACAATATTCCTGGCTCGTCGGTCCCTACTCCTCGGTGGGAACATTATATACGCCTATAACGCTATATATCCGAGCCTAAGGCAACCTAACACCTCGGATGTAATGTTTTACAACATTCCTGGCGTGTCGGCACCTATTTCTCGGTGCGAACATTATATATGTCTTTAACGATATATATCCTAGCCTAAGGCAATCCTAACATGTCGAAAGTATAATTTTACAACATTCCTGACGCGTCGGCACCTATTTCTCCGTGGGAACATTATATAAGTCAATAACGTTATATATCCTAACCTAAGGCAACCTAACATCTCGGATGTAATATTTTACTACATTCCTGGTGCGCTGGCCCCTACTTCTCGGTAGGAACATTATATACGTCTATAACGCTATATATCCTAACCTAAGGCAACCTAACATCTCGGATGCAATATTTTACTACATTCCTGGCGCGCCTGCACCTATTTCTCAGTGGGAACATTATATACGTCTATATCGCTATATATACTAGCCTAAGGCAACCTAACATGTCGAGTGTAATATTTTACATCATTCCTGGCACGCCGGCCCCTACTTCTCGGTGGGAACATTATATACGTCTATAACGCTATATATCCTAGCCTAAGGCAAACTAACATGTCGAATGTAATATTTTACAACATTCCCGTCACTTCGACCCCTACTTCTCGGTGGGAACATTATATACGTCTATAACGTTATATATCCTAGCCTAAGGCAATCCTAACATCTCGGATGTAATATTTTACAACATTCCTGGCGCGCCGGCACCTATTTCTCAGTGGGAACATTATATACGTATATATCGCTATATATACTAGCCTAAGGCAATCCTAACATGTCGAAAGTATAATTTTACAACATTCCTGACGCGTCGGCCCCTATTTCTACGTGGGAAGATTATATAAGTCAATAACGTTATATATCCTAACCTAAGGCAACCTAATATCTCGGATGTAATATTTTACTACATTCCTGGCGCGCTGGCCCCTACTTCTCGGTGGGAACATTATATACGTCTATAACGTTATATATCCTAACCTAAGGAAACCTAACATCTCGGATGTAATATTTTACTACATTCGTTGCGCACCGGCCCCTACTTCTCGGTGGGAACATTATATGCGTCTATAACGTTATATATCCTAACCTAAGGGAACCTTACACCTCGGATGTAATGTTTTACAACATTCCTGGCGTGTCGGCCCCTATTTCTCGGTGGGAATATTATATACGTCTTTAACGCTATATGTCCTAGCCTGAGACAACCTAACATGTCGAATGTAATATTTTACAACATTCCTGGCTCGTCGGCACCTACTTCTCGGTGGGAACTTTATATACGTCTATAACGTTACATATCCTAGCATAAGGCAACCTTACATGTCGAATGTAATATTTTACAATATTCCTGGCGCGTCGGCAACTACTTCTCGGTGGGAACAGTATATACGTCTATAACGTTATATATCCTAACCTAAGACAACTTAACATGTCGAGCGTAATATTTTACAACATTCCTGGCTCGTCGGTCCCTACTCCTCGGTGGGAACATTATATACGCCTACAACGCTATATATCCGAGCCTAAGGCAACCTAACACCTCGGATGTAATGTTTTACAACATTCCTGGCGTGTCGGCACCTATTTCTCGGTGGGAACATTATATATGTCTTTAACGATATATATCCTAGCCTAAGGCAATCCTAACATGTCGAAAGTATAATTTTACAACATTCCTGACGCGTCGGCACCTATTTCTCCGTGGGAACATTATATAAGTCAATAACGTTATATATCCTAACCTAAGGCAACCTAACATCTCGGATGTAATATTTTACTACATTCCTGGCGCGCTGGCCCCTACTTCTCGGTGGGAACATTATATACGTCTATAACGCTATATATCCTAACCTAAGGCAACCTAACATCTCGGATGCAATATTTTACTACATTCCTGGCACGTCGGCCCCTACTTCTCGGTGGGCACATTATATACGTCTATAACGCTGTATATACTAGCCTAAGGCAAACTAACATGTCGAATGTAATATTTTACAACATTCCCGTCACTTCGGCCCCTACTTCTCGGTGGGAATATTATATACGTCTTTAACGCTATATGTCCTAGCCTGAGACAACCTAACATGTCGAACGTAATATTTTACAATATTCCTGGCGCATCGGCAACTACTTCTCGGTGGGAACGTCATATACGTCTATAACGTTGTATATCCTAACCTAAGGCAACCTAACATCTCGGATGTAATATTTTACAACATTCCTGGCGCGTCGGCACCTCCTTCTCGGTGGGAACATTATGTACGTCTATAACGTTATATATCTTAGCCTAAGGCAATCCTAACACCTCGGATGAAATATTTTACAACATTCCTGGCGCGCCGGCACCTATTTCTCAGTGGGAACATTATATACGTCTATATCGCTATATATACTAGCCTAAGGCAACCTAACATGTCGAGTGTAATATTTTACATCATTCCTGGCGCGCCGGCCCCTACTTCTCGGTGGGAACATTATATACGTCTATAACGCTATATATCCTAGCCTAAGGCAAACTAACATGTCGAATGTAATATTTTACAACATTCCCGTCACTTCGACCCCTACTTCTCGGTGGGAACATTATATACGTCTATAACGTTATATATCCTAGCGTAAGGCAATCCTAACATCTCGGATGTAATATTTTACAACATTCCTGGCGCGCCGGCACCTATTTCTCAGTGGGAACATTATATACGTATATATCGCTATATATACTAGCCTAAGGCAATCCTAACATGTCGAAAGTATAATTTTACAACATTCCTGACGCGTCGGCACCTATTTCTCCGTGGGAACATTATATAAGTCAATAACGTTATATATCCTAACCTAAGGCAACCTAACATCTCGGATGTAATATTTTACTACATTCCTGGAGCGCTGGCCCCTACTTCTCGGTGGGAACATTATATACGTCTATAACGCCATATATCCTCACCTAAGGCAACCTAACATCTCGGATGTAATATTTTACTACATTCCTGGCACGTCGGCCTCTACTTCTCGGTGGGAACATTATATACGTCTATAACGCTATATATCCTAGCCTAAGGCAAACTAACATGTCGAATGTAATATTTTACAACATTCCAGTCACTTCGGCCCCTACTTCTCGGTGGGAACATTATATACGTCTATAACGCTATATATCTTAGCCTAAGGCAATCCTAACATCTCGGATGTAATGTTTTACAACATTCCTGGCGTGTCGGCACCTATTTCTCGGTGGGAACATTATATATGTCTTTAACGATATATATCCTAGCCTAAGGCAATCCTAACATGTCGAAAGTATAATTTTACAACATTCCTGACGCGTCGGCACCTATTTCTCCGTGGGAACATTATATAAGTCAATAACGTTATATATCCTAACCTAAGGCAACCTAACATCTCGGATGTAATATTTTACTACATTCCTGGCGCGCTGGCCCCTACTTCTCGGTGGGAACATTATATACGTCTATAACGCTATATATCCTAACCTAAGGCAACCTAACATCTCGGATGCAATATTTTACTACATTCCTGGCACGTCGGCCCCTACTTCTCGGTGGGCACATTATATACGTCTATAACGCTATATATACTAGCCTAAGGCAAACTAACATGTCGAATGTAATATTTTACAACATTCCCGTCACTTCGGCCCCTACTTCTCGGTGGGAATATTATATACGTCTTTAACGCTATATGTCCTAGCCTGAGACAACCTAACATGTCGAACGTAATATTTTACAATATTCCTGGCGCATCGGCAACTACTTCTCGGTGGGAACGTCATATACGTCTATAACGTTGTATATCCTAACCTAAGGCAACCTAACATCTCGGATGTAATATTTTACAACATTCCTGGCGCGTCGGCACCTCCTTCTCGGTGGGAACATTATGTACGTCTATAACGTTATATATCTTAGCCTAAGGCAATCCTAACACCTCGGATGAAATATTTTACAACATTCCTGGCGCGCCGGCACCTATTTCTCAGTGGGAACATTATATACGTCTATATCGCTATATATACTAGCCTAAGGCAACCTAACATGTCGAGTGTAATATTTTACATCATTCCTGGCGCGCCGGCCCCTACTTCTCGGTGGGAACATTATATACGTCTATAACGCTATATATCCTAGCCTAAGGCAAACTAACATGTCGAATGTAATATTTTACAACATTCCCGTCACTTCGACCCCTACTTCTCGGTGGGAACATTATATACGTCTATAACGTTATATATCCTAGCGTAAGGCAATCCTAACATCTCGGATGTAATATTTTACAACATTCCTGGCGCGCCGGCACCTATTTCTCAGTGGGAACATTATATACGTATATATCGCTATATATACTAGCCTAAGGCAATCCTAACATGTCGAAAGTATAATTTTACAACATTCCTGACGCGTCGGCACCTATTTCTCCGTGGGAACATTATATAAGTCAATAACGTTATATATCCTAACCTAAGGCAACCTAACATCTCGGATGTAATATTTTACTACATTCCTGGAGCGCTGGCCCCTACTTCTCGGTGGGAACATTATATACGTCTATAACGCCATATATCCTCACCTAAGGCAACCTAACATCTCGGATGTAATATTTTACTACATTCCTGGCACGTCGGCCTCTACTTCTCGGTGGGAACATTATATACGTCTATAACGCTATATATCCTAGCCTAAGGCAAACTAACATGTCGAATGTAATATTTTACAACATTCCAGTCACTTCGGCCCCTACTTCTCGGTGGGAACATTATATACGTCTATAACGCTATATATCTTAGCCTAAGGCAATCCTAACATCTCGGATGTAATGTTTTACAACATTCCTGGCGTGTCGGCACCTATTTCTCGGTGGGAACATTATATATGTCTTTAACGATATATATCCTAGCCTAAGGCAATCCTAACATGTCGAAAGTATAATTTTACAACATTCCTGACGCGTCGGCACCTATTTCTCCGTGGGAACATTATATAAGTCAATAACGTTATATATCCTAACCTAAGGCAACCTAACATCTCGGATGTAATATTTTACTACATTCCTGGCGCGCTGGCCCCTACTTCTCGGTGGGAACATTATATACGTCTATAACGCTATATATCCTAACCTAAGGCAACCTAACATCTCGGATGCAATATTTTACTACATTCCTGGCACGTCGGCCCCTACTTCTCGGTGGGCACATTATATACGTCTATAACGCTATATATACTAGCCTAAGGCAAACTAACATGTCGAATGTAATATTTTACAACATTCCCGTCACTTCGGCCCCTACTTCTCGGTGGGAATATTATATACGTCTTTAACGCTATATGTCCTAGCCTGAGACAACCTAACATGTCGAACGTAATATTTTACAATATTCCTGGCGCATCCGCAACTACTTCTCGGTGGGAACGTCATATACGTCTATAACGTTGTATATCCTAACCTAAGGCAACCTAACATCTCGGATGTAATATTTTACAACATTCCTGGCGCGTCGGCACCTCCTTCTCGGTGGGAACATTATGTACGTCTATAACGTTATATATCTTAGCCTAAGGCAATCCTAACACCTCGGATGAAATATTTTACAACATTCCTGGCGCGCCGGCACCTATTTCTCAGTGGGAACATTATATACGTCTATATCGCTATATATACTAGCCTAAGGCAACCTAACATGTCGAGTGTAATATTTTACATCATTCCTGGCGCGCCGGCCCCTACTTCTCGGTGGGAACATTATATACGTCTATAACGCTATATATCCTAGCCTAAGGCAAACTAACATGTCGAATGTAATATTTTACAACATTCCCGTCACTTCGACCCCTACTTCTCGGTGGGAACATTATGTACGTCTATAGCGTTATATATCCTAACCTAAGGCAATCCTAACATCTCGGATGTAATATTTTACTACATTCGTGGCGCGCCGACCGCTATTTCTCGATGGGAACATTATATACGTCTATATCGATATATATACTAGCCTAAGGCAACCTAACATGTCGAGCGTAATATTTTACAACATTCCTGGCTCGTCGGCACCTACTTCTCGGTGGGAACTTTATATACGTCTATAACGTTATATATCCTAGCATAAGGTATCCTTACATGTCGAATGTAATATTTTACAATATTCCTGGCGAGTCGGAAACTACTTCTCGGTGGGAACAGTATATCCATCTATAACGTTATATATCCTAACCTAAGGCAACTTAACATGTCGAATGTAATGTTTCACCACATTCCTGGCTCGTTGGCGCCTACTTCTCGGTGGGAACATTATATACGTCTATAACGATATATATCTTAGCCTAAGGCAATCCTAACACCTCGGATGTAATATTTTACAACATTCCTGGCGCGCCGGCACCTATTTCTCAGTGGGAACATTATATACGTCTATATCGCTATATATCCTAGCCTAAGGCAACCTAACATGTCGAGCGTAATATTTTACAACATTCCTGGCTCGTCGGCACCTACTTCGAGGTGGGAACTTTATATACGTCTATAACGTTATATATCCTAGCATAAGGCATCCTTACATGTCGAGCGTAATATTTTACAATATTCCTGGCTCGTCGGCCCCTACTTCTCGGTGGGAACATTATATACGTCTATAACGTTATATATCCTAACCTAAGGGAACCTAACACCGCGGACGTGGTGTTTTACAACATTCCTGGCGTGTCGGCCCCCATTTCTCGGTGGGAATATTATATACGTCTTTAACGCTATATGTCCTAGCCTGAGACAACCTAACATGTCGAATGTAATATTTTACAATATTCCTGGCGCGTCGGCAACTACTTCTCGGTGGGAACAGTATATACGTCTATAACGTTATATATCCTAACCTAAGGCAACTTAACATGTCGGATGTAATATTTTACAACATACCTGGCGCGTCGGCACCTCCTTCTCGGTGGGAACATTATGAGCGTCTATAACGTTATATATCCTAACCTAAGGGAACCTAACACTTCGGATGTAATGTTTTACAACATTCCTGGCGTGTCGGCCCCTATTTCTCGGTGGGAACATTATATATGTCTGTAACGCTATATGTCCTAGCCTGAGACAACCTAACATGTCGAATATAATATTTTACATTATTCCTGGCGCGTCGGCCACTACTTCTCGGTGGGAACTGTATATACGTCTATAACGTTATATATCCTAACCTAAGACAACTTAACATGTCGAGCGTAATATTTTACAACATTCCTGGCTCGTCGGCCCCTACACATCGGTGGGAACATTATATACGCCTATAACGCTATATATCCGAGCCTAAGGCAACCTAACACCTCGGATGTAATGTTTTACAACATTCCTGGCGTGTCGGCCCCTATTTCTCGGTGGGAACATTATATACGTCTTTAACGATATATATCCTAGCCTAAGGCAATCCTAACATGTCGAAAGTATAATTTTACAACATTTTTGACGCGTCGGCCCCTATTTCTCCGTGGGAACATTATATAAGTCAATAACGTTATATATCCTAACCAAAGGCAACCTGACATCTCGGATGTAATATTTTACTACATTCCTGGCGCGCTGGCCCCTACTTCTCGGTGGGAACATTATATACGTCTATAACGCCATATATCCTAACCTAAGGCAACCTATCATCTCGGATGTAATATTTTACTACATTCCTGGCACGTCGGTCCCTACTTCTCGGTGGGGACATTATATACGTCTATAACGTTATATATCCTAACCTAAGGCAATCCTAACATCTCGGATGTAATATTTTACTACATTCGTGGCGCGCCGACCGCTATTTCTCGATGGGAACATTATACACGTCTATATCGCTATATATCCTAGCCTAAGGCAACCTAACATGTCGAGCGTAATATTTTACAACATTCCTGGCTCGTCGGCACCTACTACTCGGTGGGAACTTTATATACGTCTATAACGTTATATATCCTAGCATAAGGCATCCTTACATGTCGAATGTAATATTTTACAATATTCCTGGCGCGTCGGCAACTACTTCTCGGTGG
Organism: Xylocopa violacea; assembly: GCA_963969225.1. Taxonomy (NCBI): domain Eukaryota; kingdom Metazoa; phylum Arthropoda; class Insecta; order Hymenoptera; family Apidae; genus Xylocopa; species Xylocopa violacea. The sequence continues at coordinate 480,274 of CAXAJV010000832.1, forward strand.
GAACAGTATATCCGTCTATAACGTTATATATCCTAACCTAAGGCAACTTAACATGTCGAATGTAATGTTTCACCACATTCCTGGCTCGTCGGCACCTACTTCGAGGTGGGAACTTTATATACGTCTATAACGCTATATATCCTAGCATAAGGCATCCTTACATGTCGAATGTAATATTTTACAATATTCCTGGCTCGTCGGTCCCTACTCCTCGGTGGGAACATTATATACGCCTATAACGCTATATATCCGAGCCTAAGGCAACCTAACACCTCGGATGTAATGTTTTACAACATTCCTGGCGTGTCGGCACCTATTTCTCGGTGCGAACATTATATATGTCTTTAACGATATATATCCTAGCCTAAGGCAATCCTAACATGTCGAAAGTATAATTTTACAACATTCCTGACGCGTCGGCACCTATTTCTCCGTGGGAACATTATATAAGTCAATAACGTTATATATCCTAACCTAAGGCAACCTAACATCTCGGATGTAATATTTTACTACATTCCTGGTGCGCTGGCCCCTACTTCTCGGTAGGAACATTATATACGTCTATAACGCTATATATCCTAACCTAAGGCAACCTAACATCTCGGATGCAATATTTTACTACATTCCTGGCGCGCCTGCACCTATTTCTCAGTGGGAACATTATATACGTCTATATCGCTATATATACTAGCCTAAGGCAACCTAACATGTCGAGTGTAATATTTTACATCATTCCTGGCACGCCGGCCCCTACTTCTCGGTGGGAACATTATATACGTCTATAACGCTATATATCCTAGCCTAAGGCAAACTAACATGTCGAATGTAATATTTTACAACATTCCCGTCACTTCGACCCCTACTTCTCGGTGGGAACATTATATACGTCTATAACGTTATATATCCTAGCCTAAGGCAATCCTAACATCTCGAATGTAATATTTTACAACATTCCTGGCGCGCCGGCACCTATTTCTCAGTGGGAACATTATATACGTATATATCGCTATATATACTAGCCTAAGGCAATCCTAACATGTCGAAAGTATAATTTTACAACATTCCTGACGCGTCGGCCCCTATTTCTACGTGGGAACATTATATAAGTCAATAACGTTATATATCCTAACCTAAGGCAACCTAATATCTCGGATGTAATATTTTACTACATTCCTGGCGCGCTGGCCCCTACTTCTCGGTGGGAACATTATATACGTCTATAACGTTATATATCCTAACCTAAGGAAACCTAACATCTCGGATGTAATATTTTACTACATTCGTTGCGCACCGGCCCCTACTTCTCGGTGGGAACATTATATGCGTCTATAACGTTATATATCCTAACCTAAGGGAACCTTACACCTCGGATGTAATGTTTTACAACATTCCTGGCGTGTCGGCCCCTATTTCTCGGTGGGAATATTATATACGTCTTTAACGCTATATGTCCTAGCCTGAGACAACCTAACATGTCGAATGTAATATTTTACAACATTCCTGGCTCGTCGGCACCTACTTCTCGGTGGGAACTTTATATACGTCTATAACGTTACATATCCTAGCATAAGGCAACCTTACATGTCGAATGTAATATTTTACAATATTCCTGGCGCGTCGGCAACTACTTCTCGGTGGGAACAGTATATACGTCTATAACGTTATATATCCTAACCTAAGACAACTTAACATGTCGAGCGTAATATTTTACAATATTCCTGGCTCGTCGGTCCCTACTCCTCGGTGGGAACATTATATACGCCTATAACGCTATATATCCGAGCCTAAGGCAACCTAACACCTCGGATGTAATGTTTTACAACATTCCTGGCGTGTCGGCACCTATTTCTCGGTGGGAACATTATATATGTCTTTAACGATATATATCCTAGCCTAAGGCAATCCTAACATGTCGAAAGTATAATTTTACAACATTCCTGACGCGTCGGCACCTATTTCTCCGTGGGAACATTATATAAGTCAATAACGTTATATATCCTAACCTAAGGCAACCTAACATCTCGGATGTAATATTTTACTACATTCCTGGCGCGCTGGCCCCTACTTCTCGGTGGGAACATTATATACGTCTATAACGCTATATATCCTAACCTAAGGCAACCTAACATCTCGGATGCAATATTTTACTACATTCCTGGCACGTCGGCCCCTACTTCTCGGTGGGCACATTATATACGTCTATAACGCTATATATACTAGCCTAAGGCAAACTAACATGTCGAATGTAATATTTTACAACATTCCCGTCACTTCGGCCCCTACTTCTCGGTGGGAATATTATATACGTCTTTAACGCTATATGTCCTAGCCTGAGACAACCTAACATGTCGAACGTAATATTTTACAATATTCCTGGCGCATCGGCAACTACTTCTCGGTGGGAACGTCATATACGTCTATAACGTTGTATATCCTAACCTAAGGCAACCTAACATCTCGGATGTAATATTTTACAACATTCCTGGCGCGTCGGCACCTCCTTCTCGGTGGGAACATTATGTACGTCTATAACGTTATATATCTTAGCCTAAGGCAATCCTAACACCTCGGATGAAATATTTTACAACATTCCTGGCGCGCCGGCACCTATTTCTCAGTGGGAACATTATATACGTCTATATCGCTATATATACTAGCCTAAGGCAACCTAACATGTCGAGTGTAATATTTTACATCATTCCTGGCGCGCCGGCCCCTACTTCTCGGTGGGAACATTATATACGTCTATAACGCTATATATCCTAGCCTAAGGCAAACTAACATGTCGAATGTAATATTTTACAACATTCCCGTCACTTCGACCCCTACTTCTCGGTGGGAACATTATATACGTCTATAACGTTATATATCCTAGCGTAAGGCAATCCTAACATCTCGGATGTAATATTTTACAACATTCCTGGCGCGCCGGCACCTATTTCTCAGTGGGAACATTATATACGTATATATCGCTATATATACTAGCCTAAGGCAATCCTAACATGTCGAAAGTATAATTTTACAACATTCCTGACGCGTCGGCACCTATTTCTCCGTGGGAACATTATATAAGTCAATAACGTTATATATCCTAACCTAAGGCAACCTAACATCTCGGATGTAATATTTTACTACATTCCTGGAGCGCTGGCCCCTACTTCTCGGTGGGAACATTATATACGTCTATAACGCCATATATCCTCACCTAAGGCAACCTAACATCTCGGATGTAATATTTTACTACATTCCTGGCACGTCGGCCTCTACTTCTCGGTGGGAACATTATATACGTCTATAACGCTATATATCCTAGCCTAAGGCAAACTAACATGTCGAATGTAATATTTTACAACATTCCAGTCACTTCGGCCCCTACTTCTCGGTGGGAACATTATATACGTCTATAACGCTATATATCTTAGCCTAAGGCAATCCTAACATCTCGGATGTAATATTTTACAACATTCCTGGCGCGCCGGCACCTATTTCTCGGTGGGAACATTATATTCGTCTATAACTTTACATATCCTAGCCTAAGGCAACCTAACATCTCGGATGTAATATTTTACTACATTCCTGGCGCGCCGGCCCCTACTTCTCGGTGGGAACATTATATACGTCTATAACGCCATATATCCTAACCTAAGGCAACCTAACATCTCGAATGTAATATTTTACAATATTCCTGGCGCGTCGGCAACTACTTCTCGGTGGGAACGTTATATACGTCTATAACGTTGTATATCCTAACTTAAGGCAACCTAACATCTCGGATGTAATATTTTACAACATTCCTGGCGCGTCGGCACCTCCTTCTCGGTGGGAACATTATGTACGTCTATAGCGTTATATATCCTAACCTAAGGCAATCCTAACATCTCGGATGTAATATTTTACTACATTCGTGGCGCGCCGACCGCTATTTCTCGATGGGAACATTATATACGTCTATATCGATATATATCCTAGCCTAAGGCAACCTAACATGTCGAGCGTAATATTTTACAACATTCCTGGCTCGTCGGCACCTACTTCTCGGTGGGAACTTTATATACGTCTATAACGTTATATATCCTAGCATAAGGTATCCTTACATGTCGAATGTAATATTTTACAATATTCCTGGCGAGTCGGAAACTACTTCTCGGTGGGAACAGTATATCCATCTATAACGTTATATATCCTAACCTAAGGCAACTTAACATGTCGAATGTAATGTTTCACCACATTCCTGGCTCGTTGGCGCCTACTTCTCGGTGGGAACATTATATACGTCTATAACGATATATATCTTAGCCTAAGGCAATCCTAACACCTCGGATGTAATATTTTACAACATTCCTGGCGCGCCGGCACCTATTTCTCAGTGGGAACATTATATACGTCTATATCGCTATATATCCTAGCCTAAGGCAACCTAACATGTCGAGCGTAATATTTTACAACATTCCTGGCTCGTCGGCACCTACTTCGAGGTGGGAACTTTATATACGTCTATAACGTTATATATCCTAGCATAAGGCATCCTTACATGTCGAGCGTAATATTTTACAATATTCCTGGCTCGTCGGCCCCTACTTCTCGGTGGGAACATTATATACGTCTATAACGTTATATATCCTAACCTAAGGGAACCTAACACCGCGGACGTGGTGTTTTACAACATTCCTGGCGTGTCGGCCCCCATTTCTCGGTGGGAATATTATATACGTCTTTAACGCTATATGTCCTAGCCTGAGACAACCTAACATGTCGAATGTAATATTTTACAATATTCCTGGCGCGTCGGCAACTACTTCTCGGTGGGAACAGTATATACGTCTATAACGTTATATATCCTAACCTAAGGCAACTTAACATGTCGGATGTAATATTTTACAACATACCTGGCGCGTCGGCACCTCCTTCTCGGTGGGAACATTATGAGCGTCTATAACGTTATATATCCTAACCTAAGGGAACCTAACACTTCGGATGTAATGTTTTACAACATTCCTGGCGTGTCGGCCCCTATTTCTCGGTGGGAACATTATATATGTCTGTAACGCTATATGTCCTAGCCTGAGACAACCTAACATGTCGAATATAATATTTTACATTATTCCTGGCGCGTCGGCAACTACTTCTCGGTGGGAACTGTATATACGTCTATAACGTTATATATCCTAACCTAAGACAACTTAACATGTCGAGCATAATATTTTACAATATTCCTGGCTCGTCGGTCCCTACTCCTCGGTGGGAACATTATATACGCCTATAACGCTATATATCCGAGCCTAAGGCAACCTAACACCTCGGATGTAATGTTTTACAACATTCCTGGCGTGTCGGCACCTATTTCTCGGTGGGAACATTATATATGTCTTTAACGATATATATCCTAGCCTAAGGCAATCCTAACATGTCGAAAGTATAATTTTACAACATTCCTGACGCGTCGGCACCTATTTCTCCGTGGGAACATTATATAAGTCAATAACGTTATATATCCTAACCTAAGGCAACCTAACATCTCGGATGTAATATTTTACTACATTCCTGGCGCGCTGGCCCCTACTTCTCGGAGGGAACATTATATACGTCTATAACGCTATATATCCTAACCTAAGGCAACCTAACATCTCGGAAGCAATATTTTACTACATTCCTGGCACGTCGGCCCCTACTTCTCGGTGGGAACATTATATACGTCTATAACGCTATATATCCTAGCCTAAGGCAAACTAACATGTCGAATGTAATATTTTACAACATTCCCGTCACTTCGGCCCCTACTTCTCGGTGGGAATATTATATACGTCTTTAACGCTATATGTCCTAGCCTGAGACAACCTAACATGTCGAACGTAATATTTTACAATATTCCTGGCGCATCGGCAACTACTTCTCGGTGGGAACGTCATATACGTCTATAACGTTGTATATCCTAACCTAAGGCAACCTAACATCTCGGATGTAATATTTTACAACATTCCTGGCGCGTCGGCACCTCCTTCTCGGTGGGAACATTATGTACGTCTATAACGTTATATATCTTAGCCTAAGGCAATCCTAACACCTCGGATGAAATATTTTACAACATTCCTGGCGCGCCGGCACCTATTTCTCAGTGGGAACATTATATACGTCTATATCGCTATATATCCTAGCCTAAGGCAACCTAACATGTCGAGCGTAATATTTTACAACATTCCTGGCTCGTCGGCACCTACTTCGAGGTGGGAACTTTATATACGTCTATAACGTTATATATCCTAGCATAAGGCATCCTTACATGTCGAGCGTAATATTTTACAATATTCCTGGCTCGTCGGCCCCTACTTCTCGGTGGGAACATTATATACGTCTATAACGTTATATATCCTAACCTAAGGGAACCTAACACCGCGGACGTGGTGTTTTACAACATTCCTGGCGTGTCGGCCCCCATTTCTCGGTGGGAATATTATATACGTCTTTAACGCTATATGTCCTAGCCTGAGACAACCTAACATGTCGAATGTAATATTTTACAATATTCCTGGCGCGTCGGCAACTACTTCTCGGTGGGAACAGTATATACGTCTATAACGTTATATATCCTAACCTAAGGCAACTTAACATGTCGGATGTAATATTTTACAACATACCTGGCGCGTCGGCACCTCCTTCTCGGTGGGAACATTATGAGCGTCTATAACGTTATATATCCTAACCTAAGGGAACCTAACACTTCGGATGTAATGTTTTACAACATTCCTGGCGTGTCGGCCCCTATTTCTCGGTGGGAACATTATATATGTCTGTAACGCTATATGTCCTAGCCTGAGACAACCTAACATGTCGAATATAATATTTTACATTATTCCTGGCGCGTCGGCAACTACTTCTCGGTGGGAACTGTATATACGTCTATAACGTTATATATCCTAACCTAAGACAACTTAACATGTCGAGCATAATATTTTACAATATTCCTGGCTCGTCGGTCCCTACTCCTCGGTGGGAACATTATATACGCCTATAACGCTATATATCCGAGCCTAAGGCAACCTAACACCTCGGATGTAATGTTTTACAACATTCCTGGCGTGTCGGCACCTATTTCTCGGTGGGAACATTATATATGTCTTTAACGATATATATCCTAGCCTAAGGCAATCCTAACATGTCGAAAGTATAATTTTACAACATTCCTGACGCGTCGGCACCTATTTCTCCGTGGGAACATTATATAAGTCAATAACGTTATATATCCTAACCTAAGGCAACCTAACATCTCGGATGTAATATTTTACTACATTCCTGGCGCGCCGGCACCTATTTCTCAGTGGGAACATTATATACGTCTATATCGCTATATATACTAGCCTAAGGCAACCTAACATGTCGAGTGTAATATTTTACATCATTCCTGGCGCGCCGGCCCCTGCTTCTCGGTGGGAACATTATATACGTCTATAACGTTATATATCCTAACCTAAGGCAACTTAACATGTGGAATGTAATATTTTACAACATTCCTGGCGCGCCGGCACCTATTTCTCAGTGGGAACATTATATACGTCTATATCGCTATATATACTAGCCTAAGGCAACCTAACATGTCGAGTGTAATATTTTACAACATTCCTGGCGTGTCGGCCCCTATTTCTCGGTGGGAACATTATATACGTCTTTATCAATATATATCCTAGCCTAAGGCAACCTAACATCTCGGATGTAATATTTTACTACATTCGTGGCGCACCGGCCCCTACTTCTTGGTGGGAACATTATATACGTCTATAACGTTATATATCCTAGCCTAAGGCAATCCTAACATCTCGGATGTAATATTTTACAACATTCCTGGCGCGTCGGCACCTACTTCTCGGTGGGAACATTAAATACGTCTATAACGTTATATATCCTAACCTAAGGGAACCTAACACTTCGGATGTAATGTTTTACAACATTCCTGGCGTGTCGGCCCCTATTTCTCGGTGGGAATATTATATACGTCTTTAACGCTATATGTCCTAGCCTGAGACAACCTAACATGTCGAATGTAATATTTTACAATATTCCTGGCACGTCGGCAACTACTTCTCGGTGGGAACATTATATACGTGTATAACGTTATATATCCTAGCCTAAGGTAATCCTAACATCTCGGATGTTATATTTTACAACATTCCTGGCTCGTCGGCCCCTACTCCTCGGTGGGAACATTATATACGCCTATAACGCTATATATCCGAGCCTATGGCAACCTAACACCTTGGATGTAATGTTTTACAACATTCCTGGCGTGTCGGCCCCTATTTCTCGGTGGGAACATTATATACGTCTTTAACGATATATATCCTAGCCTAAGGCAATCCTAACATGTCGAAAGTATAATTGTACAACATTCCTGACGCGTCGGCCCCTATTTCTCCGTGGGAACATTATATAAGTCAATAACGTTATATATCCTAGCCTAAGGCAACCTAACACCTCGGATGTAATGTTTTACAACATTCCTGGCGTGTCGGCCCCTATTTCTCGGCGGGAACATTATATACGTCTTTAACGATATATATCCTAGCCTAAGGCAATCCTAACATGTCGAATGTATAATTTTACAACATTCCCGTCACTTCGGCCCCTACTTCTCGGTGGGAACATTATATACGTCTATAACGTTATATATCCTAGTCTAAGGCAACCTAACATCTCGGATGTAATATTTTACTACATTCGTGTCGCACCGGCCCCTACTTCTCGGTGGGAACATTACATAAGTCTATAACGTTATATATCCTAACCTAAGGCAACCTAACATCTCGGATGTAATATTTTACTACATTCCTGGCTCGTCGGCCCCTACTTCTCGGTGGGAACATTATATACGTCTATAACGTTACTTATCCTAGCCTAAGGCAACCTAACATCTCGGATGTTATATTTTACTACATTCCTGGCGCGCCGGCTCCTACTTCTCGGTGGGAACATTATATACGTCTATATCGCTATATATCATAACGTAAGGCAACCAAACATGTCGAGCGTAATATTTTACAACATTCCTGGCTTGTCGGTCCCTACTTCTCGGGTGGAACATTATATACGTCTATACCGTTATATATCCTAGCCTAAGGTAATCCTAACATCTCGGATGTAATATTTTAAAACATTCCTGGCGCGTCGGCACCTACTTCTCGGTGGGAACAGTATATAAGTCTATAACGTTATATATCCTAACCTAAGGCAACTTAAAATGTCGGATGTAATATTTTACAACATTCCTGGCGCGTCGGCACCTCCTTCTCGGTGGGAACATTATATACGTCTATAACATTATCTATCCTAACCTAAGGAAACCTAACATCTCGAATGTAATGTTATACAACATTCCTGGCGTGCCGGTCCCTATTTCTCGGTGGGAACATTATATATGTCTATAACGCTGTATGTCCTAGCATAAGGTAATCCTAACATCTCGGATGTAATATTTTACAACATTCCTGGCGCGTCGGCACCTACTTCTCGGTGGGAACAGTATATAAGTCTATAACGTTATATATCCTAACCTAAGGCAACCTAACATCTCGGATGTAATATTTTACTACATTCCTGGCTCGTCGGCCCCTACTTCTCGGTGGGAACATTATATACGTCTATAGCGTTATATATCCTAGCCTAAGGTAATCCTAACATCTCGGATGTAATATTTTAAAACATTCCTGGCGCGTCGGCACCTACTTCTCGGTGGGAACATTATATACGTCTATATCGCTATATATCATAACGTAAGGCAACCTAACATGTCGAGCGTAATATTTTACAAGATTCCTGACTCGTCGGTCCCTACTTCTCGGTGGGAACATTATATACGTCTATAACGCTATATATCCTAGCCTAAGGCAACCTAACACCTCGGATGTAATGTTTTACAACACTCCTGGCGTGTCGGCCCCTATTTCTCGGTGGGAACATTATATACGTCTTTAACGCTATATATCCTAGCCTAAGGCAACCTAACATATCGAATGTAATATTTTACTACATTCCTGGCACGTCGGCCACTACTTCTCGGTGGGAACATTAGATACGTCTATATCGCTATATATCATAACGTAAGGCAACCTAACATGTCGAGCGTAATATTTTACAAGATTCCTGACTCGTCGGTCCCTACTTCTCGGTGGGAACAGTATATATGTCTATAACGCTATATATCCTAACCTAAGGCAACTTAACATGTCGGATGTAATATTTTACAACATTCCTGGCGCGTCGGCACCTCCTTCTCGGTGGGAACATTATGAGCGTCTATAACGTTATATATCCTAACCTAAGGGAACCTAACACTTCGGATGTAATGTTTTACAACATTCCTGGCGTGTCGGCCCCTATTTCTCGGTGGGAACATTATATATGTCTATAACGCTATATGTCCTAGCCTGAGACAACCTAACATATCGAATATAATATTTTAAAACATTCCTGGCGCGTCGGCACCTACTTCTCGGTGGGAACATTATATACGTCTATATCGCTATATATCATAACGTAAGGCAACCTAACATGTCGAGCGTAATATTTTACAACATTCCTGACTCGTCGGTCCCTACTTCTCGGTGGGAACATTATATACGTCTATAACGCTATATATCCTAGCCTAAGGCAACCTAACAAATCGGATGTAATGTTTTACAGCATTCGTGGCGCGTCGGCCCCAACTTCTCGGGTGGAACATTATGTACGTCTATAACGTTATATATCCTAAACTAAGGCAACCTAACATCTCGGATGTAATATTTTACTACATTCCTGGCACGTCGGCCCCTACTTCTCGGTGGGAACATTATATACGTCTACAAAGTTATATATCCTAGCCTAAGGTAATCCTAACATCTCGGATGTAATATTTTACAACATTCCTGGCGCGTCGGCACCTACTTCTCGGTGGGAACATTATATACGTCTATAACGTTATATATCCTAACCTATGGGAACCTAACACCTCGGATGTAATGTTTTACAACATTCCTGGCGTGTGGGCCCCTATTTCTAGGTGGGAATATTATATACGTCTTTAACGCTATATCTCCTAGCCTGAGACAACCTAACATGTCGAGCGTAATATTTTACAACATTCCTGACTCGTCGGTCCCTACTTCTCGGTGGGAACATTATATACGTCTATAACGCTATATATCCTAGCCTAAGGCAACCTAACACCTCGGATGTAATGTTTCACCACATTCCTGGCTCGTTGGCCCCTACTTCTCGGTGGGAACATTATGAGCGTCTATAACGTTATATATCCTAACCTAAGACAACTTAACATGTCGAGCGTAATATTTAACAACATTCCTGGCTCGTCGGCCCCTACTCCACGGTGGGAACATTATATACGCCTATAACGCTATATATCCGAGTCTAAGGCAACCTAACACCTCGGATGTAATGTTTTACAACATTCCTGGCGTGTCGGCCCCTATTTCTCGGTGGGAACATTATATACGTCTTTAACGATATATATCCTAGCCTGAGGCAAACCTAACATCTCGGATGTAATGTTTTACTACATTCCTGGCACGTCGGTCCCTACTTCTCGGTGGGAACATTATATACTTCTATAACGCTATATATCCTAACCTAAGGAACCTAACATCTCGGATGTAATATTTTAATACATTCGTGGCTCGTCGGCCCCTACTTCTCGGTGGGAACATTATATACGTCTATAACGTTACTTATCCTAGCCTAAGGCAACCCAACATCTCGGATGTTATATTTTACTACATTCCTGGCGCGCCGGCCCCTACTTCTCGGTGGGAACATTATATACGTCTATATCGCTACATATCCTAGCCTAAGGCAACCTAACACCTCGGATGTAATGTTTTACAACATTCCTGGCGTGTCGGCCCCTGTTTCTCGGTGGGAACATTATATACGTCTATATCGCTATATATCATAAAGTAAGGCAACCTAACATGCCGAGCGTAATATTTTACAACATTCCTGTCTCGTCGGTCCCTACTTCTCGGTGGGAACATTATATACGTCTATAACGCTATATATCCTAGCCTAAGGCAACCTAACACCACGGATGTAATGTTTTACAACATTCCTGGCGTGTCGGCCCCTGTTTCTCGGTGGGAACGTTATATACGTCTATAACGTTATATATCCTAACCTAAGGGAACCTAACATCTCGGAAGTAATATTTGATAACATTCCTGGCGTGTAGGCCCGTAGTTCTCGGTGGGAATATCATATACGTCTATAACGTTATATATCCTAGCCTAAGGCAATCCTAAAATGTCGAATGTAATATTTTTCAGCATTCCTGGCGCGTCGGCCCCTACTTCTCGGGTGGAACATTATATACGTCTATAACGTTATATATCCTAAACTAAGACAACTTAACATGTCGAATGTAATATTTTACCACATTCCTGGCTCGTTGGCACCTACTTCTCGGTGGGAACATTATATACGCCTATAACGTTATATATCCTAACCTAAGGGAACCTAACATCTCGGATGTAATGTTTTACAACACTCCTGGCGTGTCGGCCCCTATTTCTCGGTGGGAACATTATATACGTCTTTAACGCTATATATCCTAGCCTAAGGCAACCTAACTTGGCGAGCGTAATATTTTACAACATTCCTGGTGCGTCGGCACCTATTTCTCGTTGGGAACATTATATACGTCTTTAACGCTATATATCCTAGCCTAAGGCAACCTAACTTGTCGAGCGTAATATTTTACAACATTCCTGGCGCGTCGGCACCTACTTCTCGGTGGGAACATGATATACGTCTATAAAGTTATATATCCTAGCCTAAGGCAACCTAACATACCGGATGTAATATTTTACCACATTCCTGGCTCGTCGGCCCCTACTTCTCGGTGGGAACATTATATACGTCTATAGCGTTATATATCCTAGCCTAAGGTAATCCTAACATCTCGGATGTAATATTTTAAAACATTCCTGGCGCGTCGGCACCTACTTCTCGGTGGGAACATTATATACGTCTATATCGCTATATATCATAACGTAAGGCAATCTAACATGTCGAGCGTAATATTTTACAACATTCCTGACTCGTCGGTCCCTACTTCTGGGTGGGAACATTATATACGTCTATAACGTTATATATCCTAACCTAAGGAAACCTAACACCTCGAATGTAATGTTATACAACATTCCTGGCGTGCCGGTCCCTATTTCTCGGTGGGAACATTATATATGTCTATAACGCTATATGTCCTAGCCTAAGGTAATCCTAACATCTCGGATGTAATATTTTACAACATTCCTGGCGCGTCGGCACCTACTTCTCGGTGGGAACAGTATATAAGTCTATAACGTTATATATCCTAACCTAAGGCAACCTAACATCTCGGATATAATATTATACTACATTCCTGGCACGTCGGCCCCTACTTCTCGGTGGGAACATTATATACGTCTATAACGTTATATATCCTAGCCTAAGGTAAGCCTAACATCTCGGATGTAATATTTTACAACATTCCTGGCGCGTCGGCACCTACTTCTCGGTGGGAACAGTATATAAGTCTATAACGTTATATATCCTAAGCAAAGGCAACCTAACATCTCGGATCTAATATTTTACTACATTCCTGGCTCGTCGGCCCCTACTTCTCGGTGGGAACATTATATACGTCTATAGCGTTATATATCCTAGCCTAAGGTAATCCTAACATCTCGGATGTAATATTTTAAAACATTCCTGGCGCGTCGGCACCAACTTCTCGGTGGGAACATTATATACGTCTATATCGCTATATATCATAACGTAAGGCAACCTAACATGTCGAGCGTAATATTTTACAACATTCCAGACTCGTCGGTCCCTACTTCTCGGTGGGAACATTATATACGTCTATAACGCTATATATCCTAGCCTAAGGCAACCTAACAAATCGGATGTAATGTTTTACAGCATTCGTGGCGCGTCGGGCCCAACTTCTCGGGTGGAACATTATATACGTCTATAACGTTATATATCCTAAACTAAGGCAACCCAACATCTCGGATGTAATATTTTACTACATTCCTGGCACGTAGGCCCCTACTTCTCGGTGGGATCATTATATACGTCTACAAAGTTATATATCCTAACCTAAGGGAACCTAACACTTCGGATGTATTGTTTTACAACATTCCTGGCGTGTCGGCCCCTATTTCTCGGTGGGAACATTATATACGTCTATATCGCTATATATCCTAGCCTAAGGCAACCTAACACCTCGGATGTAATGTTTTACAACATTCCTGGCGTGTCGGCCCCTGTTTCTCGGTGGGAACATTATATACGTCTATATCGCTATATATCATAAAGTAAGGCAACCTAACATGCCGAGCGTAATATTTTACAACATTCCTGTCTCGTCGGTCCCTACTTCTCGGTGGGAACATTATATACGTCTATAACGCTATATATCCTAGCCTGAGGCAAACCTAACACCTCGGATGTAATGTTTTACAACATTCCTGGCGTGTCGGCCCCTGTTTCTCGGTGGGAACATTATATACGTCTATAACGTTATATATCCTGACCTAAGGGAACCTAACATCTCGGAAGTAATATTTTACAACATTGCTGGCGCGTCGGCACCTATTTCTCGGTGGGAACATTCTATACGTCTTTAACGCTACATATCCTAGCCTGAGGCAACCTAACTTGTCGAGCGTAATATTTTACAACATTCCTGGGGCGTCGGCCTCTATTTCTCGGTGGGAACATTATATACGTCTATAACGTTTTATATCCTAACCTAAGGCAATCCTAACATCTCGGATGTAATATTTTACAACATTCCTGGCGCGCCGGCACCTATTTCTCGGTGGGAACATTATATACGTCTATAACTTTACATATCCTAGCCTAAGGCAACCTAACAGCTCGGATGTAATATTTTACAACATTCCTGGCGCGTCGGCCCCCACTTCTCGGTGGGAACATTATATACGTCTATATCGCTATATATCATAGCCTAAGGCAACCGAACATGTCGAGCGTAATATTTTACAACATTCCTGGCTCGTCGGCCCCTACTTCTCGGTGGGAACATTATATACGTCTATAACGTTATATATCCTAACCTAAGGCAAAATAACACCTCGGATGTTATATTTCACTACATTCCCGGCGCGCCGGCCCCTACTTCTCGGTGGGAACATTATATACGTCTATAACGTTATATATCCTAGCCTAAGGCAAACTAACATATCGAATGTAATATTTTACAACATTCCCGTCACTTCGGCCCCTACTTCTCGATGGGAACAATATATACGTCTATAACGTTATATATCCTAACCTAAGGCAACCTAACATCTCGGATGTAATATTTTACTACATTCCTGGCACGTCGGCCACTACTTCTCGGTGGGAACATTATATAAGCCTATAACGCTATATATCCTAGCCTAAGGCAAACTAACATGTCGAATGTAATATTTTACAACATTTCCGTCACTTCGGCACCTACTTCTCGGTGGGAACATTATATACGTCTATAACGTTACATATCCTAGCCTAAGGCAACCTAACTTCTCGGATGTAATATTTTACTACATTCCTGGCGCGCCGGCACCTACTTCTCGGTGGGAACATTATATACGTCTATAACGTTATATATCCTAGCCTAAGGCAACCTAACATCTCGGATGTTATATTTTACTACATTCCCGGCGAGCCGGCCCCTACTTCTCGGTGGGAACATTATATACGTCTATAACGTTATATATCCTAGCCTAAGGCAAACTAACATATCGAATGTAATATTTTACAACATTCCCGTCACTTCGGCCCCTACTTCTCGATGGGAACAATATATACGTCTATAACGTTATATATCCTAACCTAAGGCAACCTAACATCTCGGATGTAATATTTTACTACATTCCTGGCACGTCGGCCACTACTTCTCGGTGGGAACATTATATAAGCCTATAACGCTATATATCCTAGCCTAAGGCAAACTAACATGTCGAATGTAATATTTTACAACATTTCCGTCACTTCGGCACCTACTTCTCGGTGGGAACATTATATACGTCTATAACGTTACATATCCTAGCCTAAGGCAACCTAACTTCTCGGATGTAATATTTTACTACATTCCTGGCGCGCCGGCCCCTACTTTTCGGTGGGAACATTATATACGTCTGTAACGCTATATATCCTGGCCTAAGGCAACCTAACTTGTCGAGCGTAAAATTTTACCACATTCCTGGCTCGTCGGCCTCTACCTATCGGTGGGAACATTATAAATGTCTATAACGTTATATATCCTAACCTAAGGCAACCTAACATCTCGGATGTAATATTTTACTACATTCCTGGAGCGCCGGCCCCCACTTCTCGGTGGGAACATTATATGCGTTTATATCGCTTTATATCATAGCCTAAGGCAACCTAAAATGTCGAGCGTAATATTTTACAACATTCCTGTCTCGTCGGCCCATACTTCTCGGTGGGAACATTATATACGTCTATAACGTTATATATCCTAACCTAAGGGAACCTAACATCTCGGAAGTAATATTTGATAACATTCCTGGCGTGTAGGCCCGTAGTTCCCGGTGGGAATATCATATACGTCTATAACGTTGTATATCCTAGCCTAAGGCAAACCTAACATGTCGAATGTACTATTTTACAGCATTCCTGGCGCGTCGGCCCCTACTTCTCGGGTGGAACATTATATACGTCTATAACGTTATATATCCTAACCTAAGGCAACCTAACACCTCGGATGTAATATTTTACAACATTCCTGGCGCGCCGGCACCTATTTCTCGGTGGGAACATTATATACGTCTATAATTTTACATATCCTAGCCTAAGGCAACCTAACATCTCGGATGTAATATTTTACAACATTCCTTACGCGTCGGCCCCTATTTCTCGGTGGGATCATTATATACATCATTAAAGCTATATATCCTAGCCTAAGGCAACCTAACATCTCGGATGTAATATTTTACTGCATTCCTGGCGCGCCGGCCCCTACTTCTCGGTGGGAACAGTATATACGTCTATAACGTTATATATCCTAGCCTAAGGCAATCCTAACATCTCGGAAGTAATATTTTACAACATTCCTAGCGCGTCGGCACCTACTTCTCGGTGGGAACATTATATACGTCTATAACGTTATATATCCTAGCCTAAGACAACCTAACATGTCGAATGTAATATTTTACAGCATTCCTGGCGCGTCGGCCCCTACTTCTCGGTGGGAACGTTATATACGTCTATAACGTTATAGAGCCTAGCCTAAGACAACCTAACATGTCGAATGTAATATTTTACAGCATTCCTGGCGCGTCGGCCCCTACTTCTCGGTGGGAACATTATATACATCTATAACGTTACTTATCCTAGCCTAAGACAACCTAACATCTCGGATGTAATATTTTACTACATTCGTGGCGCACCGGCCCCTACTTCTCGGTGGGAACTTTATATACGTCTATAACGTTATATATCCTAGCCTAAGGCAATCCTAACATCTCGGATGTAATATTTTACAACATTCCTAGCGCGTCGGCACCTACTTCTCGGTGGGAGCATTATATACGTCTATAACGTTATATATCCTAGCCTAAGGCAAACTAACATGTCGAATGTAATATTTTACAAAATTCCCGTCACTTCGGCACCTGCTTCTCGGTGGGAACATTATATACGTCTATAACGTTATATATCCTAGCCTAAGGCAACCTAACATCTCGGATGTTATATTTTACTACATTCCCGGCGCGCCGGCCCGTACTTCTCGGTGGGAACATTATATACGTCTATAACGTTATATATCCTAGCCTAAGGTAATCCTAACATCTCGGATGTAATATTTAACAACATTCCTGGCGCGTCGGCACCTACTTCTCGGTGGGAACATTATATACGTCTATAACGTTATATATCCTAACCTAAGGGAACCTAACATCTCGGATGTATTATTTTACAACATTCCTGGCGTGTCGGCCCCTATTTCTCGGTGGGAACATTATATACGTCTTTAACGCTATATATCCTAGCCTAAGGCAACCTAACTTGTCGAGCGTAATATTTTACAACAGTCCTGGGGCGTCGGCCCGTATTTCTCGGTGGTAACATTATATACGTCTATAACGTTATACATCCTAACCTAAGGCAATCCTAACATCTCGGATGTAATATTTTACAACATTCCTGGCGCGCCGGCACCTATTTCTCGGTGGGAACATTATATAAGCCTATAACGCTATATATCCTAGCCTAAGGCAACCTAACATCTCGGATGTAATATTTTACAACATTCCCGTCACTTCGGCACCTACTTCTCGGTGGGAACATTATATACGTCTATAACGTTATATATCCTAGCCTAAGGCAACCTAACATCTCGGATGTAATATTTTACTACATTCCTAGCTCGTCGGCCCCTACTTCTCGGTGGGAACATTATATACGTCTGTAACGTTATATATCCTAGCCTAAGGTAATCCTAACATGTCGGATGTAATATTTTACAACATTCCTGGCGCGTCGGCACCTACTTCTCGATGGGAACAGTATATAAGTCTATAACGTTATATATCCTAACCTAAGGCAACCTAACATCTCGGATGTAATATTTTACAACATTCCTGGCGTGTCGGCCCCTATTTCTCGGTGGGAACATTATATACGTCTTTAACGCTATATATCCTAGCCTAAGGCAGCCTAACTTGTCGAGCGTAATATTTTGCAACATTCCTGACGCGTCGGCCCCTATTTCTCGGTGGGATCATTATATACATCATTAAAGCTATATATCCTAGCCTAAGGCAACCTAACATCTCGGATGTAATATTTTACTGCATTCCTGGCGCGCCGGCCCCTACTTCTCGGTGGGAACATTATATACATCTATAACGTTACTTATCCTAGCCTAAGGCAAGCTAACATCTCGGATGTAATATTTTACAACATTCCTAGCGCGTCGGCACCTACTTCTCGATGGGAACATTATATACGTCTATAACGTTATATATCCTAGCCTAAGACAACCTAACATGTCGAATGTAATATTTTACAGCATTCCTGGCGCGTCGGCCCCTACTTCTCGGTGAGAACATTATATACCTCCATAACGCTATATATCCTAGCCCTAGGCAACCTAACATCTCGGATGTTATATTTTACTACATTCCCGGCGCGCCGGCCCCTACTTCACGGTGGGAACATTATATATGTCTATAACGTTATATATCCTAGCCTAAGGTAATCCTAACATCTCGGATGTAATATTTTACAACATTCCTGGCGCGTCGGCAACTACTTCTCGGTGGGAACTGTATATACGACTATAACGTTATATATCCTAACCTGAGACAACTTAACATGTCGAATGTAATATTTTACCACATTCCTGGCTCGCTGGCCCCTACTTCACGGTGGGAACATTATATACGTCTATAACGTCATATATCCTAACCTAAGGGAACCTAACATCTCGGATGTAATATTTTGCAACATTCCTGGCGTGGCGGCCCCTATTTCTTGGTGGGAACATTATATACGTCTTTAACGCTACATATCCTAGCCTAAGGCAACCTAACTTCTCGAGCGTAATATTTTACAACATTCCTGGGGCGTCGGCCCCTATTTCTCGGTGGGAACATTATATAAGTCAATAACGTTATATATCCTAACCTAAGGCAACCTAACATCTCGGATGTAATATTTTACAACATTCCCGTCACTTCGGCCCCTACTTCTCGGTGGGAACATTATATACGTCTATAACGTTATATATCCTAGCCTAAGGCAATCCTCACATCTCGGATGTAATATTTTGCAACATTCCTGGCGCGCCGGCACCTATTTCTCGGTGGGAACATTATATACGTCTGTAACGCGATATATCCTAGCCTAAGGCAACCTAACTTGTCGAGCGTAAAATTTTACCACATTCCTGGCTCGTCGGCCTCTACCTATCGGTGGGAACATTATATATGTCTATAACGTTATATATCCTAACCTAAGGCAACCTAACATCTCGGATGTAATATTTTACTACATTCCTGGAGCGCCGGCCCCCACTTCTCGGTGGGAACATTATATGCGTCTATATCGCTTCATATCATAGCCTAAGGCAACCTAACATGTCGAGCGTAATATTTTACAACATTCCTGTCTCGTCGGCCCCTACTTCTCGGTGGGAACAGTATATCCGTCTATAACGTTATATATCCTAACCTAAGGCAACGTAACATGTCGAATGTAATATTTTACAACATTCCTGGCTCGTCGGCCCCTACTTCTCGCTGGGAACATTATATACGCCTATAACGCTATATATCCTAGCCTAAGGCAACCTAACACTTCGGATGTAATGTTTTACAACATTCCTGGCGTGTCGGCCCCTATTTCTCGATGGGAACATTATATACGTCTATAACGCTATATATCCTAGCCTAAGGCAAACTCACATGTCGAATGTAATATTTTACAACATTCCCGTCACTTCGGACCCTACTTCTCGGTGGGAACACTATTTACGTCTATAAGGATATATAATCTAGCCTAAGGCAATCCTAACATCTCGGATGTAATATTTTAGTATATTCCTGGCTCGACGGCTGCTACTTCTCGGTGGGAACATTATATACGTCTATAATGTATTTATATCCTAGCCTAAGGTAACCTAACATGTCGAATGTAATATTTGACAACATTCCTGGCGTGTCGGCCCCTATTTCTCGGTGGGAACATTATATACGTCTTTAACGCTATATATCCTAGCCTAAGGCAACCTAACATGTCGAGCGTAATATTTTACCACATTCCTGGCGCGCCGACCCCTGCTTCTCGGTGGGAACATTATATACGTCTATATCGCTATATGTCATAGCCTAAGGCAACCTAACATGTCGAGCGTAATATTTTACAACATTCCTGGCTCGTCTGCCCCTACTTCTCGGTGGGAACATTATATACGTTTATAACGCTATATATCCTAGCCTAAGGCAACCTACCATGTCGCATGTAATATTTTACAACATTCCTGGCGCGACGGCCCCTACTTCTCGGTGGGAAAATTATATATGTCAATAACGTTATATACCCTAACCTAAGGCAACCTAACACCTCGGATGTAATGTTTTACAACATTCCTGGCGTGTCGGCCCCTATTTCTTGGTGGGAACATTATATATGTCTATAACGCTATATGTCCTAGCCTGAGACAACCTAACATGTCGAATATAATATTTTACAATATTCCTGGCGCGTCGGCAACTACTTCTCGGTGGGAACTGTACATACGTCTATAACGTTATATATCCTAACCTAAGACAACTTAACATGTCGAATGTAATATTTTACCACATTCCTGGCTCGTTGGCCCCTACTTCTCGGTGGGAACATTCTATACGTCTATAACGTTATATATCCTAGCCTAAGGCAACATAACATGTCGAATGTAATATTTAACAACTTTCCGGGCACTTCGGCCCCTACTTCGCGGTGGGAACGTTATATACGTCTATAACGCTATATATCCCAGCTTAAGGCAACCTAACATGTCGAATGTAATATTTTACAACATTCCTGGCGCGTCGGCAACTACTTCTCGGTGGGAACAGTATATACGTTTATAACGATACATATCTGAATCTAAGACAACCTAACACCTCGGATGTAATGTTTTGCAACATTCCTGGCCTGTGTCGGCCCCTATTTCGCGGTGGGAACATTATATATGCCTGTAACGCTATATATCCTAGCCTAAGGCGACCTAACATGTCGAATGTAATATTTTACAACATTCCTGGCGCGTCGGCACCTACTTCTCGGTGGGAACATTATATACGTCTATAACGTTATATATCCTAACCTAATGAAACCTAACACCTCGGATGTAATATTTTACTACATTCCTGGCACATCTGCCCCTACTTCTCGGTAGGAACATTATACACGTCTATAATGCCATATATCCTAACCTAAGGCAACCTAACATTTCGGGTGTAATATTTTACTACATTCCTGGCACGTTGGCCCCTACTTCTCGGTGGGAATATTATATACGTCTATAACGCTATATATTCTAGCCTAAGGCAACCAAACATGTCGAATGTTATATTTTACAACATTCCCGGCGCTTCGGCACCTACTTCTCGGCGGGAACACTATATACGTCTATAACGTTATATGTCCTAACCTAAGGCAACCTAACATGTCGATTGTAATATTTTACAACATTCTTTGCGCGTCGTCCCCTATTTCTCGGTGGGAACATTATATAAGTCAATAACGTTATATATCCTCACCTAAGGCAACCTAGCACCTCGGGTGTAATATTATACTACATTCCCGACGCTTCGGCACCTACTTCTCGGCGGGAACACTATATACGTCTATAACGTTATATATCCTATCCTAAGGCAACCTAACATGTCGAATGTAATATTTTACAACATTCCTGGCGCATCGGCCTCAACTTCTCGGTGGGAACAATATATACGTCTATAACGTTATATATCCTAACCTAAGGCAACCTAACACCTCTGATGTAATGTTCTACAACATTCCTGGCATGTCGGCCCCTATTTCTCGGTGGCAACATTATATACGTCTGTAACGATATATATCGTAGCCTAAGGCAACCTAACGTCTCTACCGTAATATTTTACAACATTCCTGGCTCGACGGCTGCTACTTCTCGGTGGGAACATTATATACGTCTATAATGTATTTATATCCTAACCTAAGGCAACCTAACATGTCGAGCGTAATATTTTACAATATTCCTGGCGCGTCGGCAACTACTTCTCGGTGGGAACAGTATATACATCTATAACGTTATGTATCCTAACCTAAGGCAACCTAACATGTCGAATGTAACATTTTACAACATTCCTGGCGCGTCGGCACCTCCTTCTCGGTGGGAACATTATATAAGTCAATAACGTTATATATACTAACCTAAGGCATCCTAGCATCTCGGGTGTAATATTATTCTACATTCCTGACACGTCGGCCCGTACCTATTGGCGGGAACATTATATAAGTGAATAACGTTATATATCCTAACCTAAGGCAACCTAACATCTCGGATGTAATATTTTACAACATTCCTGGCATGTCGGGCCCTACTTCTCGGTGGGAACATTGTATACGTCTATAACGATATATATACTACTCTAAGGCAACCTAACATCTCGGATGCAATATTTTACAACATTCCTGACGCGTCGGTCCCTATTTCTCGGTGGGAACATTATATACGTCTATAACGTTATATATCCTAGCCTACGGCAACCTAACTTGTCGAATGTAATATTTTACAACATTCCTGGCGTGTCGGTCCCTATTTCTCGGTGGGAACATTATATACGTTTATAACGTTATATATCCTAGCCTAAGGCAACCTAACATCTGGGATGTAATATTTTAAAACATTCCTGGCATGTCGGTCCCTACGTCTCGGTGGGAACATTATATACGTCTATAACGATATATATCCTAACCTAAGGCAACCTAACATCTCGGATGTAATATTTTACAACATTCCTGGCATGTCGGTCCCTACTTCTCGGTGGGAACATTCTATACGTCTATAACGTTGTATATCCTAACCTAAGGGACCCTAACATCTCGGGTGTAATATTTTACGACATTCCTGACGCGTCGGCCCCTACTTCTCGGTGGGAATACTCTATACGTCTATAACGTTGTAAATCCTAACCTAAGGGAACCTAACATCTCGGGTGCAATATTTTAGAACATTCCTGACGCGTCGGTCCCTATTTCTCGATGGGGACATTATATACGTCTATAACGTTGTATATTCTAACCTAACGCAACCTAACATTTGAGATGTAATATTTTACAACATTCCTGGCATGTCGTCGCCTACTTCTGGATGGGGACATTATATACATCCATAACGTTATATATCCTAACCTAAGGGAACCTAACATCTCGGGAGTAATATTTTACAACATTCCTGACGCGTCGGCCGCTATTTCTCGGAGGGAATATTGTATACGTCTATAACGTTATATATCCTAGCCTAAGGCAACCTATCATCTCGGATGTAATATTTGACAACATTCCTGGCGTGTTAGCGCGTACTTCTCGGTGGGAACATCATATACGTCTATAGCGACATATATCCTAACCGAAGGCAACCCAATATCTCGGATGTAATATTTTACAACATTCCTGGCGCGTCGGATCCTACTTTCCGGTGGGAACGTTATATACGCCTATAACGATATATATCCTGTCGTAAGGTAACATAACATCTCGGATGTAATATTTTACAATATTCCTGGCGTGTCGTCGCCCGCTTCTCGATGGGGACATTATATACGTCTATAACGTTGTATATCCTAACCTAAAGCAACCTAACATCTGGGATGTAATATTTTACAAGATTCCTGGCATGTCGGTCCCCACGTCTCGGTGGGAACTTTATATACGTATATGACGATATATACCCTAACCTAAGGCAACCTATCATCTAGGATGTAATATTTTACAACATTCCAGGCATGTCGGTCCCTACTTCTCGGTGGGAACATTCTATACGTCTATAACGTTGTATATCCTAACCTAAGGGAACCTAACATCTCGGGTGTAATATTTTACGACATTCCTGACGCGACGGCCCCTATTTCTCGGTGGGAATATTCTATACGTCTATAACGTTGTAAATCCTAACCTAAGGGAACCTAACATCTCGGGTAGTAATATTTTAGAACATTCCTGACGCGTCGGTCCCTATTTCTCGGTGGGAACATTATATACGTCTATAACGTTATATATCCTAGCCTAAGGCAACCTAACATCTGGGATGTAATATTTAAAAACATTCCTGGCATGTCGGTCCCTACGTCTCGGTGGGAACATTATATACGTCTATAACGATATATATCCTAACCTAAGGCAACCTAACATCTCGGATGTAATATTTTAAAACATTCCTGGCGCTTCGGCTGCTACTTTTCGGTGGGAACATTATATACGGCTATAACGTTACATATCCAAACGTATGGCAACATAAAATCTCGGATGTTATATTTTACAACATTCCTGGCGTGTCGTCGCCTGCTTCTCGATGGGGACTTTATATACGTCTATAACGTTGTATATCCTAACCTAACGCAACCTAACATCTGGGATGTATTATTTTACAACATTCCTGGCATGTCGGTCCCTACGTCTCGGTGGGAACGTTGAATACGTCCATAACGATATATATCCTAACCTAAGGGAACCTTACATCTCGGATGTAATATTTTACAACATTCCTGGCATGTCGGGCCCTACTTCTCGGTGGGAACATTGTATACGTCTATAACGATATATATCCTAGCCTAAGGCAACCTAACATGTCGAATGTAATATTTTACAACATTCCTGTCGTGTCGTCGCCTGCTTCTCGATGGGGACATTATATACGTCTATAACGTTGTATATTCTAACCTAACGCAACCTAACATCTCGGATGTAATATTTTACAGCATTCCTGGCATGTCGGTCCCTACTTCTTGGTGGAAACATTGTATACGTCTATAACGATATATATACTACTCTAAGGCAACCTAACATCTCGGATGTTATATTTTACAACATTCCTGGCGTGTCGTCGCCTGCTTCTCGATGGGGACTTTATATACGTCTATAACGTTGTATATCCTAACCTAACGCAACCTAACATCTGGGATGTAATATTTTACAACATTCCTGACGCGGCGGTCCCTATTTCACGGTGGGAACGTTATATACGTCTATAACGTTATATATCCTAGCCTACGGCAACCTAACTTGTCGAATGTAATATTTTACAACATTCCTGGCATGTCGGGCCCTACTTCTCGGTGGGAACATTGTATACGTCTAAAACGATATATATCCTAGCCTAAGGCAACCTAACATGTCGAATGTAATATTTTACAACATTCCTGTCGTGTCGTCGCCTGCTTCTCGATGGGGACATTATATACGTCTATAACGTTGTATATTCTAACCTAACGCAACCTAACATCTGGGATGTAAAATTTTACTACATTCCAGGCATGTCGGTCCCTACGTCTCGGTTGGAACGTTATATACGTCTATAACGATATATATCCTAACCTAAGGGAACCTTACATCTCGGATGTAATATTTTACAACATTCCTGGCATGTCGGTCCCTACTTCTCGATGGGGACATTATATACGTCTATAACGCTGTACATCCTAACCTAACGCAACCTATCATCTCGGATGTAATATTTTACAGCATTCCTGGCGTGTCCGCCCGTACCTCTCGGTGGGGACATTATATACGTCTATAACGTTGTATATGCTAACCTAAGGCAACCTAACATCTCGAATGTAATATTTTACAACTTTCCTGGCATGTCGGTCCCTACTCCTCTGTGGGAACATTGTATACGTCTATAACGATATATGTCCTAGCCTAATGCAACCTAACATCTCGGATGTAATATTTTACAGCATTCCTGGCGTGTCGTCGCCTGCTTCTAGCTGGGGACATTATATATGTCTATAACGTTGTATATCCTAACCTAAGGTAACCTAACATCTCGGATGTAATATTTGACAACATTCCTGGCGTGTCGGCCCGTACTTCTCGGTCGGAACATTCTATACGTCTATAAGGTTGTATATCCTAACCTAAGGGAACCTGACATCTCGGATGTAATATTTTACAACATTCTGGCGTGTCGTCGCCTGCTTCTTGATGGGGACTTTATAAACGTCTATAACGTTGTATATCCTAACCTAACGCAACCTAACATCTGGGATGTAATATTTTACAACATTCCTGGTATGTCGGGCCCTACGTCTCCGTGGGTACATTCTATATATCTATAACGTTGTATATCCTAGCCTAAGGCAACCTAACATCTCGGATGTAATATTTGACAACATTCCTGGCATGTCGGGCCCTACTTCTCGGTGGGAACATTGTATACGTCTATAACGATATATATTCAAGCCTAAGGCAACCTAACATGTCGAATGTAATATTTTACAAAATTCCTGGCGTGTCGTCGCCTGCTTCTCGATGGGGACATTATATACGTCTATAACGTTGTATATACTAACCTAACGCAACCTAACATCTGGGATGTAATATTTTACAACATTCCTGGCACGTCGGTCCCTACGTCTCGGTGGGAACGTTGAATACGTCTATAACGATATATATCCTAACCTAAGGGAACCTTACATCTCGGATGTAATATTTTACAACATTCCTGGCCTGTCGGGCCCTACTTCTCGGTGGGAACATTGTATACGTCTATAACGATATATATCCTAGCCTAAGGCAACCTAACATGTCGAATGTAATATTTTACAATATTAATGTCGTGTCGTCGCCTGCTTCTCGATGGGGACATTATATACGTCTATAACGTTGTATATTCTAACCTTACGCAACCTAACATCTGGGATGTAACATTTTACTACTTTCCTGGCGTGTCGTCGCCTACTTCTGGATGGGGACATTATATACATCTATAACGTTATATATCCTAACCTAAGGGAACCTAACATCTCGGATGTAATATTTTACAACATTCCTGGCATGTCGGTCCCTACTTCTTGGTGGAAACATTGTATACGTCTATAACGATATATATACTACCCTGAGGCAACCTAACATCTCAGATGTAATATTTTACAACATTCCTGACGCGTCGGTCCCTATTTCTCGGTGGGAACGTTATATACGTCTATAACGTTATATATCCCAGCCTACGGCAACCTAACTTGTCGAATGTAATATTTTACAACATTCCTGGCATGTCGGGCCCTACTTCTCGGTGGGAACATTGTATACGTCTATAACGATATATATCCTAGCCTAAGGCAACCTAACATGTCGAATGTAATATTTTACAACATTCCTGTCGTGTCGTCGCCTGCTTCTCGATGGGGACATTATATACGTCTATAACGTTGTATATTCTAACCTAACGCAACCTAACATCTCGGATGTAATATTTTACAACTTTCCTGGCATGTCGGTCCCTACTCCTCTGTGGGAACATTGTATACGTCTATAACGATATATGTCCTAGCCTAATGCAACCTAACATCTCGGATGTAATATTTTACAGCATTCCTGGCGTGTCGTCGCCTGCTTCTCGATGGGGACATTATATACGTCTATAACGTTGTATATTCTAACCTAACGCAACCTAACATCTGGGATGTAAAATTTTACTACATTCCTGGCGTGTCGTCGCCTTCTTCTGGATGTGGACATTATATACATCTATAACGTTATATATCCTAACCTAAGGGAACCTAACATCTTAGGTGTAATATTTTACAACATTCCTGACGCGTCGGCCGCTATTTCTCGGTGGGAATATTGTATACGTCTATAACGTTGTATATCCTAACCTAAGGTAACCTAACATCTCGGATGTAATACTTTACAACATTCCTGACGCGTCGGTCCCTACTTCTCGATGGGGACATTATATACGTCTATAACGCTGTACATCCTAACCTAACGCAACCTAACATCTCGGATGTAATATTTTACAGCATTCCTGGCGTGTCCGACCGTACCTCTCGGTGGGGACATTATATACGTCTATAACGTTGTATATGCTAACCTAAGGCAACCTAACATCTCGAATGTAATATTTTACAACTTTCCTGGCATGTCGGTCCCTACTCCTCTGTGGGAACATTGTATACGTCTATAACGATATATGTCCTAGCCTAATGCAACCTAACATCTCGGATGTAATATTTTACAACATTCCTGTTATGTCGGGCCCTACGTCTCCGTGGGTACATTCTATATGTCTATAACGTTGTATATCCTAGCCTAAGGCAACCTAACATCCCGGATGTAATATTTGACAACATTCCTGGCGTGTTAACCCGCACTTCTCGGTGAAAACATCATATACGTCTATAGCGATATATATCCTAGCCTAAGGCGATCTAACATGTCGAATGTAATATTTTACATCATTCCTGACGTGTCGGTCCCTACGTCTCGGTGGGAACATTATATACGTCTATAACGATATATATCCTAGCCTAAGGCAACCCATCATCTCGGATGTAATATTTTAAAACATTCCTGGCGCTTCGGCTGCTACTTTTCGGTGGGAACATTATATGCGGCTATAACATTACATATCCTAACGTATGGCAACATAAAATCTCGAATGTAATACATTACAACATTCCTGGCGTGTCGTCGCCTGCTACTCGATGGGGACATTATATACGTCTATAACGTTGTATATTCTAACCTTACGCAACCTAACATCTGGGATGTAACATTTTACTACTTTCCTGGCGTGTCGTCGCCTACTTCTGGATGGGGACATTATATACATCTATAACGTTATATATCCTAACCTAAGGGAACCTAACATCTCGGATGTAATATTTTACAACATTCCTGGCATGTCGGTCCCTACTTCTTGGTGGAAACATTGTATACGTCTATAACGATATATATACTACCCTGAGGCAACCTAACATCTCAGATGTAATATTTTACAACATTCCTGACGCGTCGGTCCCTATTTCTCGGTGGGAACGTTATATACGTCTATAACGTTATATATCCCAGCCTACGGCAACCTAACTTGTCGAATGTAATATTTTACAACATTCCTGGCATGTCGGGCCCTACTTCTCGGTGGGAACATTGTATACGTCTATAACGATATATATCCTAGCCTAAGGCAACCTAACATGTCGAATGTAATATTTTACAACATTCCTGTCGTGTCGTCGCCTGCTTCTCGATGGGGACATTATATACGTCTATAACGTTGTATATTCTAACCTAACGCAACCTAACATCTCGGATGTAATATTTTACAACTTTCCTGGCATGTCGGTCCCTACTCCTCTGTGGGAACATTGTATACGTCTATAACGATATATGTCCTAGCCTAATGCAACCTAACATCTCGGATGTAATATTTTACAGCATTCCTGGCGTGTCGTCGCCTGCTTCTCGATGGGGACATTATATACGTCTATAACGTTGTATATTCTAACCTAACGCAACCTAACATCTGGGATGTAAAATTTTACTACATTCCTGGCGTGTCGTCGCCTTCTTCTGGATGTGGACATTATATACATCTATAACGTTATATATCCTAACCTAAGGGAACCTAACATCTTAGGTGTAATATTTTACAACATTCCTGACGCGTCGGCCGCTATTTCTCGGTGGGAATATTGTATACGTCTATAACGTTGTATATCCTAACCTAAGGTAACCTAACATCTCGGATGTAATACTTTACAACATTCCTGACGCGTCGGTCCCTACTTCTCGATGGGGACATTATATACGTCTATAACGCTGTACATCCTAACCTAACGCAACCTAACATCTCGGATGTAATATTTTACAGCATTCCTGGCGTGTCCGACCGTACCTCTCGGTGGGGACATTATATACGTCTATAACGTTGTATATGCTAACCTAAGGCAACCTAACATCTCGAATGTAATATTTTACAACTTTCCTGGCATGTCGGTCCCTACTCCTCTGTGGGAACATTGTATACGTCTATAACGATATATGTCCTAGCCTAATGCAACCTAACATCTCGGATGTAATATTTTACAACATTCCTGTTATGTCGGGCCCTACGTCTCCGTGGGTACATTCTATATGTCTATAACGTTGTATATCCTAGCCTAAGGCAACCTAACATCCCGGATGTAATATTTGACAACATTCCTGGCGTGTTAACCCGCACTTCTCGGTGAAAACATCATATACGTCTATAGCGATATATATCCTAGCCTAAGGCGATCTAACATGTCGAATGTAATATTTTACATCATTCCTGACGTGTCGGTCCCTACGTCTCGGTGGGAACATTATATACGTCTATAACGATATATATCCTAGCCTAAGGCAACCCATCATCTCGGATGTAATATTTTAAAACATTCCTGGCGCTTCGGCTGCTACTTTTCGGTGGGAACATTATATACGGCTATAACATTACATATCCTAACGTATGGCAACATAAAATCTCGAATGTAATACATTACAACATTCCTGGCGTGTCGTCGCCTGCTACTCGATGGGGACTTTATATACGTCTATAACGTTGTATATCCTAACCTAACGCAACCTAACATCTGGGATGTAATATTTTACAACATTCCTGGCATGTCGGTCCCTACTTCTCGGTGGAAACAATGTATACGTCTATAACGATATATATCGTAGCCTAAGGCAACCCAAAATGTCGAATGTAATATTTTACAACATTCCTGTCGTGTCGCCGCCTACTTCACGAATGGGGGACATTATATAAATCTATAACGTTATATATCTTACCCTAAGGCAACCTAACACCTCGGATGTAATATTTTACAACATTCCTGGCATGTCGGTCCCTAATTCTCGGTGGGAACATTCTATATGTCTATAACGTTGTATATCCTAACCTAAGGGAACCTAACATCTCGAGTGTAATATTTTAAAACTTTCCTGGCATGTCGGTCCCCACGTCTCGGTGGGAACATTATATACGTCTATAGCGATATATATCCTAGCCTAAGGCAACCTATCATCTCGGATGTAATATTTTAAAACATTCCTGGCGCTTCGGCTGCTACTTTTCGGTGGGAACATTATATACGGCTATAACATTACATATCCTAACGTATGGCAACATAAAATCTCGGATGTTATATTTTACAACATTCCTGGCGTGTCGTCGCCTGCTTCTCGATGGGGACTTTATATACGTCTATAACGTTGTATATCCTAACCTAACGCAACCTAACATCTGGGATGTAATATTTTACAACATTCCTGGCATGTCGGTCCCTACTTCTCGGTGGAAACAATGTATACGTCTATAACGATATATATCGTAGCCTAAGGCAACCCAAAATGTCGAATGTAATATTTTACAACATTCCTGCCGTGTCGCCGCCTACTTCACGAATGGGGGACATTATATAAATCTATAACGTTATATATCTTACCCTAAGGCAACCTAACACCTCGGATGTAATATTTTACAACATTCCTGGCATGTCGGTCCCTAATTCTCGGTGGGAACATTCTATATGTCTATAACGTTGTATATCCTAACCTAAGGGAACCTAACATCTCGAGTGTAATATTTTAAAACTTTCCTGGCATGTCGGTCCCCACGTCTCGGTGGGAACATTATATACGTCTATAACGATATATATCCTAGCCTAAGGCAACCTATCATCTCGGATGTAATATTTTAAAACATTCCTGGCGCTTCGGCTGCTACTTTTCGGTGGGAACATTATATACGGCTATAACATTACATATCCTAACGTATGGCAACATAAAATCTCGGATGTTATATTTTACAACATTCCTGGCGTGTCGTTGCCTGCTTCTCGATGGGGACTTTATATACGTCTATAACGTTGTATATCCTAACCTAACGCAACCTAACATCTGGGATGTAATATTTTACAACATTCCTGGCATGTCGGTCCCTACTTCTCGGTGGAAACAATGTATACGTCTATAACGATATATATCGTAGCCTAAGGCAACGCAAAATGTCGAATGTAATACTTTACAACATTCCTGCCGTGTCGCCGCCTACTTCACGAATGGGGACATTATATAAATCTATAACGTTATATATCTTACCCTAAGGCAACCTAACACCTCGGATGTAATATTTTACAACATTCCTGGCATGTCGGTCCCTAATTCTCGGTGGGAACATTCTATATGTCTATAACGTTGTATATCCTAACCTAAGGGAACCTAACATCTCGAGTGTAATATTTTAAAACTTTCCTGGCATGTCGGTCCCTACGTCTCGGTGGGAACATTATATACGTATATAACGATATATATCCTAACCTAAGGCAACCTAACATCTCGGATGTAATATTTTACAACATTACTGGCGCTTCGGCTGCTACTTTTCGGTGGGAACGTTATATACGTCTATAACGTTACATATCCTAACTTATGGCATCATAACATCTCGGATGTTACATTTTACAACATTCCTGGCGTGTCGTCGCCTGCTCCTCGATGGAGACATTATATACGTGTATAACGTTGTATATCCTAACGTAACGCAACCTAACATCTGGAATGTAATACATTACAACATTCCTGGCGTGTCGTCGCCTGCTTCTCGATGGGGACATTATATACGTCTATAACGTTGTATATTCTAACCTAACGCAACCTAACATCTGGGATGTAATATTTTACAACATTCCTGGCATGTCGGTCCCTACGTCTCCGTGGGTACATTATATACGTCTATAACGTTGTATATCCTAACCTAACGCAACCTAACA
Source organism: Xylocopa violacea (assembly GCA_963969225.1). NCBI lineage: Eukaryota > Metazoa > Arthropoda > Insecta > Hymenoptera > Apidae > Xylocopa > Xylocopa violacea. The sequence goes on from CAXAJV010000832.1 coordinate 513,618, forward strand.
TCTGGGATGTAATATTTTAAAACATTCTGGCTTGTCGTCGCCTGCTTCTCGATGGGGACATTATATACGTCTATAACGTTGTATATACTAACCTAACGCAACCTAACATCTGGGATGTAATATTCTACAACATTCCTGGCATGTCGGTCCCTACGTCTCCGTGGGTACATTATATACGTCTGTAACTTTGTATATCCTACCCTAACGCAACCTAACATCTGGGATGTAATATTTCACAACATTCCTGGCATGTCGGTCCCTACGTCTCCGTGGGTACATTATATACATCTATAACGTTGTATATCCTAACCTAACGCAACCTAACATCTGGGATGTAATATTTTAAGACATTCCTGGCATGTCGGTCCCCACGTCTCGGTGGGAACATTATATACGTCTATAACGATATATATCCTAGCCTAAGGCAACCTATCATCTCGGATGTAATATTTTAAAACATTCCTGGCGCTTCGGCTGCTACTTTTCGGTGGGAACATTATATACGGCTATAACATTACATATCCTAACGTATGGCAACATAAAATCTCGGATGTTATATTTTACAACATTCCTGGCGTGTCGTTGCCTGCTTCTCGATGGGGACTTTATATACGTCTATAACGTTGTATATCCTAACCTAACGCAACCTAACATCTGGGATGTAATATTTTACAACATTCCTGGCATGTCGGTCCCTACTTCTCGGTGGAAACAATGTATACGTCTATAACGATATATATCGTAGCCTAAGGCAACGCAAAATGTCGAATGTAATACTTTACAACATTCCTGCCGTGTCGCCGCCTACTTCACGAATGGGGACATTATATAAATCTATAACGTTATATATCTTACCCTAAGGCAACCTAACACCTCGGATGTAATATTTTACAACATTCCTGGCATGTCGGTCCCTAATTCTCGGTGGGAACATTCTATATGTCTATAACGTTGTATATCCTAACCTAAGGGAACCTAACATCTCGAGTGTAATATTTTAAAACTTTCCTGGCATGTCGGTCCCTACGTCTCGGTGGGAACATTATATACGTATATAACGATATATATCCTAACCTAAGGCAACCTAACATCTCGGATGTAATATTTTACAACATTACTGGCGCTTCGGCTGCTACTTTTCGGTGGGAACGTTATATACGTCTATAACGTTACATATCCTAACCTATGGCATCATAACATCTCGGATGTTACATTTTACAACATTCCTGGCGTGTCGTCGCCTGCTCCTCGATGGAGACATTATATACGTGTATAACGTTGTGTATCCTAACGTAACGCAACCTAACATCTGGAATGTAATACATTACAACATTCCTGGCGTGTCGTCGCCTGCTTCTCGATGGGGACATTATATACGTCTATAACGTTGTATATTCTAACCTAACGCAACCTAACATCTGGGATGTAATATTTTACAACATTCCTGGCATGTCGGTCCCTACGTCTCCGTGGGTACATTATATACGTCTATAACGTTGTATATCCTAACCTAACGCAACCTAACATCTGGGATGTAATATTTTAAAACATTCTGGCTTGTCGTCGCCTGCTTCTCGATGGGGACATTATATACGTCTATAACGTTGTATATACTAACCTAACGCAACCTAACATCTGGGATGTAATATTCTACAACATTCCTGGCATGTCGGTCCCTACGTCTCCGTGGGTACATTATATACGTCTGTAACTTTGTATATCCTACCCTAACGCAACCTAACATCTGGGATGTAATATTTCACAACATTCCTGGCATGTCGGTCCCTACGTCTCCGTGGGTACATTATATACATCTATAACGTTGTATATCCTAACCTAACGCAACCTAACATCTGGGATGTAATATTTTAAGACATTCCTGGCATGTCGGTCCCCACGTCTCGGTGGGAACATTATATACGTCTATAACGATATATATCCTAGCCTAAGGCAACCTATCATCTCGGATGTAATATTTTAAAACATTCCTGGCGCTTCGGCTGCTACTTTTCGGTGGGAACATTATATACGGCTATAACATTACATATCCTAACGTATGGCAACATAAAATCTCGGATGTTATATTTTACAACATTCCTGGCGTGTCGTTGCCTGCTTCTCGATGGGGACTTTATATACGTCTATAACGTTGTATATCCTAACCTAACGCAACCTAACATCTGGGATGTAATATTTTACAACATTCCTGGCATGTCGGTCCCTACTTCTCGGTGGAAACAATGTATACGTCTATAACGATATATATCGTAGCCTAAGGCAACGCAAAATGTCGAATGTAATACTTTACAACATTCCTGCCGTGTCGCCGCCTACTTCACGAATGGGGACATTATATAAATCTATAACGTTATATATCTTACCCTAAGGCAACCTAACACCTCGGATGTAATATTTTACAACATTCCTGGCATGTCGGTCCCTAATTCTCGGTGGGAACATTCTATATGTCTATAACGTTGTATATCCTAACCTAAGGGAACCTAACATCTCGAGTGTAATATTTTAAAACTTTCCTGGCATGTCGGTCCCTACGTCTCGGTGGGAACATTATATACGTATATAACGATATATATCCTAACCTAAGGCAACCTAACATCTCGGATGTAATATTTTACAACATTACTGGCGCTTCGGCTGCTACTTTTCGGTGGGAACGTTATATACGTCTATAACGTTACATATCCTAACTTATGGCATCATAATATCTCGGATGTTACATTTTACAACATTCCTGGCGTGTCGTCGCCTGCTCCTCGATGGAGACATTATATACGTGTATACCGTTGTATATCCTAACGTAACGCAACCTAACATCTGGAATGTAATACATTACAACATTCCTTCCGTGTCGTCGCCTGCTTCTCGATGGGGACATTATATACGTCTATAACGTTGTATATTCTAACCTAACGCAACCTAACATCTGGGATGTAATATTTTACAACATTCCTGGCATGTCGGTCCCTACGTCTCCGTGGGTACATTATATACGTCTATAACGTTGTATATCCTAACCTAACGCAACCAAACATCTGGGATGTAATATTTTAAAACATTCCTGGCATGACGGTCCCTACGTCTCGGTGGGAAGATTATATACGTCTATAACGATATATATCCTAACCTAAGGCAATCTAACATCTCGGATGTAATATTTTAAAACATTCCTGGCGCTTCGGCTGCTACCTTTCGGTGGGAACATTATATACGGCTATAACGTTACATATCCTAACGTATGGCAACATAAAATCTCGGATGTTATATTTTACAACATTCCTGGCGTGTCATGGCCTGCTTCTCGATGGGGACTTTATATACGTCTATAACGTTGTATATCCTAACCTAACGCAACCTAACATCTGGGACGTAATATTTTACAACAATCCTGGCATGTCGGTCCCTACGTCTCGGTGGGAACGTTATATACGTCTATAACGATATATATCCTAACCTAAGGGAACCTTACATCTCGGATGTAATATTTTACACCATTCCTGGCATGTCGGGCCCTACTTCTCGGTGGGAACATTGTATACGTCTATAACGTTATATATCCTAGCCTACGGCAACCTAACTTGTCGAATGTAATATTTTACAACATTCCTGGCGTGTCGTCGCCTACTTCTCGATGGGGACATTATATACATCTATAACGTTGTATATTCTAACCTAACACAACCTAACATCTGGGATGTAACATTTTACTACATTCTGGCTTGTCGTCGCCTGCTTCTCGATGCGGACATTATATACGTCTATAACGTTGTATATACTAACCTAACGCAACCTAACATCTGGGATGTAATATTCTACAACATTCCTGGCATGTCGGTCCCTACGTCTCCGTGGGTACATTATATACGTCTGTAACTTTGTATATCCTACCCTAACGCAACCTAACATCTGGGATGTAATATTTCACAACATTCCTGGCATGTCGGTCCCTACGTCTCCGTTGGTACATTATATACATCTATAACGTTGTATATCCTAACCTAACGCAACCTAACATCTGGGATGTAATATTTTAAAACATTCCTGGCATGTTGGTCCCTACGTCTCGGTGGGAACATTATATACGTCTATAACGATATATATCCTAACCTAAGGCAACCTAACATCTCGGATGTAATATTTTAAAACATTCCTGGCGCTTCGGCTGCTACTTTTCGGTGGGAACATTATATACGGCTATAACGTTACATATCCTAACGTATGGCAACATAAAATCTCGGATGTTATATTTTACAACATTCCTGGCGTGTCGTCGCCTGCTTCTCGATGGGGACTTTATATACGTCTACAACGTTGTATGTCCTAACCTAAGGCAACCTAACATCTCGGATGTAATATTTTACAACATTCTGGCGTGTCGTCGCCTGCTTCTCGATGGGGACATTATATACGTCTATAACGTTGTATATACTAACCTAACGCAACCTAACATCTGGGATGTAATATTTTACAGCATTCCTGGCATGTCGGTCCCTACGTCTCCGTGGGTACATTATATACGTCTGTGACTTTGTATAACCTACCCTAACGCAACCTAACATCTGGGATGTAATATTTTAAAACATTCCTGGCATGTCGGCCCCTACGTCTCGGTGGGAACATTATATACGTCTATGACGATATATAGCCTAACATAAGGCAACCTAACACCTCTGATGTAATATTTTACAACATTCCTGGCGCTTCGGCTGCTACTCTTCGGTGGGAATATTATATACGTCTATAACGTTACATATCCTAACGTATGGCAACATAACATCTCGGATGATATATTTTACAACATTCCTGGCGTGTCGTCGCCTGCTTCTCGATGGGGACTTTATAAACGTCTATAACGTTGTATATCCTACCCTAACGCAACCTAACATCTGGGATGTAATATTTTAAAACATTCCTGGCATGTCGGTCCCTACGTCTGGGTGAGAACATTATATACGTCTATGACGATTTATAGCCTAACCTAAGGCAACCTAACATCTCGGATGTAATATTTTACAACATTCCTGGCGCTTCGGCTGCTACTTTTCGGTGGGAACATTATATACGTCTATAACGTTACATATCCTAGCCTAAGGCAACCTAACATCTCGGATGTAATATTTTACAACATTCCTGACGCGTCGGTCCCTATTTCTCGGTGGGAACATTATATACGTCTATAACGTTATATATCCTAGCCTACGGCAACCTAACTTGTCGAATGTAATATTTTACAACATTCCTGGCGTGTCGTCGCCTACTTCTCGATGGGGACATTATATACATCTATAACATTATATATCCTAACCTAAGGGAACCTAACATCTCGGATGTAGTATTTTCCAACATTCCGGGCCGGTCGGTCCCTACTTCTCGGTGGGCACATTACATACGTCTATAACGTAATATAACCTAACCTAACACATCTAGAATCTCGCTGGTAATGTTTTACAGAATCTCGTTCTTGTCCTCCCGTACGTCACGGTGCCGACATTGTATACGTCTATAACGTTATATATCCTCACCTAAGGCAACCTAACATCTCGAATGTAGTATTTTACAACATTCCAGGTGGGTCGGCTCCTACTTCTCGGTGGGAACATTATATACGTCTAGAACGTTATATACCCCAACCCAAGGCATCCTAATATCTCGGGTGTAGTATTTTCCAACATTCCTGGCGGGTCGGCCTCTACTTCTCGGTGGGAACATTATATACGTCTATAACGTAATATAACCTAACCTAACACATCTAGCCCCTCGCTGGTAATGTTTTGCTGAATCTCGCTCGTGTCGTCACGTACGTCTCGGTGGGAACATTGTATGCGTCTACAACGTTATATATCCTAACCTAAGGCAATCTAACATCTCGGATGTAGTATTTTCCAACATTCCTGGCGGGTCGGCATCTACTTCTCGGTGGTAACATTATATACGTCTATAACCTAATATAACCTAACCTAATCCATCTAGACTCTCGCTGGTAATGTTTTACAGAATCCCGGTCGTGTTGTCCCGCACGTCTCGCTGGGGACACTATATACGTCTGAAACGTTATACATCCTAACCTAACGCAACCTAACGTCTGGGATGTAATATTTTACAACATTCCTGGCATGTCGGTACCTACGTCTCGGTGGGAACATTCTATACGTCTATAACGTTGTATATCCTAACCGAAGGCAACCTAACATCTCGGATGTAATATTTTACTACACTCCTGGCGCGGCGGCACCTACTCCTCGGTGGGAACAGTATATACGTCTAAAACGTTATATATCCTAACCTAAGGCAACCTAACATGCCGATTGTAATATTTTACAACATTCCCGGCACTTCGGTCCCTACTTCTCTGTGGTTACATTATATACGTCTATAAGGTTATATATCCTAGCCTAAGGCAACCTAACATCTCGGATGTAATATTTTACGACATTCCTGGCATGTCGGTCCCTACTTCTCGGTGGGAACATTCTATACGTCTATAACGTTGTATATCCTAACCTATGGGAACCTAACATCTCGGGTGTAATATTTTAGAACTTTCCTGACGCGTCGGTCCCTATTTCTCGTTGGGAACATTATATACGTCTATAACGTTATATATCCTAGCCTAAGGCAACCTAACATCTCGGATGTAATATTTGACAACATTCCTGGCGTGTCCGCCCGTACTTCTCGGTGGGGACATTATATACGTCTATAACGATATATATCCTAACCTAAGGCAACCTAACATCTCGGATGTAATATTTTACAACATTCTGGCGTGTCGTCGCCTGCTTCTCGATGAGGACATTATATACGGCTATAACGTTGTATATCCTAACCTAACGCAACCTAACGTCTGGGATGTAATATTTTACAACATTCCTGGCGTGTCGTCGCCTGCTTCCCGATGGGGACATTATGTGCATCTATAACGTTGTCTATCCTAACCTAAGGGAACCTAACATCTCGGGTGTAATATTTTACAACTTTCCTGACGCGTCGGCATCTATTTCTCGGTGGGAACATTATATACGTCTATAACGATATATATCCTAACCTAAGGCAACCTAACATCTCGGATGTAATATTTTACAACATTCCTGGCATGTCGGCCACTACGTCTCGGTGGGAACATTATATACGTCTATAACGTTGTATATCCTAACCTAAGGGAACCTAACATCTCGGATGTAATATTTTACAACATTCTGGCGTGTCGTCGCCTGCTTCGCGATGGGGACATTATACACGTCTATAACGTTGAATATCCTAACCTAAAGCAACCTAACATCTGGGTTGTAATATTTTACAAGATCCCTGGCATGTCGGTCCCCACGTCTCGGTGGGAACATTATATACGTCTATAACGTTGTATATACTAACCTAACGCAACCTAACATCTGGGATGTAATATTTTACAACATTCCTGGCATGTCGGTCCCTACTTCTCGGTGGAAACAATGTATACGTCTATAGCGATATATATCCTAGCCTAAGGCAACCCAACATGTCGAATGTAATATTTTACAACATTCCTGGCATGTCGGACCATACTTCTCGGTGGGAACATTCTATACGTCTATAACGTTGTATATCCTAACCTAAGGCAACGTAACATCTCGGGTGTAATATTTTACAACATTCCTGACGCGCCGGCCCCTATTTCTCGGTGGGAACATTCTATACGTCTATAACGTTGTATATCCTAACCTAAGGGAACCTAACATCTCGGGTGTAATATTTTACAACATTCCTGACGCGTCGGTCCCTCTTTCTCGGTGGGAACATTATATACGTCTATAACATTATATATTCTAGCCTAAGGCAACCTACCTTGTAGAATGTAATATTTTACAACATTCCTGGCGTGTCGTCGCCTACTTCTCGATGGGGACATTATATACATCTATAACGTTGTATATCCTATCCTAAGGCAACCTAACATCTCGGATGTAATATTTGACAACATTCCTGGCGTGTTAGACCGCACTTCTCGGTGGGAACATCATATACGTCTATAACGTTATATATCCTGTCGTAAGGCAACATAACATCTCGGATGTAATATTTTACAACATTCCTGGCGGGTCATCGCCCGCTTCTCGATGGGGACATTATATACGTCTATAACGTTGAATATCGTAACCTAAGGCAACCTAACATCTCGGATGTAATATTTTACAACATTCCTGGCATGTGGGACCCTACTTCTCGGTGGGAGCATTCTATACGTCTATAACGTTGTATATCCTAACCTAAGGGAACCTAACATCTCGGATGTAATATTTTAAAACATTCCGGGCATGTCGGTCCCTGCGTCTCGGTGGGAACATAATATACGTCTATAACGATATATATCCTAACCTAAGGCAACCTAACATCTCGGATGTAATATTTTACAACATTCCTGACGCGTCGGCCCCTATTTCTCGGTGGGAACATTCTATACGTCTATAACGTTATATATGCTAGCCTAAGGCAACCTGACATCTCGGATGAAATATTTGACAACATTCCTGCGTGTTAGCGCGTACTTCTCGGTGGGAACATCATATACGTCTATAACGTTATATATCCTGTCGTAAGGCAACATAACATCTCGGATGTAATATTTTTAAAACATTCCTGGCGTGTCGTCGCCTACTTCTCGATGGGGACGTTATATACGTCTATAACGTTGTATATCCTAACCTAACTCAACCTAACATCTGTGATGTAATATTTTACAACATTCCTGGCATGTCGGTCCCTACGTCTCCGTGGGTACATTATATACGTCTATAACGTTGTATATACTAGCCTAACGCAACCTAACATCTAGGATGTAATATTTTAAAACATTCCGGGCATGTCGGTCCCGGCGTCTCGGTGGGAACATAATATACGTCTATAACGATATATATCCTAACCTAAGGCAACCTAACATCTCGACTGTAGTATTTTACAACATTCCAGGCGGGTCGGCCGTTACTTCTGAGTGGGAGCATTATATACGTCTATATCGTAATATAACCAAACCTATCCCATTTTGCCTCTCGGTGATAATGTTTTACAGAATTCCGTTCGTGTCGTCCCGTACGTCCCGGTGCGGACATTATGTAAGTCTATAACGTTATATTTCGTAACCTTAGGCAACCAGCACTTCTGATGTAATGTTCTACAACATTCCTGGCGCTTCGGCCCCTATTTCTCGGTGGGAACGTTATATACGTCTATAACGATATATATCATAGCCTAAGGCAACCTAACGTCTCTACCGTAATATTTTACAACATTCCTGGCTCGACGGCTGCTACTTCTCGGTGGGAACATTATATACGTCTATAACGTATTTATATCCTAACCTAAGGCACCCTAACATGTCGAGGGTATTATTTTACAACATTCCTGGCGTGTCGGCCAGTACTTCTCGGTGGGAATATCATATACGTCTATAACGTTATATATCCTAACCTAAGAGCAACCTAACATGTCGAATGTAATATTTTACAACATTCCCGGCGCTTCGGCCCCTACTTCTCGGTGGGAACATTATATACGTCTATAACGCTATATATCCTACCTTAAGGCAACCTAACATCTCGGATGTAATATTTTACAACATTCCTGTCTCGTCGGCCCCTACTTCTCGGTGGGAACATTATATACGTCTATAACGTTATATATCCTAACCTGAGGCAACCTAACTTGTCGAACGTAATATTTTACAACATTCCTGGCTCATCGGCCCCTACTTCTCGGTGGGAACAATATATACGTCTATAACGTTATATATCCTAACCTAAGGCAACCTAACACATCGGATGTAATGTCCTGCAACATTCCTGGCTTATCGGCCCCCACTTCTCGGTGGCAACACTATATACTTCTATAACGTTATATATCCTAACTTAAGGCAACCTAACATCTCGGGTGTAATATTTTACAACATTCCTGACGCGCCGGCCCCTATTTCTCGGTGGGAACATTCTATACGTCTATAACGTTGTATATCCTAACCTAAGGGAACCTAACATCCCGGGTGTAATATTTTACAACATTCCTGACGCGTCGGTCCCTCTTTCTCGGTGGGAACATAATATACGTCTATAACATTATATATCCTAGCCTAAGGCAACCTACCTTGTAGAATGTAATATTTTACAACATTCCTGGCGTGTCGTCGCCTACTTCTCGATGGGGACATTATATACATCTATAACGTTGTATATCCTAACCATAGGCAACCTAACACCTCGGATGTAATATTTTACAACATTCCTGGCATGTCGGTCACTACGTCTCGGTGGGAAAATTATATACGTCTATATCGTTGTATATACTAACCTAACGCAACCAGACATCTAGGATGTAATATTTTAAAACATTCCGGGCATGTCGGTCCCTGCGTCTCGGTGGGAACATAATATACGTATATAACGATATATATCCTAACCTAAGGCAACCTAACATCTCGGATGTAATATTTTACAACATTCCTGGCGCTTCGGCTACCACTTTTCGGTGGGAACATTATATACGTCTATAAAGATATATATCCTAACCTAAGGCAACCTAACATCTCGGATGTAATATTTTACAACATTCCTGGCGCTTCGGCTGCTACTTTTCGGTGGGAACATTATATACGTCTATAACATTACATATCATAACGTATGGCAACATAAAATCTCGGATGTTATATTTTACAACATTCCTGGCGTGTCGTCGCCTGCTTCTCGATGGGGACTTTATATACGTCTATAACGTTGCATATCCTAACCTAACGCAACCTAACATCTGGGATGTAATATGTTACAACATTCGTGGCATGTCGGTTCCTACGTCTCGGTGGGAACGTTATATACGTCTATAACGATATATATCCTAACCTAAGGGAACCTAACATCTCGGATGTAATATTTTACAACATTCCTGACGCGTCGGCCCCTATTTCTCGGTGGGAACATTCTATACGTCTATAACGTTATATATCCTAGCCTAAGGCAACCTAACATCTCGGATGTAATATTTTACTACATTCCTGGCGCGCCGGCCCCCACTTCTCAGTGGGAACATTATATACGTCTATATCGCTTTATATAATAGCCTAAGGCAACCTAACATGTCGAGCATAATATTTTACAACATTCCTGGCTCGTCGGCCCCTACTTTTCGGTGGGACATTATATACGTCTGTAACGCTATATATCCTAGCCTAAGGCAACCTAACTTGTCGAGCGTAAAATTTTACCACATTCCTGGCTCGTCGGCCCCTACTTCTCGGTGGGAACATTATATACGTCTATAACGTTACATTTCCTAGCCTAAGGCAATCCTAACATCTCGGATGTAATATTTTACAACATTCCTGGCGCGTCGGCCCCTACTTCTCGGTGGGAACATTATATAAGTCTATAACGTTATATCTCCTAACATAAGGCAACCTAACATCTCGGATGTAATATGTTACTACATTCCTGGCACGTCGGCCCCTACTTCTCGGTGGGAACATTATATACGTCTATAACGTGATATATCCTAGCCTAAGGCAATCCTAACGTCTTGGAAGTAATATTTTACAACATTCCTGGCGCGTCCGCACCTCCTTCTCGGTGGGAACATTATGTACGTCTATAACATTATATATCCTAACCTAAGGGAACCTAAGACCTCGGATGTAATGTTTTACAACATTCCTGGCGTGTCGGCACCTATTTCTCGTTGGGAACATTATATATGTCTATAACGCTATATGTCCTAGCCTGAGACTACCTAACATGTCGAATATAATATTTTACAATATTCCTGGCGCGTCGGCAACTACTTCTCGGTGGGAACTGTATATACGTCTATAACGTTATATATCCTAGCCTAAGGCGACCTAAATGTCGAATGTAATGTTTTACATCATTCCCGCTGTGTCGGCCCGTAGTTCCCGGTGGTAACAATACATACGACTATAACGGTATATATCCTACCCTAAGTCAACCTAACATCTCGGATGTAATATTTTACAACATTCCTGACATGTCGGTCCCTACTTCTCTGTGGGAACATTGTATACGTCTAAAACGTTGTATATCCTAACCTAAAGCAACCTAACATCTGGGATGTAATATTTTACAAGATTCCTGGCATGTCGGTCCCCACGTCTCGGTGGGAACATTATATACGTCTATAACGATATATATCCTAGCCTAAGGCAACCTAACATCCGAATGTAATATTTTACAATATTCCTGGCGTGTCGTCGCCTGCTTCTCGATGGGGACATTATATTCGTCTATAACGTTATATATCCTAACCTGAGGCAACCTAACTTGTCGAACGTAATATTTTACAACATTCCTGGCTCATCGGCCCCTACTTCTCGGTGGGAACAATATATACGTCTATAACGTTATATATCCTAACCTAAGGCAACCTAACACATCGGATGTAATGTCCTGCAACATTCCTGGCTTATCGGCCCCCACTTCTCGGTGGCAACACTATATACTTCTATAACGTTATATATCCTAACTTAAGGCAACCTAACATCTCGGGTGTAATATTTTACAACATTCCTGACGCGCCGGCCCCTATTTCTCGGTGGGAACATTCTATACGTCTATAACGTTGTATATCCTAACCTAAGGGAACCTAACATCCCGGGTGTAATATTTTACAACATTCCTGACGCGTCGGTCCCTCTTTCTCGGTGGGAACATAATATACGTCTATAACATTATATATCCTAGCCTAAGGCAACCTACCTTGTAGAATGTAATATTTTACAACATTCCTGGCGTGTCGTCGCCTACTTCTCGATGGGGACATTATATACATCTATAACGTTGTATATCCTAACCATAGGCAACCTAACACCTCGGATGTAATATTTTACAACATTCCTGGCATGTCGGTCACTACGTCTCGGTGGGAAAATTATATACGTCTATATCGTTGTATATACTAACCTAACGCAACCAGACATCTAGGATGTAATATTTTAAAACATTCCGGGCATGTCGGTCCCTGCGTCTCGGTGGGAACATAATATACGTATATAACGATATATATCCTAACCTAAGGCAACCTAACATCTCGGATGTAATATTTTACAACATTCCTGGCGCTTCGGCTACCACTTTTCGGTGGGAACATTATATACGTCTATAAAGATATATATCCTAACCTAAGGCAACCTAACATCTCGGATGTAATATTTTACAACATTCCTGGCGCTTCGGCTGCTACTTTTCGGTGGGAACATTATATACGTCTATAACATTACATATCATAACGTATGGCAACATAAAATCTCGGATGTTATATTTTACAACATTCCTGGCGTGTCGTCGCCTGCTTCTCGATGGGGACTTTATATACGTCTATAACGTTGCATATCCTAACCTAACGCAACCTAACATCTGGGATGTAATATGTTACAACATTCGTGGCATGTCGGTTCCTACGTCTCGGTGGGAACGTTATATACGTCTATAACGATATATATCCTAACCTAAGGGAACCTAACATCTCGGATGTAATATTTTACAACATTCCTGACGCGTCGGCCCCTATTTCTCGGTGGGAACATTCTATACGTCTATAACGTTATATATCCTAGCCTAAGGCAACCTAACATCTCGGATGTAATATTTTACTACATTCCTGGCGCGCCGGCCCCCACTTCTCAGTGGGAACATTATATACGTCTATATCGCTTTATATAATAGCCTAAGGCAACCTAACATGTCGAGCATAATATTTTACAACATTCCTGGCTCGTCGGCCCCTACTTTTCGGTGGGACATTATATACGTCTGTAACGCTATATATCCTAGCCTAAGGCAACCTAACTTGTCGAGCGTAAAATTTTACCACATTCCTGGCTCGTCGGCCCCTACTTCTCGGTGGGAACATTATATACGTCTATAACGTTACATTTCCTAGCCTAAGGCAATCCTAACATCTCGGATGTAATATTTTACAACATTCCTGGCGCGTCGGCCCCTACTTCTCGGTGGGAACATTATATAAGTCTATAACGTTATATCTCCTAACATAAGGCAACCTAACATCTCGGATGTAATATGTTACTACATTCCTGGCACGTCGGCCCCTACTTCTCGGTGGGAACATTATATACGTCTATAACGTGATATATCCTAGCCTAAGGCAATCCTAACGTCTTGGAAGTAATATTTTACAACATTCCTGGCGCGTCCGCACCTCCTTCTCGGTGGGAACATTATGTACGTCTATAACATTATATATCCTAACCTAAGGGAACCTAAGACCTCGGATGTAATGTTTTACAACATTCCTGGCGTGTCGGCACCTATTTCTCGTTGGGAACATTATATATGTCTATAACGCTATATGTCCTAGCCTGAGACTACCTAACATGTCGAATATAATATTTTACAATATTCCTGGCGCGTCGGCAACTACTTCTCGGTGGGAACTGTATATACGTCTATAACGTTATATATCCTAGCCTAAGGCGACCTAAATGTCGAATGTAATGTTTTACATCATTCCCGCTGTGTCGGCCCGTAGTTCCCGGTGGTAACAATACATACGACTATAACGGTATATATCCTACCCTAAGTCAACCTAACATCTCGGATGTAATATTTTACAACATTCCTGACATGTCGGTCCCTACTTCTCTGTGGGAACATTGTATACGTCTAAAACGTTGTATATCCTAACCTAAAGCAACCTAACATCTGGGATGTAATATTTTACAAGATTCCTGGCATGTCGGTCCCCACGTCTCGGTGGGAACATTATATACGTCTATAACGATATATATCCTAGCCTAAGGCAACCTAACATCCGAATGTAATATTTTACAATATTCCTGGCGTGTCGTCGCCTGCTTCTCGATGGGGACATTATATTCGTCTATAACGTTGTATATTCTAACCTAACGCAACCTAACATCTGGGATGTAATATTTTACAACATTCCTGGCGTGTCGTCGCCTACTTCTGGATGGGGACATTATATACATCTCTAATGTTATATGTCCTAACCTAAGGGAACCTAACATCTCGGATGTAATATTTTACAACATTCCTGGCGCTTCGGCTACCACTTTTCGGTGGGAACATTATATACGTCTATAAAGATATATATCCTAACCTAAGGCAACCTAACATCTCGGATGTAATATTTTACAACATTCCTGGCGCTTCGGCTGCTACTTTTCGGTGGGAACATTATATACGTCTATAACATTACATATCATAACGTATGGCAACATAAAATCTCGGATGTTATATTTTACAACATTCCTGGCGTGTCGTCGCCTGCTTCTCGATGGGGACTTTATATACGTCTATAACGTTGCATATCCTAACCTAACGCAACCTAACATCTGGGATGTAATATGTTACAACATTCTTGGCATGTCGGTTCCTACGTCTCGGTGGGAACGTTATATACGTCTATAACGATATATATCCTAACCTAAGGGAACCTAACATCTCGGATGTAATATTTTACAACATTCCTGACGCGTCGGCCCCTATTTCTCGGTGGGAACATTCTATACGTCTATAACGTTATATATCCTAGCCTAAGGCAACCTAACATCTCGGATGTAATATTTTACTACATTCCTGGCGCGCCGGCCCCCACTTCTCAGTGGGAACATTATATACGTCTATATCGCTTTATATCATAGCCTAAGGCAACCTAACATGTCGAGCGTAATATTTTACAACATTCCTGGCTCGTCGGCCCCTGCTTCTCGGTGGGAACAGTATATCCGTCTATAACGTTATATATCCTAACCTAAGGCAACTTAACATGTCGAATGTAATATTTCACCACATTCCTGGCACGTTGGCCCCTACTTCTCGGTGGGAACATTATATACGTCTATAACGTTACATATCCTAGCCTAAGGCAACCTAACATCTCGGATGTAATATTTTACTACATTCCTGGCGCGCCGGCCCCTACTTTTCGGTGGGAACATTATATACGTCTGTAACGCTATATATCCTAGGCTAAGGCAACCTAACTTGTCGAGCGTAAAATTTTACCACATTCCTGGCTCGTCGGCCTCTACCTATCGGTGGGAACATTATATACGTCTATAACGTTATATATCCTAACCTAAGGCAACCTAACATCTCGGATGTAATATTTTACTACATTCCTGGCGCGCCGGCCCCCACTTCCCGGTGGGATCATTATATACGTCTATATCGCTTTATATAATAGCCTAAGGCAACCTAACATGTCGAGCATAATATTTTACAACATTCCTGGCTCGTCGGCCCCTACTTTTCGGTGGGAACATTATATACGTCTGTAACGCTATATATCCTAGCCTAAGGCAACCTAACTTGTCGAGCGTAAAATTTTACCACATTCCTGGCTCGTCGGCCCCTACTTCTCGGTGGGAACATTATATACGTCTATAACGTTACATTTCCTAGCCTAAGGCAATCCTAACATCTCGGATGTAATATTTTACAACATTCCTGGCGCGTCGGCCCCTACTTCTCGGTGGGAACATTATATAAGTCTATAACGTTATATCTCCTAACATAAGGCAACCTAACATCTCGGATGTAATATGTTACTGCATTCCTGGCACGTCGGCCCCTACTTCTCGGTGGGAACATTATATACGTCTATAACGTGATATATCCTAGCCTAAGGCAATCCTAACGTCTTGGAAGTAATATTTTACAACATTCCTGGCGCGTCCGCACCTCCTTCACGGTGGGAACATTATGTACGTCTATAACATTATATATCCTAACCTAAGGGAACCTAACACCTCGGATGTAATGTTTTACAACATTCCTGGCGTGTCGGCACCTATTTCTCGTTGGGAACATTATATATGTCTATAACGCTATATGTCCTAGCCTGAGACTACCTAACATGTCGAATATAATATTTTACAATATTCCTGGCGCGTCGGCAACTACTTCTCGGTGGGATCTGTATATACGTCTATAACGTTATATATCCTAGCCTAAGGCGACCTAAAATGTCGAATGTAATGTTTTACATCATTCCCGCTGTGTCGGCCCGTAGTTCCCGGTGGTAACAATACATACGACTATAACGGTATATATCCTACCCTAAGTCAACCTAACATCTCGGATGTAATATTTTACAACATTCCTGACATGTCGGTCCCTACTTCTCTGTGGGAACATTGTATACGTCTAAAACGTTGTATATCCTAACCTAAAGCAACCTAACATCTGGGATGTAATATTTTACAAGATTCCTGGCATGTCGGTCCCCACGTCTCGGTGGGAACATTATATACGTCTATAACGATATATATCCTAGCCTAAGGCAACCTAACATCCGAATGTAATATTTTACAATATTCCTGGCGTGTCGTCGCCTGCTTCTCGATGGGGACATTATATACGCCTTTAAGGTTGTATATTCTAACCTAACGCAACCTAACATCTGGGATGTAATGTGTTACAACATTCCTGGCGCGTCGGCCCCTACTTCTCGTTGGGAACATTATATAAGTCTATAACGTTATATCTCCTAACATAAGGCAACCTAACATCTCGGATGTAATATGTTACTACATTCCTGGCACGTCGGCCCCTACTTCTCGGTGGGAACATTATATACGTCTATAACGTGATATATCCTAGCCTAAGGCAATCCTAACGTCTTGGAAGTAATATTTTACAACATTCCTGGCGCGTCCGCACCTCCTTCTCGGTGGGAACATTATGTACGTCTATAACATTATATATCCTAACCTAAGGGAACCTAACACCTCGGATGTAATGTTTTACAACATTCCTGGCGTGTCGGCACCTATTTCTCGTTGGGAACATTATATATGTCTATAACGCTATATGTCCTAGCCTGAGACTACCTAACATGTCGAATATAATATTTTACAATATTCCTGGCGCGTCGGCAACTACTTCTCGGTGGGAACTGTATATACGTCTATAACGTTATATATCCTAGCCTAAGGCGACCTAAAATGTCGAATGTAATGTTTTACATCATTCCCGCTGTGTCGGCCCGTAGTTCCCGGTGGTAACAATACATACGACTATAACGGTATATATCCTACCCTAAGTCAACCTAACATCTCGGATGTAATATTTTACATTCCTGACATGTCGGTCCCTACTTCTCTGTGGGAACATTGTATACGTCTAAAACGTTGTATATCCTAACCTAAAGCAACCTAACATCTGGGATGTAATATTTTACAAGATTCCTGGCATGTCGGTCCCCACGTCTCGGTGGGAACATTATATACGTCTATAACGATATATATCCTAGCCTAAGGCAACCTAACATCCGAATGTAATATTTTACAATATTCCTGGCGTGTCGTCGCCTGCTTCTCGATGGGGACATTATATACGCCTTTAAGGTTGTATATTCTAACCTAACGCAACCTAACATCTGGGATGTAATATGTTACAACATTCTTGGCATGTCGGTTCCTACGTCTCGGTGGGAACGTTATATACGTCTATAACGATATATATCCTAACCTAAGGGAACCTAACATCTCGGATGTAATATTTTACAACATTCCTGACGCGTCGGTCCCTATTTCTCGGTGGGAACATTCTATACGTCTATAACGTTATATATCCTAGCCTAAGGCAACCTAACATCTAGGATGTTATATTTTACTACATTCCTTGCGCGCCGGCCCCTACTTCTCGGTGGGAACATTATATACGTCTGTAATGCTACATATCCTTACCCAAGGCAACCTAACATCTCGGATGTAATATTTTACTACATTCCTGGCGCGCCGGCCCCTACTTCTCGGTGGGAACATTATATACGTCTATATCGCTATATATCATAACGTAAGGCAACCTAACATGTCGAGCGTAATATTTTACAACATTCCAGGCTCGTCGGCCCCTACTTCTCGGTGGGAACATTATGTACGTCTATAACGCTATATATCCTAGCCTAAGGCAAACTCACATCTCGGATGTAATATTTTACTACATGCGTGGCGTACCGGCCCCTACTTCTCGGTGGGAACATTATATACGTCTATAACGTTATATATCCTAGCCTAAGGCAAGCTAACATCTAGGATGTTATATTTTACTACATTCCTTGCGCGCCGGCCGCTACTTCTCGGTGGGAACATTATATACGTCTGTCATGCTACATATCCTTGCCCAAGGCAACCTAACATCTCGGATGTAATATTTTACTACATTCCTGGCGCGCCGGCCCCTACTTCTCGGTGGGAACATTATATACGTCTATATCGCTATATATCCTAACCTAAGGCAACCTAACATACCGGATGTAATATTTTACCACATTCCTGACACGCTGGCCCCTACTTCTCGGTGGGAACATTATATACGTCTATATCGCTATATATCATAACGTAAGGCAACCTAACATGTCGAGCGTAATATTTTACAACATTCCAGGCTCGTCGGCCCCTACTTCTCGGTGGGAACATTATGTACGTCTATAACGCTATATATCCTAGCCTAAGGCAAACTCACATCTCGGATGTAATATTTTACTACATGCGTGGCGCACCGGCCCCTACTTCTCGGTGGGAACATTATATACGTCTATAACGTTATATATCCTAGCCTAAGGCAATCCTAACATCTCGGATGTAATATTTTACTACATTCCCGTCACTTCGGCCCCTACTTCTCGGTGGGAACATTATATACGTCTATAACGTTACATATCCTAGCCTAAGGCAACCTAACATACCGGATGTAATATTTTACCACATTCCTGGCGCGCTGGCCCCTACTTCTCGGTGGGAACATTATATACGTCTATAACGCCATATATCCTAACTTAAGGCAACCAAAAATATCGAGCGTAATATTTTACTACATTCCTGGCGTGTCGGCCTCTATTTCTCGGTGGGAATATTATATATGTCTTTAACGCTCTATGTCCTAGCCTGAGACAACCTAACATGTCGAATGTAATATTTTACAATATTCCTGGCGCGTCGGCCACTACTTCTCGGTGGGAACAGTATATACGTCTATAACGTTATATATCCTAACCTAAGGCTACATAACATGTCGGATGTAATATTTTACAACATTCCTGGCGCGTCGGCACCTCCTTCTCGGTGCGAACATTATGTACGCCTATAACGTTATATATCCTAACCTAAGGGAACCTAACACCTCGGATGTATTATTTTTCTACATTCCTGGCACGTCGGCCCCTACTTCTCGGTGGGAACATTATATACGTCTATAACGCTATATATCCTAGCCTAAGGCAAACTCACATCTCGGATGTAATATTTTACTACATTCCCGTCACTTCGGCACCTACTTCTCGGTGGGAACATTATATACGTCTATAACGTTACTTATTCTAGCCTAAGGCAACCTAACATCTCGGATGTTATATTTTACTACATTCCTGGCGCAACGGCCCCAACTTCTCGGTGGGAACATTATATACGTCTATATCGCTATATATCATAGCCTAAGGCAACCTAACATGTCGAGCGTAATATTTTACAACGTTCCTGGCTCGTCAGCCCCTACTTCTCGGTGGGAACACTATATACGTCTATAACGTTATATATCCTAACCTAAGGGAACCTAACATCTCGGAAGTAATATTTGATAATATTCCTGGCTTGTAGGCCCGTAGATCTCGGTGGGAATATCATATACGTCTATAACGTTATATATCCTAGGCTAAGGCAATCCTAACATGTCGACTGTAATATTTTACAGCATTCCTGGCGCGTCGGCCACTACTTCTCGGTGGGAACATTATATACGTCTATAACGTTATATATCCTAGCCTAAGGTAATCCTAACATCTCGGATGTAATATTTTACAACATTCCTGGCGCGTCGGCATCTACTTCTCGGTGGGAACATTATATACGTCTATAACGCTATATATACTAGCCTAAGGCAAACTAACATATCGAATGTAATATTTTACAACATTCCCGTCACTTCGGCCCCTACTTCTCGGTGGGAACATTATATACCGCTATAACGTTATATATACTAACCTAAGGCAACCTAACAACTCGGATGTAATATTTTACTACATTCCTGGCACGCCGGCCACTACTTCTCGGTGGGAACATTATATAAGTCTATAACGCTATATATCCTAGCCTAAGGCAAACTAACATGTCGAATGTAATATTTTACAACATTCCCGTCACTTCGGCCCTACTTCTCGGTGGGAACATTATATACGTTTATAACGCTATATATACTAGCCTAAGGCAACCTACCATGTCGCGTGTAATATTTTACAACATTCCTGGCGCGACGGCCCCTACTTCTCGGTGGGAAAATTATATATGTCAATAACGTTATAGATCCTAGCCTAAGGCAACCTAACATCTCGGATGTAATATTTTACTACATTCCTGGCTCGTCGGCCCCTACTTCTCGGTGGGAACATTATATACGTCTATAACGCCATATATCCTAACTTAAGCCAACCAAAAATCTCGAGCGTAATATTTTACTTCATTCCTGGCGTGTCGGCCCCTATTTCTCGGTGGGAATATTATATACGTCTTTAACGCTATATGTCCTAGGCTGAGACAACCTAACATCTGGGATGTAATATTTTACAACATTCCTGGCGCTTCGGCTGCTACATTTCGGTGGGAACATTATATACGTCTATAAAGTTACATATCCTAACGTAAGGCAACATAGCATCTCGGATGTAATATTTTACAACATTCCTGGCGCGTCGGCACCTACTTCTCGGTGGGAACATTATAAACGTCTATATCTTTATATATCCTAACCTAAGGCAACCTAACATGTCGAATGTAATATTTTAAAATATTCCTGGCGCGTCGGCACCTACTTCTCGGTGGGAACATTATATTCGTCTATAACGCCATATATCCTAACCTAACACATCTAACCCCTCGCTGGTAATGTTTTACAGAATCCCGATCGTGTCGTCCCGTACGTATCGGTTCGGACATTATATACGTCTATAGCGTTATATATCCTAACCGAAGGCAGGCTTACATCTCGGATGTAGTATTTTACAACATTCCTGGCGGGCAGGCCCCTACTTCTCGGTGGGAACATTATATACGTCTATAACGTAATATAACATAACCTAACTCATCCCGCCCCTCGGTGGTGATGTTTTACAGAATCCCTGTCGTGTCGGCCCGTACCACTCCGTGGGAACATTATATACGTCTATAACGTTATATATCCTAACCTAAGGCAAACTCACACCTCGGATGTAGTATTTTCCAACATTCATGGCGGGTCGGCCCCTACTTCTCGGTCGGAACATTACATACGTCTATAACGTAATAGATCCTAACCTAACCCATCTAGACCCTCGCTGGTAATGTTTTAGAGAATCCCGTTCGTGTCGTGCCCTACGTCTCGGTGCGGATATTATATACGTCTATAACGTTATATTTCCTATCCGAAGGCAACCCAACATTTCGAATGTAGTATTTTACAACATTCCAGGCGGGACGGCCCCTACTTTTCGGTGGGAACATTATATACGTCTATATCGTAATATAACATAACCTAACCCATCTTGCCCCTCGGTGGTAATGTTTTACAGAATCCCGGGCGTGTCGGCCCATACTTCTCGGTGGGGACATTACATACTTCTATAACTTATACTAAGGTTAACTATAACCTAAGGCATCCTAACACCTCGGATGTAATATTTTACAACATTCCTGGCGTGAAGACGCCTACATCTCGGTGGAGACATTATATACGTCTATAACGTTGTATATCCTAACCTAACGCAACCTAACTTCTGGGATGTAATAATTTACAACATTCCTGTCGTGTCGGTCCTTACTTCT
The DNA here is from genome assembly GCA_963969225.1 of Xylocopa violacea. NCBI lineage: Eukaryota > Metazoa > Arthropoda > Insecta > Hymenoptera > Apidae > Xylocopa > Xylocopa violacea. Next base: position 536,443 of record CAXAJV010000832.1, read on the forward strand.
CGGTGAGAACATTATATACGTCTAAACGATATATATCGTAACCTAAGACAACATAACATCTGGGATGTAATATTTTACAACATTCCTGGCGTGACGGCGCCTACTTCCCGATGCGGAAATTATATTCGTCTATAACGTTATATAACGTAACCTAAGACAACATAACATCTGGGCTGTAATATTTTAAAACATTCCTGGCGGGTCGGCCCATACTTCTCCGTGGGCACATTATATACGTCTATAACGGAATATAACCTAACCTAACCCATCTTATAGCTCGCTGGTAATGTTTTACAGAATTCCGGTCGTGTCTGCCCGTTCTTCTCGGTGGGGACACTATATACGTCTGTAACGCTATACATCCTATCCTAAGGCAACCTAACGCCTCGAATGTAGTATTATAAAACATTCCTGGCGGATGGACCCATACTTCTCCGTGGGCACATTATATACGTCTATAACGGAATATAACCTATCCTCACCCATCTTACCCCTCGATGGTACTGTTTTACAGAATACCGTTCATGTCGTCCCCTACGTCTCGGTGGGGACGTTATATTCGTCTATAACGTTATGTATCCTAACCTGGGGCAACGTAACATCTCGGATGTAGTGTTTTCCAACATTCCTCGCGGCTCGGTCCCTACTTCTCGGTGGGTACATTATATACGTCTATAACGTAATATAACCTAACCTAACCCATCTAGACCATCCCTGGTAATGCTTTACAGAATCGCGGTCGTGTCGGCCCGTATGTCTCCGTGGGAACATTATATACGTCTATAACGTTATATATCCTAACCTAAGGCAACCTCACACCTCGGATGTAGTATTTTACAACATTCCTGGCGGGCCGGCCCATACTTCTCGGTTCGAACATTATATTCGTGTATAACGTAATATAACCTAACCTAACCCATCTAGACCCTCGCCGGTAATGTTTTACAGTATCCCGGTCGTCTCGGCACATACCTCTCCGTGGGAACATTATATACGTCTATATCGTTATATATCATAACCTAAGGCAACCTCACACCTCGGATGTAGTATTTTACAGCATTCCTGGCGGGTCGACGCATACTTCTCGGTTCGAACATTATATTCGTGTATAACGTAATATAACCTATCCTAACCCATCTAGACCCTCGCTGGTAATGTTTTACAGAATCCCGGTCGTGTCGGCCCGGCTTCTCCGTGGGAACAATATATACGTCCATAACGTTATATATCCTAACCTAAGGCAACCTCACACCTCGGATGTAGTATTTTACAACATTCCTGGCGTGCCGGCCCCTACTTCTCGGTGGGAACATTATATACGTCTATAACGTAATATAACCTAACCTAACCCATGTGGACCATCGCTGGTAATGTTTTACAGAATCCCGGTCGTATCGGCCCGTATCTCTCCGTGGGAACATTATATACGTCTATAACGTTATGTATACTAACCTAAAGCAACATCACACCTCGGATGTAGTATTTTACAACATTCCTGTCGGGTCGGCCCATACTTCTCGGTTCGAACATTATATTCGTGTATAACGTAACATAACCTATCCTAACCCATCTAGACCCTCGCTGGTAGTGTTTTACAGAATCCCGGTCATGTCGGCCCGTACCTCTCCGTGGGAACAATATATACGTCTATAACGTTAAATATCCTAACCTAATTCAACCTCACACCTCGGATGTAGTATTTTACAACATACCTGGCGGGTCGCCCCATACTTCTCGGTTCGAACATTATATACGTCTATAAAGTAATATAACCTTACCTAACCAATCTAGCCCCTCGCTGGTAATGTTTAACAGAATCCCGGTCGTGTCGGCCCGTAATTCTCCGTGGGAACATTATATACGTCTATAACGTTATATATCCTAACCTTAAGCAACCACACACCTCGGATGTAGTATTTTACAACATTCCTGGCGGGCCGGCCCCTACTTCTCGGTGGGAACATCATATACGTCTATAACGTTATATATCCTAACCTAAGGGAACGTAACATCTGGGATGTAATATATTACAACATTCCTGGCACGCCGGTCCGCACTTCACTGTGGTACCATTATATACGTCTATAATGTTATATATATTAGCGTAAGGCCACCTAACATCTCGGATGTAATATCTTACTACATTCCTGGCGCGCCGGCCCCTACTTCCCGGTGGGAATATTATATATGTCTATAACGCTATATATCCTAGCCTAAGGCAACCTAACATGTCGAATGTAATATTTTACAACATTCCTGTCGCGTCGGCCCCTACTTCTGGATGGGAACATCATATACGTCTATAACGTTAAATATACTAACCTAAGGCAACCTAACATCTCGGGTGTAATATTTTACAACCTTCCGGGCACGTCGGCCCCTACTTCTCGGTGGGAACATTAGATATGTCTATTACGCTATATATCCTAGCCTAAGGCAACCTAACATGTCGAATGTAATATTTTACAACATTCCTGGCCCGTCGGACCCTACTTCTCGGTGGGAGCATTATATACGTCTATAAAGTTATATATCCTAGTCTAAGGCGACCTAACAGGTCGAATGTAATATTTTACAACATTCCTGGCGGGTTGGCCCATACTTCTCGGTTCGAACATTATATACGTCTATAAAGTAATATAACCTCTCCTGACCTATCTAGACCCTCGCTGGTAGTGTTTTACGGACTCCCGTTCGTGTCTCCCCGTACGTCTCGGTGCGGACATGATATACGTCTATAATTTTATATATCCTAACCTAAGGCAACCTAACATCTCGGATGTAGTATTTTCCAACGTTCCTGGCAGGATGGCCCCTACTCCACGGTGGGAACATTATATGCGTCTATAACGTAATAGAACCTAACTTAACCCATATAGACCAACGCTGGTAATGTTTTACAGAATCCCGGGCCTGTTGTCCCGTACGTCACGGTGCGGACATTATATACGACTATATCGTTATATATCCTAAGCTAAGGCACCCTAACATCTCGAATGTTGTATTTTACATTCCAGGCGGGACGGCCACTACTTCTCGTTGGGCACATTATTTACGACAATAACATAATATAACCTAACCTGACCCATCTAGACCCTCGCTGGTTGTGTTTTACAGAATCCCGTTCTTGTCTTCCCGTACATCTCGGCGCGGACATTATACACGTCTATAACGTTATTTATCCTATCCTAAGGCAACCCAACATCTCGGATGTAGTATTTTCCAACATTCCTGGCGGGTCGGCCCCTATTTCTCGGTGGGAACATTATATACGTCTGTAACGTAATATGACCTAACCTAACCCATCTAGACCCTCACTGGTAATGTTCTACAGAATCCCGTTCGTGTCGTCCCGTACGTCTCGGAGCGTACATTATATACGTCTATAACGTTATATATCCTAACTAGGGGCAATCCAACATCTCGAATTTTATATTTTACAAAATTCCAGGCGGGTCGGCCCCTACATCTCGGTGGGTATATTATATACTTATAGAACCTATTGTAAGCTAACCTAACCTAACCCAGCCCTTTGGTGGTAGTGGATTACAGGATCCCGGTCGTGTCGGCCCTTACTTCTCGGTGGGAACATTATATACGTCCATAAAGTTATATATCCTAACCTAAGGCAACCTGACATATCGGATGTCGTATTTTACAACCTTCCCGGCGGGTCGGCCCCTACGTCTCGGTGGGAATATTATATATGTCTATAACGCTATATATCCTAGCCTAAGGCAACCTAACATGTCGAGCGTAATATTTTACAACATTCCTGGCTCGTCGGCCCCTGCTTCTCGGTGGTAACATTATGTACATCTATAACGTTATATATCCCAGCCTAAGGCAATCTAACATCTGGCATGTTGTATTTTACAACATTCCTGGCGGGGCGGCCCCTATTTCTCGGTGGGAACATTATATACGTCTATAACGTAAGATAACCTAACCTAACCCATCTAGCCTCTCGATGGTATTGTTTTACAAGATTCCAGGCGTGTCGGTTCCTTCATATCGGTGGGAACATAATCTCATGGTCTGAGGTGCCATACCTATTACCTGCAGTGTTGGGTTGAAATAACCTCTTATTGGCTCTGGGGAATCTGTGCACAAATATATGGAGGAGGCCCGGCACTTAACATCGTTTGCATCAGCCCCACCACCCGCCCCCGCGCTGAGAGTCTCTGAATGTTTTCAGGAGACTCTCTTCTGGGCAGTGCACGCACTGGCATGTGGGAGATAGACGTGATCACCCGTTTATCTCCGCATCTCGCAATACGCGTGCAATGGCTCAAAGGTTGATCCCGAATCTTTTGAGTCTACATGTTTTGTACGAGCATGATAATCTAAGTCCATTTCTTTTTTTTTTTCTTTGAGTTACCCACCGTGGTTACAGTGTCTTCCGTCGTCGGTAACTTCTGTTCTTCCTCTGTCGTTTGGTTACATGAATCTTCTTGAGTTACCGACCTTGGTTATTAAACATTCAGGTGTCGGTAACTCTCCGTCTACTTTTATTTTTCCTCTTCTTCATTTGTGGTCGACCAGTTACCGACCATTATGTAGTCAGCAACTGTCTGCCACGCAATGTCTCCTTTCTTCATTTATTTATCCATTGCCAGTACCTTGCCTCGCTTTCGGTTGTCATTTTGCAAATGTTTGTCATGATGACTCCCGTACACGAAAACCTCGCGCATTCACACACACGAAATTCACGCGCACTCACGCACACGAGATTGTTCGCGCCGGCACTATGACCTATACGCGCACTATACGCATTGTTCACCACTTTCCTCTTGGGGTTTTTCTTCTTTCTTCGGTCTGTGGTTTCCAACGATGCAACTCTTCTGTGTATATATCATTGTTTTTGTCTTCAGCGAAGCTTCTTCTTCGTCTTCGCATGATCCGCGAAGATCGCGTCTCCGTTGAGCTTGCCACTAGCGTCATGGTAGCAATGCAGGAGAAGACCAGCCTACCGAATGGAACTTTGAAGCTGAACTGTCGTGCCTTTTCAGGAAACAACAGCCCCCGCTCGCACGGTTGGACGCGGCAGACGTCTACGACGCCGACCACGCAGGACACGCCGAGCAGAGAGTTCGCGCTCTTCCTCCTCCTCCCTCCTCCTTCCTTCCGCTTCCTTCAAAGCTGTGACTTTATCACAAAACAAAGACATTGCCTGCCAGGAACTCTGTTTTAGCATCATTTTATCAAAGATATTGCTCAGAGTTAAATCTGGCCCTACCTCGCTTACCAGAGCGCGCCGTGGCAGCTCCCGTGCTGGACAGCGCTGTAGCGTGTGACACCCGCTGTCGTACTCCTCTTCGCAATGGGGGCTCAATGACGTGTTTTCTTTGCCTATCCGCTTCAGAAATGACGCAAAATATCCCGGTGAATATCTGCGTCATTCTGTACGTGAGCACGCCGCTTTTTCTTTCCGTCCATCTCATGATATTTTGACGAAGCAAACTTATCGTCTAATGGTTCGTGTGACGGCTCATGGCTTGCTTTCGTACGAGATCGTCCTGTATACTCTTATCGCATCCTCCCTCCACGGTCTACGCACCGTTTTCAAGTTCTTTTTACTCGCGACAAGAACTTCGCTCTATGGCATAATGTGGCTAAAATGTAGTGTCGCACTATCCAATCTGGGCGCCAATCTTGCAAAATGTGACTCGAAATTCCACTTGCTATCGAGGTGAAGTCCAAGATATTTAATATCTTTTTTTACCTCAACAGTTGTATTCGCAATTTTTTTCATCTCTCGGCATTCAGCTCTTCTTTTATTGTCACGCGGGTCAATCAAGAGTAAAACTTCCGTTTTTTCCGCGGCAATCTGAAAGCCAAGTTCACGGAACTTCATCGTTACCGATACCACTCCCCCTTCTGCACGACAGATGGTCCTGCTTTCGTTGCTTCTAGTGGCAAGTACTAGCGTGTCATCGGCATAACATGTAATATGTACTCCTATCGGAAGTGGCTGAAAGATAGCTATGTTATATCCGATGTTCCACAGTAACGGTTCAAGAACCGATCCCTGCGGAACACCGCGATTGACCACCCTCTCAAAGTATCTGTCTTTTCCATTGTAAGTAATGGTTCTATCGCTCAGGTAGTTATTTATTACCATACGTAGGTATTCCGGAAAATCATTGCTCCACGTATGGCCGCCCACGAGAGGGAATTGAAGGCATTCTTCATGTCAAAAGATACTGCAAAAGCAATCCCCCCGTTTTTTGTGGCTGTTTCTGCAATCGACTTTACATTTCTTATCGCATCGATTACGGATCGACCTTCCCTGAAACCGTACTGGCAATCCGCTAAATCTCGTCCTCTCGTCGTAAAATGCTGAACGAGTCTCCGGTGAATTACTCTTTCGAAGATTTTTCCTATCTCGTCCAGCAGAACGATAGGACGATAAGCAGACGGATCTTCTTCCGGCCTTCCGGACTTTTTCAGCAAGAACATTCTGCCAGATTTCCACTTTCTTAGAAATTTTCCGGTCTGCAAGCATTCCGTGAAGATCCTCTGCAGCCGTCGGGCAAAGAAACCTAGAATTCCTAGCCAAGTTCAGCCAGGAACTTCATTCCGGCCTGGCGCAGTGCTGTTTCTCTTAAGTTTTTGCACTGCGCGGGCGATCTCTGGTTGCGCCATTTTCCTCTCGTGGAAATAGATTCTCAACAACCCGCTCCAGGAAGTTTGGTTGCATCGTTTCTGATATAGGAGGCGCCCATGGTCTTAGTTTGTCCATTACCATTTTGTATGGACGCCCCCACGGATCCTCTTGCAAGGTGGACATTAGTCGCTCCCGTGCCCGTGTCTTGGAGTCAGATATTGCGGACTGCAGCTTCTTTTTCTTATTTTTATAGCTTTCGTTGCACCGCAGGATGTTTTCTATGTTTCTCATGGACCGGCGACCCTTCTCTCTTTTGTACTGGTGGCGCGTTAGCGTACATTCTGCACAAATTCGCGATATTTTTTCGTTCCACCAATACACAGGTCGTCTTTGCACATTGGGTTTTGTACGTAGCATGCAAGCGTTGTACACCGCTGTCACGGAATCCATTAATTCTGCTATTTCCTCGTCCACATTCACTGGACCTTCTTTTTTTCGAGTCCATGTTGCGGATAAAGCAGCAACCCGCATATAATCGTCGTTCAGCTTCTTAACGGCTCATTTTTTTACGTGGTGCTGCTATCAAGAATTTCTGAGGCGTTTTGCTTGGGCTGTGGATATCTGTATCCAAATACACTTATGGTCCGACAGATTGTCCATGTTGTCGACTTCTCAATTTTGCACTCTTTTCGCTGTGAGAGCATTTCCCACGGAGATATCTACTATGCTATCTCCTTGAAATCGCGAGCTCGTTGCTTCCGCTCCACGATTTAGGATCTGTAAGTTTGCAGCATTCGCCCACTTCAGCATCGAGTGACCGCGATCTATTGTGCTTTTCGAATGTCACATGACTGCATGCGCATTGAAATCTCCAAGTACAAATTCTGGGCGGTTCCAAATGTTTTTAATTGCGCTCCATATTTCGTCCAGTAAGCGCTCTTAATCGCTCAACGGCTAATTCAGCGGTGTGTACACACCCACCACCACGTATTCCGCCCAGTTCACCGCGATGTAGCTGTTTCCATTTGCTATTTTGGTTATAGGCTTGTATCCTCGATCCAATATTGACTCAATGGTATCCGATACGGTTCTGCGATGACTATAAGTTCCACCATGCTGCGCTTCATTTCGCTTATTACTAAGTCCTGTGCTTTGGCAGCATGGTGCACATTCACTTATAGTATTTGACACAGCAGGGTGAATTTTAAGTTTTGTCCATCGCCTCCTCCAGGCTAAATTCATTTTCATTTGAATCTCCTTCGATATCTAGGGCGGCAAACCTGTTTTCCACCGCCATTCCAACGATGGAGTGCTCTATTTTTTTGCCGCTTTCCGTCTTATTGGCGGTTTTACCGGTGTAAAAACTGCCAGCTTTGCTCTAATTTGAAACTCTCGCATTGATTGTTTGCATTTTCATCTGTTTAGGTACGTATGGTATTGTTTGCATCCTTCCCACTACGCACTTGTTACAAATCTTCTCTTCTCTTCTCTCAGCTTTATGCACCGTTAATTATCTTAGTACTTATTGCCTGTTTTAGGCACGCGTGGAGTGATTTATCCCCAACCCGCACGTAGGAACTGTATTCTAGACTCTCTATTTACAGAGGTATGATATGTTCGTTTTTTGACATGTAAACAGATTGTATTTTCTTCTTCTTCTAACTCTTGAAATTCTTTCTTTTAGGTGTGCAATGAGCTTTATTCACACCAGGAGCTCCTTATTATTCGTTTTTCTATAGTACGCGTGAATCAGATTTCGTTTTCAGTATGTATTAAACAGCCTTTAACCTATCTTTGTTATGTCTGCTAGACACTTAGTTCTTTCTCTTCAGTTATAAGTTCTCACTTCACAATATATATCTATATGTGCATTTTAATGAATGGTTCTTATAATTGTTTGTGTTACAGATATGGAGAGGATTACAAACACTCTAACCACGTCTTGGTCTTCTTAATATTACACACTTACTGCAGTTTGTTGAACAATATCTTTTATACCATTCACTTTAACTTTTTGTAATGCATGTAATATTTTTATTCTGTCTTTCTTTGTTTGGAATTGATTCTGTCGTATCTTCACTATGTTTGTTTCACTTATCATACATTTGCATGTAGAAAGTGTTTATTTACTTCACTGCAAACTGCACAGGATGTAAAGCTTCCGTATTTAACGAGCTTTTTAACCTGTTTTGACTTGTCGACATGCGTGCGACGCCGACGAGTGTTTACCCCCTCCACACTGTCTATTTATTGCCTTCCTGTCCTCCTTCTTTGTAGGTAAACAGGTTGGCACTTGAGAGGTAGGTCAGTGACAGTCGACTTTTGAGAACACTTTCCGCGGTGGGTCAAGAGCTCCCCTGCCGTGAAACACTTATCTGCCCGACCCCCTTCTGTCAGCGTGGGCACAAGTCTTTTTTCTTTTAACTTTTCATGTTTATTTTCACCCATCCGGTAGTTTTAATTTATTTATAATCAAAACTACTTTTATTGCACTTGATGTACGATTGTTATTTACAATTCTGTGTCATTCTGTTTACAGTGTGTGCTCGCACTCACTGCGCTTATTTGTTGTCTTTCTTCGGTGCGTTACGAATTTATTAGAGTTTTTATTTACTTTTAAATTCGTGACGTATCACGAATTATAATCATTATTGAGATGCTGTCTCTCTCGCACTACGGGTCCTTTATCACCGTGACAGATTGATACTTGCGATCTATTGTCTACTCGCTTACACCTCTGCACCTTTGTCCCTCGCGAAAGGTAAAGTTTACTGATAGTGAATGCACGTTGGCGCTCGGTCTACTATTTCAACTCTTTTTATCGTTGTTTTTGGCGATTAATATCCCGTTTTGTGAGTTATTATTACGCGCGCACGATAATTATCTTCACTTTCTACCGCACCACATCCCCTTCTTCCCGTTCTTTAATAGCTTTTTATCAGCACTTTCCGCACTTCTTACACTTCTTGAGGTGTTGACCGGTGTAGCTTCCGATATCCTCTTCCTCTTCAGTTCTCCCACGATGTCGTCAGCAGCCTCCACGACTCGAAATTAGATTTGGAAATGGCGAACGACCGCGCACGTGTCGTAACCGTGAAGGATAGCGAATCCGAGCACGAAATTCGCTATTATTCGACCCTAATACCGAAAGAATCCCAGATTTATACGTCTGGATTTCACGCGATACTTACCAAAATTCGATTAAGCCGTAGCTTGTATTCGAAATTTCAAGATTTCCATTCGAAAACTCGAAAATGCACGGAGCGATGTGAAATGTGTCTATACTCTTCCCCCAAATTCAACACCTAAGGGCGGATATACCGTATCTGGAGTCCATAAAATTGGATTCATTTAATCACTTATTGACACTGTGTTGATATTAACTGCGCCAAGCGTAATTGGCAATAAAATTTGTCAAATCCAGTAAAATGAAATCACCATTCACGTTTGAAACGAGCTAAAATTTCAAAAAAATCTCTCATAGACTTTTTATTAAACTTCCAGTTCAATTATTTTTCACGAATTCGAAAAGTATTACATTTTTTAAATTCTCCTCCTATAGTACGAATTTTAATCAAATATCAGAGATAAACGATTTATTTATTTAACATTTTTACTGGGGTAACCAGTTGATAATTTCATAGGATCTGGGTTGGTGTTACATCCTCGTTCGTACCATGAATTTTGATCAGCGCTATTCGCGGAATAACGCTCGACGTAACAAAATCGTTCTAGATGTAGCAATCGGAATGAATTTTTTTTTAACCGGTCAGAGGCAATAAAGTAGGAGGGATATGCAAGGAAAACGCCAGAATGCGTCGCGTTACCGCGTTTCGAATTTTAATGGCCCGGTGGAATGATAAAGCGGTAATTAATCGTTGTCCATTGCTGCCGTCGTGAGATTTCAATGGATGCGACGCTTGGCGTCTTTCCAAATAATTATTCCTTCCTTTTTCGCCAATTAATGTTCATATATTTTTTCTTTCGAGATAGTGTTCTCCTTTTTTAAATTCCTTGTTCCTTCTTCCTTTTATGACAAATTTTTCGTCGGCAGAGGAGAAATACAACTTTTACTTCAAATATCTATTGTTAGATTTGTATAATTTATTGCAGCGTGGAAAGGTATAGAAAGATAATTTGCTTCCTTTATATTCGATGTATTTTGACGAGCAACAAAAAAATCAATAATGTTTTTATCATTCGTGAAGCATGGAGATATAGTTGATGCTTGTTACTTGATTTTTATCAGTTTTCAATACAGAAAGTATAAGAGGATTCGTTTTATGTATAATTTCGAACGAAATTCCTGATCGTTTAGACAAAACTTTATCGTATCGGGTCATTCTGGCTAATGGAAGCGGAATTTTCAATCCTTTTCACCGATGCGAAATATTTTAATCGCATTTCAGCGAATAGAGGGCTTTCTTAACATTTTCTCTTCAAATTAATTCCTTTACCAATTTTCTTTTATTAGCAATTACACATTCTGTCCTCTCTCTCTCCCTCCCTCTCTCTCTCTCTCTCTCTCTCTCTCTCTCGATGAGGCTTGTAAAATGTCCGAGAAATATCGACATGTAAAGCGGTAGAAGAATTAAAAGTAAAGTAATAATATTCCTTAGGAGCGAGACGCCATTCATTATGAATTATGGGACGTATAATGGACGCTCTCCCTGACAAATGAGTTAATGCTCCCTCGATGGACCTGTTTAAATCGTTAAGCACCATTAGCGACTTGAAAGTCTGATTCGTAATGGAAAAGAGTGCTGGCGGCAAGCCGGGCGCGTATCGCGACGGATTTTCGCGAAAATTCAAGGACTTAAGGAATTTTAATGTAACCACGGAGGCAGCTACCGCGCGCAAGCCTGTTTAAATATCCACAGCAGCGAAGAAATAATTCAACAGCTCAGCCAAGACAAACACTGAGCGATGCGAGATATTTAGGTGAGGAACCGTGTTCGTTTTTACGAGACGCATACCGAAAACGTTGCTGGCCGGGTAAAATTCAGTTGCGCCAGTCTCATTTAGGTTTCCTACTACACTCAGAAAATACGACTGGCACTGATCAAATTACGCCGGAGCGTGCTTCGACTACGAACGAAGTTTAAAGGCCTGTGGGCGCAGTGTATTAAATCCAAAGGGAGACACTGGCTGCTTCAAAATAGCGGCTGTTATTTGAGCGAACGAAGTAAGTTTACGAATGAAGATTCCGCATAAATTAGAAATATATTTTTAATCGAAAATAAATGTGGAGTGTGATATCGAGTGAGAGAAATTGGGAAATTTTGGATAATTTTAACACGTGACAACAGTTTCATTAAATGAATTGAATAATTGGTTGATAGAGACCTAAATGCTTGTGAAGGCGCAAGGTAGAAAGGCGTAGCATGCTTTCAGTGGGGTGTGGGTTCCGTTGCAATTGGAGTCGAGTTACTAGGTAGTTTGAAATCGTAGTTGATCATTAAACATCGGCGTATCCCATAATTAGTTAATTGTAACGTTACATTGGTTACTTAACCGCTTACGTCGTAAAATTACTGTATGTTCGTACGTTTCAAGGATCTCGTAAAAAAATGGCCAAATACTAGCCTATTTAAATGAAGTAACAAAGAATAGAGAGTAATTCTACATTCAGTAATAGCACGATCGTTGTTACACTCAATTTTGTTCGTCGATGATCTCATCCTCGTTTGCAACAAGAAATAATAAGAGAAGTAAAATTTGTAGAATTTGTGGGTCAGGAACAAGTATATACATATGTATATCATTCCCTGACGAATCGATGGATAAATAATTGTTCATTGTTTTACGCTGCTCAGTTTGACATCATTATTATCCCCGTCAGTTGGCGTCATAATAGCTGTGAACGAGGATGATGTGGTCAGAGACCTGGAAAAGTCTGTAAATAATTTATGTTGCGTCACATCTACGTGCAAGCGTGAGTACGTTACTATAAGCAATTCTTCCGTTTCTATTTACATCAGTCCTTTGTGCGGTTTAATCGAATCTCTGGTGTCTATTCAGTGCGACTTTTAATTGCTCCTGGTCATCCCATAATGGGATGCAGAAGGGATGCAGTCCTGAATCTGTGGTGTCAAATCCTCTCTAATTCGAACGACTTTTGATAACGACTTGCGATAATGAATGAACGTAATCTCTTTTTCGAAAGTTGGCGAACTATTGAGGAGGGTTGGTTAATTATTCGGTGCGCTATTGATCGCAGACGCTATGAAGATTAATCGAATGTTTTTTGCAAACGAATACCTTACGCGTGCTTTTCACTATTATTTTTAAACGTAATTGAGCGTTGTCTGAAATTTGTCTAATTTCGTAATTCAGTCTCGACTCGATTCGATGGTGGTACACTAATTATTAGCTATAAGTGAAGGGATATGCTAATTGGGGAAAAGAGTTTTGTCGCGAAAGTTCTCGATGGTTCTCCAGCTGTCACTTCTGAACTAAATCTAATGGAAAATTGTGCTAATTATAGCAATCCTCTAGCTACCTCTGTTGCGTCGTAAAAGCTTAAAAGTTGACGACATCCTTTACGCATCTGTTCTCCAGTGGCGTGGTTTACTACACCGTGGTTTCGCGAAACTTGGCCGTTTCTCGGGCTGGATATTCATTTTAATACCAGGATAACTTCAGTGTCTACTACAACTTTTCCCCGCGACAAATGCGCGATATTGAATTAATGGACTTTAGAAGTCCATTTCCTCATGCTTCGTACGTACAGTTTCGCATTTAAGCTGTAACACTGAAACAATCTCATTGTTCGTTCTTTTCTGCCTTTTATTATACCCATGCATACCCATGCATACCCATGCATTATTTTTTCTTTCGTACGTTCTCCTTCTTTCCGTTCGTTCTCCCGTTAATTTCTGATTTTGTTCTCTGAATATTTCGTGAGCGCCGATTGTGAGGAACCAGAAAAGCACAGAAAATAGAAATTCCAACAAACCCTTGTCGTTTCTCTTTCCCGTGATTCTATGTATCAGTGAAATTTCGTACTTCGCAAACAGGAAGGTCGTAAACGGCGTTTGGTCGTGATAATTTTGAAGCGAGCGATGCGCTGCCAGCATGATTATCTTCCCGTCCCGCTTTCACGGTTTATCGTCGCAACTGCAAGAAGCATCTGGGCTAACGATTCAGGAAAATTGTTAGGTTGTTTTAATATTGCGACTTTGCCGCGCGTCCCTCTCCATTAGCGCGCGAAGTAACACTCTGATTTATTAATATATGATGTTATAATATATTTGTTTAATTGCTCAGCGGCAAACTGCAGGATTGTTCGAAAGTCGCTTTGATTCTTTTATTCTAAATCAGCTTTAGTCGCTTGTATATCGGCTGAACAAATATTCGGAATGCATAGGATACAGTCCATAAATTTCAATGCTGTTTTACAATGTTTACGAATCTCACGATTGAACGTAGCTTCATATAACTCGAGATAAAAGTTTTTCCTTTCTATTTGATTTTCTGCAAAAAAATGTGCGAAACAACAAACATCCATTATCAATCTATTTCCGCGTTCAAAATTCGACGGTCTCTCAAGGTTTTTAAAAATCACGACGAATTAATTCTCCAAGTCGACGGAAATATACTCGAGTTTCTGAGGGTGAACCGTTTTACCTTCTGCGCAACGCGCAGATCGTTAGCATACGAAAAAACGGAGAAAACGTAAGCTTAGCGACCTCGCTATTCTCAGTTACTCACCTCTTATGAAATCCACCGCCATCTCCAGACCGTACGTGTCCTTATCACAATCGTCAAGGATGTGCGCCCCGATTTTCACACCCGGCAGAATGCCCTCGCCCTCATTGAGGTTATCCAGGGTGTAAAGCCTCGCCTCCAATGCTTGTACTCCGCCCTACGGCATAACAGGGCCGCACGTGATCGGATCCTCCCTCTCGTGCAACAGCATAAACCCTCCGAGGAAGAGGTCGCCCTCGACGACCGCCTTCTTCTTCACTGGTCAGGCGACGAGAACCTGCGCGCTCGGGTCCATAGATCGGAACTATCTGCGGCCGTATCGAATCAGATGATGAGTTTCCGGGTTCTCGAACCGGAAGCCACGCTCGTGTCGCGCCCTCAAACGAGCGCGATCCCTTTCCGCGTCGATGGACCAGCCCGGGGTGGAAAGTCTCGGCGAAGTTCCTGATTAATTTTTTCACGATCGATCGACTCGCTATTGGAGTAATCGTCGCCGTCGTCGTCGAGTCGAACATGCTCGGAGCTCAATAACCATCTATCGCCCGGCTCGCTGTTGGCCGAGCACATGTATATCAGCACGGCAGGTAACAGAAGCTTCATGACTTCATAATTGTGAATGGTTGAGCTTGCGAACGGTTTCACACGTTGTCCTGTGTTTGCGTCGGGTGGTGGGTTCTTCAAGTCCATGGTTTCTAGTTACGTTGCGTTGCGGCGTTGGATGGTACATCGCGATGGTAGTCGATGGTGCCACGGCCTTTATGGGGCCACTGGAACCGGCTGTTTTGGAGCAAGAAAGTTCGATCCGTTTCACTTTCGCTGAGAGTTCCGCTGGTCTGATACTAATTGCTGAAGTTCTGCGATCGGGTAAAGAAACGAAGAGTGGAGGTTCACACGGCGCTGCGGAAGTTTAGAGTGATGAATGGGTGATCGTGGATGGTGACTTGTTTGCGGGGTAACCGGAGTAATCGTTCGTTCCACGTGGAACTGTTGATTCGTTTGGTAGTCTCGCGATATTCCGGATTTACTCGAATGTCATGGGAAATTTCTACCTAGCTTTGCTCCTCCCAAGAGAGCTCATCGGGAAGGAAAGTAAGCAACATTTGCTTTTGGCCACTGTTCGTTAGCAGTTACCCCTTTGTCGTCAGTGGTACGGTTCCTGTTTGCTTCTAAAACTTTTGTCACGATTACAAATGTTTCTCCTAGGCTTGGGATCCTTATTTTTCTTTCGCAAATATTCGCGAAATCGTCTATGTGTCGCGACTGCTTCTCGATAAAATTCCGAGTCGAACTTGAGGCAGGGCAATTTTCTTACGTTTACATGTCGACGAGATCGAAAGCCTATTTGAAAACGCCGCGCCAGCAGCCTCGGAACTATCGGGATTCTCTGATTGGATAATTTCGTCGGAGAATCTACAGGGCATGGACCAGTCGGTGCCATGACAGCAAAAGTGTAAATTGCTTTTGATTTGCAACGAGCCACTCGCGTTCCGATAGCGACCCGATCGCTTCGCGAACTAATTAAAAACTTTGACACGTCGCGCCCTTCTTGGTTCTCGTGTCTTCGGTGGCTGGTGGAGCTTCCTTTCTCCGTTCGAATTACCGTTTATCGCGCCCGCGATAATTCGTTACGAGGCGTACCTGTTGCTCCGCGGTGGTGGCCACGAAAATCTATTTCCATTTCATTATGCCTCCCTCCCTTTCTCGTCGCTGTGATTTTTCGACCGCTCCCCGTGTTTTTTCAAACGCGACGAACTGTTACGCAGCGCATTGTAACGAGGGATGTGGTCGCGTTACCTGTTGCGTCCCTCGACGAGGAACCGTTACCTGGTCTAGCGTAGTTTTGTCCGACTCTATCTGGAATTGGATCACGGATTGTCTAGGAACTAACTCGACAACGATCGATATTGAGAA
Organism: Xylocopa violacea; assembly: GCA_963969225.1. Classification (NCBI taxonomy): domain Eukaryota; kingdom Metazoa; phylum Arthropoda; class Insecta; order Hymenoptera; family Apidae; genus Xylocopa; species Xylocopa violacea. The sequence goes on from CAXAJV010000832.1 coordinate 552,674, forward strand.
CGCGACGCCTTGCACCGATGCCACTCGATGGTTCCAAGTGGCGCTGGCGGACGTCTGGATGGCTACTCTGTCGAACGCCTGACGGAGAACGGACGTTCGTTTTGTGGGCGTCCGAGGATCTTTTCTACGAGATCTATTCTATTGGTCATTACTGATTTAGTTCAGGGAAGTCAACGATCAGAATTTCCAATCTCTACAGTTTTTAATTTGCATAATTATGATTAATAAAGTTTTTAATTCTCAAATTTTAACTCATAATTCATCGCGAAACACTTTTCAGGTTCGAACCGTGTACAATTTTGACAAAAGCTGTAGGTGTTGGCGAAACCTGTGTATAATAAATATAAATGACGCATTGAGTAATTAAATCCCACGTTCTGTAGTAATTGAGAATCAAGCCAAGGATGGTGGTTAATAATGCGATGAGTTCATGCTGTATTCGAATGGCACAAATGGCACTGTCTATTGCTGATGAAACTGTATGGTGTACAGTGGTATTTACATATTTTTTTGGATCTATTCTATTGGTCATTACTGATTTAGTTCAGGGAAGTCAATGATCAGAATTTCCAATCTCTACAGTTTTTAATTTGCATAATTATGATTAAGAAAGTTTTTAATTCCCAAATTTTAACTCATAATTCATCGCGAAACCACGATTGGAATCGATCAAATTGGAATAAACGGACGGATATTTTATTGTATCTGTTTGGTATTCGCTATTATTCTGTGGCTAAATGGAGATGGTGTATAATTAATGTAAAAAGTTCCCGAGAGAAAGTTTGCTGAAGCACTGTTAGTTTCTGTTTCAACCGCGATGAATAGAATATAATATTATATTACAATTTCGGAATGTCATTGAAAAACAAAGGAGCCTTTCCAGATAGCCATAGGCTTTTTTCTTTCATTCCATTTTGTCTGTCTGCCTAGTTTTTCCTTTTTCGTACAAAACTTCATCACGTTGAAAAAAATTCGCATATACTGTGGAGCATTACGAAACTTTTGACATGAAAATTTATATGACTTTCTAAATGATTCGGTTAAACGGACGTGAAAGAGAATAGAGCGTTGCAGTGTGCACGTATCAGTTTGTTTTTCCCTCGAAATTAATCTCAATTAAATTACAAATAAGTGAAGTCTTCTGTCAGTTAACAGCATTAATTGGTTGTGGGGAAACATTCGTATAATTTTTACTGGACTTCCTATTCCGCTAGAATTGCCAAATAATACATTTTTATCGCCAGAAAATATCTTTTAAAATGTAAACATTTGTTATTCGCATGATGGAGTATATTATATATCTTTTTCTTTTTATAAAAATTAATTTATCAAGCTAATGTGTGGTGGATTATTGGATACAGAATGGATTTGTTTCCTGAACCGACATAAACATTTTTCATCGTTACTTCCAGTAATTATCTTTGAGCATTCTGGAACGAGTGATTTATGAATGCGTTGAAAAATGTAAACCACAGGAATAACTGGTCCACGAGACACATCTGTTCATTTCTCTAAGTTTGGGGATTATTTTTTAATCTGATTTGCACGCTTTGTGTAGTGTGGGCCCGGTTCGCGGTGTTCCGACTTTGAAATTTACTTTTTTTAAACGGCTTCCTGAAAATGTTAATTACAAAAGGCATCGGCGATGATATGGAAGCTACGACTGGTTTCACCGCTTACTCGGTAATCAAATTTCTAATTAACAGATCTTACGCTCGAAGTCTCTAATCTGACCGATTACGGTCAACGACGGATAACATTTACTTTCCTTCATTCATTACCAGAAAATTGTACCGACGCGTGCTTCTGGTAACGCTATCTCGAAAATGTTACTCGAACCTACGAAAAAAGTTTTCAAACAGTCTCTTTTCTTTTTCCTTCATTTTCATTGAGACAATTATTCACTAGTTTACGGCGCAATTATTTCCGGCGATAACGTTCTTGCGTGCGCGACAAGCACAGGATCGCGTAAATTGCTATAAAACCGCGGCAGCTGCCACTTAACGAACGTGGTATTTTTCAATCACCTCCGTCTCGTCAAGCTGTATTGCCAGAGAATTTCAGAAGTAATCTTCCAAACTGTTTCTCGTGTTATATCATGCGCTAAGCGTAATCGCATAGGGATTAGTTTCTCCCTTTCGCCATTGTTTCATTTTTGTTTTAAACGATTTTTGTTAAACAATGTGTTCATTCTTTACCCGCGAATGAATTTCCGTAGTTAATTTCTTTTTGCTCCTCGCTCGAATAATTTTGCCCCCCGTTTTATCCAATGGATCGATCGATTACACCCGTGTCTTCAATGTACTCTGTTATCAGAGAGATATTTTAACGATGCTTACGATTTTCACATCGGTGACGGAACACCACTGTGACAATAGCAATTTCATGGAATCGTTCAATAAAACGCCGAAAAACCGCGGCAGGATTCGTGGGAAACGAGCCGGTCGGTTTTTCGTCCACTTGTTTGACTCTTCGTACACATTTCTTCGGCCACAATAATCCAACGGCATCGTAGGACAGAGAGCCGTTGGAGTAGTTTGAGCACGCGCGCGCGGCCCCGTGTCGTAGCAGCTACTGACTGGCTCTGCGACTGTATCAACACTACCCTCCTGTGGAACGCATCAACCCTCCGCCACCCTCGAAGCCCTGCCTCGTTCCCTACTACCCTGCCTTCCTTCTCCCTCCCGTTCATTCTCTTCCTCGATCCTCCAAACCGTCTTACCCTGTCCCACGTCACGCCTCGCGAATCCTGTTCCTTTCATTTTGCCGCGTGCAACTGTTTAAATTGTCGATCATAATTCTCTCGCGGGTAGGAATTAAAGAAAGCCAGAACGAAATGTAAAGAAGAGAGGAACGGAAGAAGTGGAAGTTTTCTTTATTCCACCGGTTGTCAGCATTGGCACTTTTAGACTTGTAAGAAGTACTTTGATAAATTATTGTCGTCGTACGTAAGGAGCTAATCCCGTGATGGCGGGTATGCGCGTGTGCGCGTGTCCCATGTAGATGGTCTGGGAGCGAAAGGCGAGGAAAATAACGGGACTGGGGTTGTGTCTTTTATTTATTTCTCGAAGAGTTCCCGGAGGGAGGCCCGACGCGCCAGTCATGACGCTGGGACGGTACTTCGATGCGACTTCTTCTGCTTATCTGCTGTTTTCTTTGGTAATGTTCTTTAGATTGCTGCGAAAGTTGGTTCACGGGGAGGCTGGAGGTAATAAAAGACAAATTGTAGAATATTACGATTCGGTTAAGCGGAGCAGGTTACTTCTCGCAGAATGAAGCTGCAGAATTTTCCCTTCTTCGGTTCATAACTTCAGTTCTGTCACCGAGATAGAAGAAAAAATTTGACGAGTAATTATAAATTTCCAAGCCGTCACGTCGCGAGTTGGGAGTTTCATATCGAATCCACATTGAGCATTACTTACTACGCGTTTCGGCGTTGCTTTGTGTTTGCAACCAGCGCGGTTCTGTTTCGTTGTCCGAAAGTTTCGCGCATCGCGTTCTCATTAAATTCAGGCGTCGAAGTTAATCGGGTTCGTAGCGATTCCCGGAACAAGTTCCCGCAACAGGAACGAACAGTGAGGGAAAACTGATGCGAGCCATCCAATTATAGCGGCGGATCGTGTAGCTATGTCGGACAAGACGCGCGATTATCGGGTTTGTCAAATGGCGGACAGATTTATTTTTCGAAAAAGAATTTCCCTTTTGACGGGTGCGTGACAGTTATACGACACTTCGGATGCTTTTTCATGGAGCCAGCGCATCGATTCGGACCGCTTTTGGCTTTGTTTTACTTTAACGTTTCTCTTTTTTCGCTCGTTCCCCTGGTATTATTATTCCTTTCATTGCATCATGCCGGATCGCTCCTTCTATTGGAAACTTGTAATGGGTGCGGTAGGTTTGAAAGGATTCGAGACCAACATCGCAGGAAATGCCATAACGGTATTGCTCGGGCATTACGTCGCGTCGATGGTATTGGTGTGCAGCGACATAAAAAAAATTCCCATGTTGCAAAAGGACGGAAATTACTTCAAAAGCGAGTTCAAGCTCCTCCTTCTTTGACCTCTCCGTCGAGACATTAATTTCGTTTTCCTTTTGGCTCGAGTAAAACGGCGATGTTTGGAATGGAACTTGGAACGAGATGGATACACTGGAATAAAAGTGAATGATGTGTAGTAAGCATCTGTGCGGATGAAGTATGCGATGCCGAAAAACATCATCGGCGACGTGAATTTCATTGGTTCCTCTAGACTCGATGAATCTCCATATCCCTTCCAGTCGATGGTGAAAAATAGGATGACACGTGCAAGCGTTAAACGTTCCTTCACTAAGTTCCGAGAACTGGGTGCCCAGAACTCGTTGCGGAGTATCTTATTAACGAAAGCGTTCGCTTTTTGCCTACGATATCCTAACTGAATATTATCCCTCGCAACAAGCAGAGAGGCGTTATATTTACACGATAAGGAAAGTTTATGAGGCAATTTTCTTCACGAACAAGCCACAAACTTCTGCGTAATTTCAGTCCTTTCCTTTCAGTGGTTTCGTTCCTTCTTTTCCCCTAACTTTCCCGCCTCATTTTTTGATATTTATCGTCTAGTGGTAAAAAACCAGAAAATAAGTATCTACACCTGAGACATCTCTCTGGAAACAGAAGAAATTTCGCGCGATCATTGTATCCCATTGAACGTTACCCTAAATAATTCGTGGATTGATGGTTAATTGAACGTTTAATCGACCGTTTCCTTCAGTGGACAAGGTTGCTTGTATCTTATCTAGTCGGATTATCACAATTAAAACGAAATCCGATAAGGGCGATTCGATATTTCAGGATAATTGATTCGATGCGAATAATGGGAGGGCTTTCTAGACCGTTGAAAATTCCAGGTTTAAAATGTTACAGGCATTGTTGCATTATTTATCGAGGAAAATGCGATGAACGCGGGAAACGCGTAGTCTAATTTCAAAGAGCAAATATCTGCAGCTACGATCGAAGTTTCATCTTTTTGAAGAAACACTTTCATGTCGTAGAGGAGAGGTCAGAAAGTGGAGAGTGGCTGCGCATGAGCGGGCGTAGAGAATATTTTTTCAGACTGCTGTTGTTATCGCTAGGCGAATTAACTTTTTAATCGCCGCGTGATAAAAGAAGATAACGATGGATAAATTAAAATCTGCATTTTAACAGGTTATGAAATGACGTTGCTAATGAACAAGTTTGTATCTTATAAATATTGAAAATCGATAAACGCAGAGGCAGAAATGATACAACTTTCATTTTTTTTTCTCACTTTCTCTCGAACAAAACGTATGCGGCGAAACCGACGAGTCTGTTCGATTTCGTCGGCACAAAGGGTGTATGATTGTGTTTGGTGGTTCGCTATAAATTGGTTACAACTACCTTTAAATATACCAGCATCGAAACATCGTCGATCGTTATACAATTCTCGAGTCGTATAGGAAATGCATATGAAGTCTATTATACTGGGCTTCCTCTATTACACTAGGCATCCTTTATGGTACGAGTTTTCATATTTTCTTCATAGTTTGCAGCATGAAAATTTAATGCAGTCATTTCGAATTGGCTGCGAGGTGAAGAGGTGTATCATTTTAATTCGAAACGTTACATTTTTCAGTTAACAGGAACGTTGCTGAACCAGGATGCTTTAATTTTTCCATAATGAAATGTTGCTTCTTATTTTTGCCTCCTTTTAATTAAATTTTATTATTCTGTAACGAGGCGTCACTCGATTCCGTTCGTTGAAGCTGCACACCTCTACCTCTCGCACTTCCGGCTTGTGAGCGAATTTTTTCTCTCTTGTGTTGTTTAACGGGTGTTTATTAACATTCACTCGAGCTTCGCTGTTCGTTTTCAGCGTCACCTTAAAGTTCTCTCGAGATCTCGTCGTTCTGCTCCCAGCGGTTATGAGTACAAACTGCTCCTTCTTTTATTCTTCAGTTCCTTGAAAATCGAATAAATTCGCTATTTTTCCACCTCATCCGTTTCATAAATACAGAATACACCATGGTTCTTATTTTTATTTACATGACTGGCTACCTGGCCGTGTCAAGCGTCGACGGTTACACGAAAAATCGTCCAACAGAGGACGAGTCTTCCACCAGAAGAGATGCTTCCGCGTTTATGGAATATCTGAAGCATCGTTCACGAGTTAATGAGTGTGAACGAGAAATTTCTGTGTCGCTCTTCTTCATACTTTTTTTTTTCACTCCGTCTTAATTAATGATTAATTGACACTATCGTAGCGTCTCGTCTTCTTTGATATACTACGTGAAATATCTTTCCGTTTGAACAGGAAAATCGTGGACGGTGACACCTGATCCGTGCTATTATTTGTAAATATTTTTGTCTAATGAATAAAAAAGAAGACACGTTAATATATTGCATGTTAATGCAATGAAATTGGAAATTCTTCTCGGAAGCGCGACTAAAAACATTTCCAAACACCAACGTAGTAGAAATTACGACACTGGGTTTGATCTGCAACGAATACAGTCGCAACAAATCGAGGAAGCTTTTCCATCAGGAAATTGCAATTTCTTCGTTCTGGAATTTCCGTTGACCCGAAACACGAATTCTTTCAAAGCTCCGTTTCATAATGAAATCGATAGCTCGATCCCAATTGTTTTACACGACGCCCCACGAGTTACAAAGTAAATTCCTAAAACGCTACGCGAGAGGGAATATTTTAAAAACCTAGCAGCCAACTTAATTTATCCTTTGCGAAATATTGCCAGCGTGCTTTTTAAGTAACGTAGGGAAACAGAGAGGGAGAGAGAGAGAGAGAGAGAATACGAGCAGGGGCGAAAAAATAGATAAATGCATCTAACAGAAATATGGAACTATTTCAAAGTCAGTTTACCAAAATATGTACGTATCAGAGAATCCGTAATTTTTTTCTCGTTTGCCATTTTAATCGATTTCAGTCTTTTAGAAATTACATTTACGTCGTCTGATATGGACACGCAAACGTACTGAAATTTTCAACCGGATAAACATTGTTTTTATCATATCAACAAGTTTTTACTAGATCGTGGCATTGCTTCGATTTTGTCATTATCACCCCCCCCCCCCCAACTTGAGTTGGTCGCTTCATGAAAAATGGAGGTTCTAAACTGTTTGTCCGGAAGTAAGTCGTGACAAATTATCGCGTTCACTGTTCACAGTAGCGTTATCTACGCGTATTTACGTGCACCTTCTGGCCAGAAATTGATGTTTCCTCGCGGTGAAAATTAATGGAAATTTAATATCAATCCCCCGGTTGTACGCGAATAATAGAGCCGATATTCGCGTGGGAACGTCGCGAAAAGTATCCGCGTAATCGAGCGTCTACATTAGACGATATCAATTGGAAATTTCTGCGAAATAACGAAAATTCTCGTTAATTTATATGCGCGATTTCCCTGACTGTGTTTATACGAGAATATAAACGTTTCCAATTTAACTATATAATTATAAAAATCGTTCTCTAGGGATCGCTCGACGGTGCCGACATTTTTCTTTTCTGCGCAAATCGTAATTAAAATTGAAATGCGATTCGACTAATTTCAATGGGAAAGTTAATTATCCACGAACAGCTAGGACGAGGAAAACGAAAAAGCTGGAAGCCTTCACGTGCAAAAGGAGGTCAACGTGGTATTACAATAATCATATGCTAACTCAACTAGTTTGCCGTTATATTACATTCATTACCATCGGACTTTCGTGTAGTTATTAACTTCAACCTGTGTAATTTAATAAAATTCACGTTCAGTAAAGAGTTCATTTGCAAAGCAGCGTATTTGACGTGTTCCTTTATACAGAAGAATTTTATACAGCCAGTGCGCTGGGCACAAAAGTTTGTTCCTTTACGCGAATAAAGTACATAATTTTCATACCATGATTCCTTTTTCATCTCTCTGTTTTATTCAATTTTAGACGAGGTTTTCCTCGAACGCGTCACGATATCGTGGCCAACCAGTGGGTTATGAAAATTGTTGAAATATTTACGCTATGGAATTACGTATGTTCCCTACGTACGAATCTCCCGATACGTATACGTGTTCCACGTTCGCTGAGAAGCTTTAAAAGAAAAAGAAAAAAACAGGAAAAAAGAGGACGTCGGAAAAAGAAAAAAGTGGAAAAGGCTAGGCGAGAGTGGAATAGCAACACCTCCACGTCCGATCTGCAGAATATCCGAGTGCACGCGTTTTAAGCACTGCCCATAAAAATATTAATAAAAACTCGAATACTACTTTAAATATCAACGAGATTGCGTCAGCAAGAGTAACTGGGTGGAGGAACTTGGACGTTAAAAACTGTAACCCGCATTACACCTACCATTACTTTGTAGCGAGATTAAACGTTGAGGTTTGAATATTTAATTGAACAAGTAGTGAGGAACGGCATTGCACCGACGATAGACATTCGCGGAGTAATAAAGCGTGCTTCTTATTGAGCTCGTAAAATTTCTGCATTTATGGCTAGCGTGCTTCGTGTTTAGTTTATAATATAGGCAAGTTTCTGGAAAATTATGTGTACGATTGTACAATTTTTGTTACTTTTAATTTTGCTCTTGTTTGAGGAAAATTGTTGGTCACTTAATTGCCAGTCTGGTATATTGATTGATATCACTGAAAATTAGAGAAAGAATAAATGGTTTTATATATCGGCAAATATTTCTAAATCTAATTGAATTACGCAAATAGTTGTAACAATTCGAGTTTCGTGAAGATTTTTAAAAGTTATCAGATTTTGATATTGGAGAGATTGTTGTTACCGGTAAAAGCTACGAGTTAGCAGTGAAAGCTCTACTACTTCCCTTACGACTGTGATCAAAGTACGATCACCAAAGTCGTACAATTTTACTGTCTTTCGAAATGTTACCAATTCAGCATATGGCTCCAAATAGGTACCGGAAGTAGCAATAGTGATCCCAGTAGATGCATCTTGTCCGCGATAATAATACATAAATGATTAAGAAGTAAACTCGCGAAAAATAACAATAATTCTCCTTTAAAACGTAAATGTAGCTTTAGTTTACATAAAATTTATAAATCATTATTACCAATAGTTGTGAGTAATCGTTAAGAATATTAATTGGTAAAAAAAATTGCGAAAATCGCTAAATTACGGCCAATTTTAACGAAAAATCAATTTAAAATTTAAGCGCAAGGGTGGGGAGCCATGGGTATATAAGGAGGGCACTTCCGCTGTTTTAATCAGTTGCTCGATAGACGCGGTACCGATCGGAGCTCCTCTTGGGCCTAGTTCAGGAAGATGGACCATGATCAACGTGTTATGATGGTGGTGGGGGACCACGAAGAGGGTGCTGCCCTCCATGGTGGCGGACACTGGTCAGCCTGATGATCCCTTGGTAGGTGACAGTGGTCAAGCGAGCTGAGTCGATGGTGGTGGATCACGGAGAGGCTGCTGAGCCCCATGATAGTGGACACTGGTCATCGCGATAACCCCTTGGTAATGGAAAGTAGTCAGCGAGCTGAGTCGATGCTGGAGGATTACGGAGAGGGTGCTGCCTGCTTAGTAGTGGACAATGGTCAGCTAGCTGAGTCGATGGTAGAGGATCATGGAGAGGATGCTAGCCGCTGATGACGTCACTTGTCTGCGAACGGTGAGTTTGTACAAACCGAATTTTTAATTAGAGGTGGTGGGGTAGATGAGGTAGCAGTAGTAGTAATTTTGATATATACTTGAACAAACTGGAGGGCTATCAGCTAGCGCATTCGACTGAATGCTAGCATATATAGCCCTCCTATTTTATATAATTGTAATCGTTCTTTTTATTAGTTTATCGGTTTAAAAAATGAGAGATTGTTATGTGTTGAGAATAGTTTCGCGATTGAATGACTAGTGTATATCGCGAACACTCTTGGGATTGAACGATTAGTTTTATTACTTTTATTAGTTTTATGATTTATTATTTGTTTTTCTTATTTTTCAATTTTAATTTTCTTTTTGCTACCAAACTTTTGTATTTGAAGAATTTAGCTTTTTGCAATTATTACCGAATTTTTGACGCCGAATTTTTGTCTCCGAATTCTTGACATATTACTGAAATATTTTTGGACTTCAGAGAATTGAAAGTCCACACCTATTATATGTTAGATTTATAATAAAAATAGTTTATTAAAGTAACGATATAACAAAATAAAAATAGTGTATTAGAGTAACGATAAAAGAATTCCTAATAAGTTGCGTGCGTAAGCAAATAGCCGTGCTGCGCACCGTATCCATTTGGCATTACACAAGTTTAAGAGAAAAGTTGAATGAAATCTTGGTACCTCAGTGCCGAGGCTGCATATAATGGAAGGGTGGATGGGATTTGTGTTTGGGGATAGGTCCCTGCGTACTCATCTCTAAACGTGGAGGCAAGTATGCAGGGACCTAATTCCTTGATAACGTTTTTGAAAGACCGGTCTTTCTAAAACGATATCGAGTAACATTAGATTTAAGACTTAGATTTAAGAGTTAAATTTAAGAGTCAGATTCAAGAGTCAGATTTAAGTTATTTGCGTAAGGATATCAATGTTCGTTGCGATGTTCTTGTCAAGTGTCGATATTATTCCATTATTCCATATTCTGTTTTATTTCGCATCTCTTTTCGTTCGAATTCTTACTCTGTCATTCTTCGTTGGTATCTGATCTCGCTCCTTTATCTCGTACTTCAGATTTCTGTGAAAATAAATCAAATTTCTGCGTTACTCGTGGGATCGCCGAGGGATGAGAATACATCTTTAGTTAGAATTAATTTAGATTTATATGCTAAATAAAATAAATAATCTTACCCAAAGTAAACACAACCTATCCCTATTTTTCTTATACTTCTCGTTTAAGAAAACAGAATTACTAATTGATCTAGTGCAAATCAATTCATATTTGCTTGGTATTAATAAATCATTTAGCTGCGCATTCGCTTGCATGCATCGCATGCTGCATGTAAGTAAGGGTCCCTGCGCAGTCACCTCCACGTGGTGGACCTGGGCCCTTGGTAACGTTTTCGAGAGACTGCTCTCTCGAAAACGATATCAAGCTAAGGACTACGCGCGTAGACATAAGTATTGTTGTAAACTCGGTGCTAGAAGTACCAAACTAGTTAGAAGACCATGCTTCGTAACTTCTGATAAAGCTAGATAGATTTTCCACTTGTACAAAGATTACATAGATTTACCTTTAACAATTTTCCATGATGCTCATTCATTCTATTATTTCATTAACTTTACGCGAGATTAGAATAATTTAATTACTGGTACTTTTAGCACCGAATATTTTGCAATACAATTTAAATTTTCCAAGTCCTTTTCAGGACGTTGAAACTTTAAATTGGACAGCAAATAGTTTAGTTTAAGTTAATTTATAAGATCATATTTGTACTCATATAATGTAAATTTATAATTGTGTGAGCCTTTCCCTCTTATCCTGACTCATTTAAGTTAATTTTTACTATTATATTTGTACACTTGTGTAATGTAAATTTGTAATTGTGTAACCCTTTCTCTCTTATCCTGACTTCTCTCACTTATCACAACCGAGCGTAGTTATTCTCGCTTTAATTAGTTCGTAAGAATGGTATCCCAGTTCATTGGGTACTAACAGATTCTTCGATATGTGGTAGAATAGTTGTTTCGAAACCCGTATCTCGCATTTCTTTGTTGTCAGCGATAAAATCATTCATTTTCTATTCATATTCTATTCATAAAAACACGTCGGTCAAAACTCAGGGGCTCGTTTAAGAGAATCCTGCATAATCTATGGCAATTTCTATCTCTTTGTGGTGTTTGTTCTCGAAAGAGATTGGTCTGATTGTTGGAAATTCACTCCATTCCTAATTTATTTTAATTTCTACGTTCATCGTTGGAACGTCGTTGGATACGTCTCTGAACGTAAAGTTTAATCAATGATTTTATATTTACCTATTTTGTGATCGCAAAGTGGTTTCATTATTCTTTTTACATTTGGAAATAAGAAAATGATATTTTCGGTGAATATAACGTTGGAGATATCACTATGGTATTGTTTTACGTCAAAAAGTCTCCATTTCCACAATCTTTAAGATTCTTTCCAATTGCTTCACGCAAACAGGCTATACGAAATTCTATTAGGAGAATCACTATTAAGAGAATCTTGAAATTGGACGTATTTTCTCCGTTCTTGTCAAAAATTCATTGGTTTTGGGGCGAATTTCAACAACTTCACCAACTTCGTCGAGAATAATACCCCTAATCCTTTCCACTTCCTTTGTTATCAAATTTATATGATTACTATGATGAAATTGTTATGACTATTGTAATGAAATTGTTATGATTATTGCAATGAAATTGTTATGATTACTGTACCAAACTTTGTATATGTATTGTACTGATTATTGTAATAAAATTGTACGGAAACACATTCTTCTTATTCAGAGGGAAACACATTCTTCTTATTCAGAGGGAAACACACACTTTGATTTATTCCGTTTAATTTTGAGTCGTTTTAAAGTAGAATAATAGAATTTAAAGTATCCTTTCGTGTTGCTTTTTGTGCAATACTTTAACTTTTGTAAAATAGAATCATCGTATAATCATTCTATAATAATGTTTCTCTCTGAATAAGAAAGTGTTTCCTTTTGCGAATCGTAAAGTCCATACTGCAATTTCTAGAATTCTTTGGTAGATTTTAGAAAATGTATTATGGATCTCGGTTTTTTAACTGAAATAGAGTCAGATCTCGGTACCTTCTGTAACGAGATCGTAAATATGTAATGGAGAGTGGATGGGATTTGGGTTTAGGGGTGGGTCCTTGCGTAGTCACCTCCACGGGGTGGACCTGGGCCCTTGGTAACGTTTTCGAGAGATTGCCTTCTCGAAAACGATATCAAGCTAAGGACTACGCGCGTAGACATAAGTATAATTGTAAACTTGACGCTAGAAATACCAAGCTGATCAAAAGATCGTGGTTCGTAGCTTCTAATAGAGATAGTTTGATTTTTCATTTGTATAAAGATTTCATAGATTCACTTTTAACAATTTCTTATTATTTCATTAATTTCGTTAGAGATTAGAATAATTTAATCACTGGTACTTCTAGCGTCGAGTCTTTTTCAGTACAATTGAAATTTCCAAGTCCTTCTCAGGACTTGGAAACTTTAAATTGGACTGCGAATAGTTTAGTTTAAGTTAATTATTGCCATCCAATTTGTACATTCATGTAATGTAATTTTAATAAGATAATCATCCCCTTTTATCCCGATTTCCCCCGTTTTTATTATTAATTATATATGGTGACTTCTATCTCGCTATGGTGTCCCTTCGATGAAGGGTTGTTTGATCGTTCGACGTCTGATGGTTTGACGTTTGAAGGTTTGATGGTTTGATGGTTTGATGTTTGATGGCTTGATGTTTGATGGCTTGATGTTTGATGGTTTGATGATCGATGGTTTGATGATCGATGGTTTGATATTTGATGGTTAGAAAATCACTTTCTTTCTGGTTTATTCTGGTTTACTTAAATCTCTGTTCGCCGTTGGAACGCCGTTGGATCGCCGCTGGATCGCTGACGGATGCGTGCGTTTTTAGTCATAAGTACTTGTATATTGTATATCTCTGTAATTTAATTGTAATCGTATTGTAAAGAAATACGTTTTCTTACCCGGAGAGAGAAATAACTGCTCCCCTTTCTTGCACCCCTCGTTTATCAAGACAGAACTTTTAATTTTTCTCGCGTAAATTAGTTCGCGTTTATTTGCTCGAGCACTCTAACTTTATGCTTCGTAAGATCGCTTCACGTAGATTTCCTCTTTTTTTCTTCTTCCTTTTTTCCCTTTCCTTTTTTTCTCCTTCGCTCGAGATTTAGATTTTAATCGTCACGCAGGGAAACAGTTGCGACTCAATCAAACCGATGCGTGTTTGTCGTGGCCACCTGGATCTTCACGGGTTCAGCCGTGGACGCGCTCACGATGGAGCGGGCTGAGTGGTTCCCAACCCGAGGCGCTGGGGTCTGACCTGCTGTAAGACGGATTCGGGCGGTTCCACGAGGTTCGTCTCTATCGCAGAGCAATCCTAGAGTTGGGCCTCGCTGGGGTTCAGATGGACATCTCACTCACCGTCGGGGAGAGCGCGGTTGCGATTGTTTCGACGTAAGACGTGGCATAAAACTTGCTCGCGATTCGCGTCGGGTACGGTTTGCCAAATGGCTAACGCGGAAGCATCGGATTGGAATGCTCTTTAATATAATAGTAGAATTTAGAGTATCGTACCGTAGAACCTTTTGCGAGACACTTTCGTTTGTCGAAAGTGTTGGAAGAGTCACTTAATAAATCTCTCTTCGGGTAAGACAGTGGTATTTCTCGTCACCCCTTTCGTAAAGTCCATACTGCAGTTTCTAAATATCTGATAGATTTTAGGAAATGTATTATGGATTTCGCGTGTATTAAATTCAAGTAGAGTCAGATCTCGGTACCTTCTGTACCGAGATCGTAAATATATAATGGAGGGTGGATGGGATTAGGGTTTAGGGATGGGTCCCTGCGTAGTCACCTCCACGGGGTGGACCTGGGCCCTTGGTAACGTTTTCGAGAGACCGGCCTCCCGAAAACGATATCATGCTAAGGACTACGCACGTAGATTATATAATTAGTGTAATTAGAGAATAAGATATAGTTTAAGTTAATTTTTGCGTTCGCCGCTGGATCGCCGCTGGACCGCTGTTGGATGACTTGATATAACTTGTTAAATTTATCGTGCCTCATCGAAGGAGGGTTGTTTGATTCTTTAATGTTCGATTGATGTTCGGAAATCCGCTTAGTTTTTGGTTTATTCTGATTTATTTTAACCCCTGCCTTCGCCGCTGGAACGCGGCTGGATGTCGTGATATAACTTACTACATATTCTCCATTAATATAATTTAATTACGTTCCATCTTTGTTCCTTTCCCATGACTATTCTCATGCTAATCAATTCATTCGGTATTAGTAATCTATTCAGTGATCGGTAGATGAGTTATCTTAAGTATTGAAACTGAGAGCAGGTGTAGTTGAAATAGAAGTAATCATTCTGTGATTAAAGAAATATATGCGACGGTGGAAAATCAGGGAATTGTTTAAATAATCCGGCATCTCTCTCTCTCCATCTCTCTTTCTCTCTCTTTCTGTCTCCATGGTATCTTCCCTTGATCAAAGGTTGGCTCTCGATTTCAATAATTACAACAACAGAAAATTTAATTCTGTAGTCGCAAAGTGACTTCATTATTCTCTTTAAATTTGGAAATGAGGAAATGATATTTTCGGTGAATGCAGCGTTTGACGCATGGTATTGTTTTACGTAAAGAAATTGCCATTTCCACGTTTTCCAAGGTTCTTTCCAATTGTTTCACGCAAATAGGCTGTACGAAATTATAATTGAGAATGATTATTAGGGAATCGTGAAATTTGACATATTTTCTCCGTTCTTGTCAAAAATTCAATGGTTTTGAGTCGAATTTCAACCAATCCTTTTCATTTCCATTCTGTTATCCAATTTTTATGATTTCTATAATAAAATTCCTGTGATGTCAATAAATAATTTCAACAGATATTTCTACGTTCGCCGTTGGATCGCCGCTGGATGCGTATATTATTAGTCATAGATAATAGTAATTATAATTAGATAATAGTAATTGTGATAATAATTGTAATGAAATTGTAAGGGAGTATGTACATTGTCTTATCAAGAGCGAAACCATGGAATTTTTCCTCAAAATCCCCGTTTTATCGAAATTGAATATAATTATTCTTAGTCTCCATTTGCACACTACTGATGTTTATCAGTAATAGTTTTATTACTCTGCGTACTCGCTGGCATGCATCGCATGTGGCAAGCAAGTAGTGAGCACGCTAACTTAATGTTACACGTAAGTCGCTGCCATGAGTAGCTCCATGGGTCGAAAAGACCGTGGTTTGGAAAGTGGACAGCGCCGGAAACATTTAGTTAGCAAATCTACGTGATTACGTAGTACCACGTGAGTATGTAGAGTACCTTTGGTCACGTCGCGAATGTTATGTTCACTTTTCTCTTTGATTTATTACTTATCACAAGTTTGCCCAACTTTAATTACCTTTTTAATTTCTTTTTTTCAGAATAGAGTATAATAGAGTTTAGTGTTTATCGCATCGTAATCCCTTTTGAGAAACGCTTTAATGTTTCTAAAGTGTCGATAAAGAGACTTTGTAAATTACTCTCTGGATAAGAACATGATATATACTTCCAGTCCCTTCTTCCCTTTCGCGATTCGTAAAGTCCACGTTGCAATTTCTAAGAAAATGTACCATGGATTTGGCGTGTATTGAATTCAAGTAGAGTTGGATCTCGGTACCTTCTGTACCGAGATCGTCAACATGTAATGGAGGGTGGATGGGATTAGGGAAATATGGATGTGTTCCTGCGTAGTCACCTCCTCGTTGGTGGACTGGGTACTTGGTAACGTTTTCGAGATCCTGGTCTCTGAAAGACGATATCATGCTAAGGACTGCGCTTGTAGACATAAGTATTGTAGTAAACGTAATGCTAGATGTACCACACTAGTTAAAAGATGGTGGTCGTAGCTTTTGATAGAGATAGATAGATTTTTCACTTGATCAAAGGTTTCATAGATTTACTTTCAACAATTTTCTATGATACTCATTCATTCCATTATTTCATGAACTTTGCGCGAGATTAGAATAACTGGATTACTGGTATTTTTAGCATCGAGTATTTTGCAGTACAATTTAAATTATCTAAGTCCTTTTCAGGACTTGGAAATTCTATTTACGTTGTACTTCAGGTAATAGTTGAAGCCATAATTTAAATTAAGTTAAGTAAAATTTTACTCTCGTGGCATCAACCTGGAACCGTCGAAGAATTCTACTTTCTCTCTGGTCTTTTTGGATTTTAATTTAAATCAAATCTTTATCTGGCAAGAGGTTTTATGTCTGCAATAATTCACATTTTATGAGCTTTGGAAAATTTTTAATTCGGTCCTCCCTTTTGCGTAAAATATATCCACGAATCTTGCAAGAACTGCTACTTTATCAATTTCGAATCCTATATTGTACAGGGTGTAAAAATTTGTACGCGATCAATATTTCGGACAGTAATGGTCATAAAATTCCATTAGATCAGTGGCCTATCTTGTAGCTCGTCGGTACTAGGATAAATCGAGACGAAGTTGTCGACTTGAGCTTGCAGAGTATCACGAGCTTACCGACAGGCGATACTTGAGTTTGCAGTGCACCGTGGAAAGCTTCACGACACCTCCGTATCGACTCGTCTCGATGCCTGCATGTTATCTATGCGGGATTCTAGATTTCTTCAGAAGCAAATTTCTTTGTAGATACAATCGCAGCACGGAGCAGAAAATCTCCTTACCGATATTCAATCAAATAGCGTATATGTTGCAAGTGTATTATATTCGTACAAGAATTCAATTAGTCGATCAGAAATCGTTAGAACCGCGCAACAAGCAAAGACAGAGAATCTCGCGAATTTTTTGAAACATTCGCGACATCAATCTCGAAATTTGTATTAGCATTGCATTCTCATACAGCAACTTATAAAAGGAATTCAGTAATTCAATACTTCTGCCAGAGTTTTTCATTTAGAAACGCTATGTCCGCTCTGCCTCATCTTTGCAGTGTTTGCACGTTTCGTTCGCCTGCTTTCGCATTCGTGCTGCGGTGAAATTGTCAGTATCGCGACGTGATCTCGCGGAAACACATGAATAATGTCAACTTTCAATGCGAATTCGCTTTCACCGAGTGTCGGGCTATTGCTACGGACATCAAATTTTAATATCCGCACTTTACTTTACCGCCGAGTGCATGGGAAGTTGTGTTCTTTTCATTGGAATTTTTATGCCTCGTAATGGTCCAGCCGCTAGCGACTGAATGTCTTCTCTAGTTAAGACATGATCTACTCTGGGGAATGGAGTTCCCCTAGCCTGTATAATGGAAGCAAACGAAACGTCAAGTATTCTTCGTTACACGGAAATCTAACAATGGCGAAGGGTAGGAAAGATGCTTTCATTCGGATGAGGCGGTCTTCTATACACGCGTTATTACATCTTTTTTGTACGTAAAAGGATGAGGCTGTATTGTTCTGTTTTGTTGCATCTCGATGGGTATTTAAAAGCAGTGTTGCATGTTTTTGGTGTAGATTCTGATTGTTTCAGAACAAGGGAAATCCTAATTACCTATTTTTGTAGGAGAGTGCAGTATCGTGATATAACGCACGTCTATCACGAATGCAAACTATCTCACGGTAAACTAGCAGTGTGATAGCTCTGCATTTACGATTTCCTTTTCGAGGAAATTGAATTCTATAGAGCTTATCGTTTCAGAATTGTCTAGTGCCGCTTCTTGTTATATTATATCTTAATTTTTATTCTAATTGAAAGGCAAATATGACAACTACTAGAAAACTTTGGAGAACGTGTATTAATGTTAGAATCATTTTGAAGTTTCGACATTTAGATTAGCGATGTTAACTATTCAGTTGATCTTCATTGTATTTGTGACACAGTAATAATTCAGTAGTTGCGTACGTTAACAATTTTAAACACCAAATTACTTTGTGAAAATGGTTCGATTAAAGAAACTTCGCTCGACACACGATAGGCTTTACAGCGAAGCAGTTTGCGCCCTCTGAATTGTGTTAATCAGAAACTTGATTGTAGGTCCAGCGCGCGTTTTCGCTGGAGCTATCATTCACGTTAATTAAAATAGCTCTGCGCTAACAATTCGTTAACTGGTTTGCTTCAATGCCCTGCGAAATTACCCACTAGCAAAAACGTAATCCGTGTGTTGATTCCATTCAAAGGAAGCAAATTAGATTAAATATCCAGGATTTGAATCTCTGGGGACACGTAAACCGTATGCTGAAATTAATTCATAATTATGTAATGGTCGCTAGGTCATAGATGTTTCTATTGAAGTCTCATTTTCGAAGCGTTGAGCTCGTTAGGCATTGCATATTTTTGGAATCTGAAGTAGAAATACAAATTTTTCTTCTCCGTTCCGAGCGGAGTTTTGTGTAACTTTCCGTTCGATATCCCAACAGAGTATACTCTTCTTTCTTCAAGGGGTACAATTTTTCATCACCACTGAATCGCTATAGAGGCTCATGTTCACTGTCGAAAGAAACGGTCCTAGAATCTATCAAACCTGGTCGCGCATCGATAATCGTGTAGAAAGGATAAATTAACATCTGGCATTGGCCAAATATCTAGGTCGAGAATTTACTGAAGAATCATTAGAGAGAAAAAAC
The DNA here is from genome assembly GCA_963969225.1 of Xylocopa violacea. Lineage (NCBI taxonomy): Eukaryota > Metazoa > Arthropoda > Insecta > Hymenoptera > Apidae > Xylocopa > Xylocopa violacea. The sequence goes on from CAXAJV010000832.1 coordinate 571,940, forward strand.
GACAATACGAATCTCCGACACAATGTATACAATGTATTCACACTCGCTTCGAAATGAGAAAGGGTGATAAAATGAAATACAAGAAGTAAAAGCAACGGTTCGGTATTTCCACAGACGAATTCGTTACGTCAAAGAACGCGATGTAACCGATGTAAAATTCGACGAAGTTCAAGTACGCGTGACGAGGCTTCTTTTATTATACTACGTTCGTTCTTTGATTTGAAGGTTGATGAAACTTCCTGTCGGGTTGATTCATTTGGTAAACATGAACCTGGCATTTCGCGGAGAATAATAGATTAACATGACTCGTGACAGAGAGGAGAGAACGGAAAAGTTGGAAGAAAGTTGCCGCAATTTCATCTAGCACCGCGCCGCGTAAGTTCGTTACACGAGCGGAATTTTCCATATAAAGCATCGCGCACGCTGAACATCTTATCGCTTCTTTGAGCTATCGCTGTGAGATTCCCCTAGCCTTCAAAGCAGTTAAAATTTTCACAGTTTCAGTGGAATCGTGCCCACAGCGTGACCTACATTCGCGGAATTTCATTTTTCTCCCTATAATGTGAATGCATGTGATTGTATTGTTGGATTGAAAAATTCAGAGTACGCAATGGTTCCGTAGACCTCCGTGAGATGTTCGCGAAGTTTCACATTGTCAATTTCACTTGTCGTATCTTGGAAATGAACGAACTTAAGCAAATCGAACATTCTCTTTATCTCTCAAAAAGAATGAAGTCGGCAAATAAGCGGTGTTCTTTCCATTTTTCTGATCTTCGCAAATAATTAGTAACAATGTGGTGAAACGGAACATCTTTTTCCTTTAAAGAGAAATTCAATTTTCTTAGTCGTTTAACTCGAATTGTTTCTCTAATCAAAAACGTATTAAACACGTTGACAGTTGCTCGCGGGTATTGCTGAAACTCGTACGAATTTACATTTCCGACGCGCGAATGCATCGCACTCGTCAATCATAACATCAATCTACAACATCGGACACCGACGACCATTGAATTATCAGCCTTCAGCTAATCAACTGACAAAACAACACGTACCTTTGATAAAGTCCACAGCCATTCCCAAGCCGTACGTATCCTTGTCGTAATCGTCGAGAATGTAGGCGCCGATCTTAACACCGGGTACAATTCCACGATCGTTGAGCCTGTCCAGAGTGTAAAGCATCACCTCGAGCGCTTGAACGTCACGTTGCGGCATCACTGGCCCGCAGGTGATGGTATCCTTCCTCTCATGGACCATCATTAGACGACTCAACACTAGATTATACTCGACCATCGCGCTGTGCTTAACTGGCCACTGATTCGGCGGTTCCAGCTCATGCGACGAGTTGTTCGTCGTTTGCGAGGACGCCTCGTCCATGGTAACGGTTCATGGTCAGAAGAAGTGGCGATCATGTCAAAAGTGAACAAAAATTGGTTCACGTCGTTAATCAATCCGATGGTCGACGTTTCGGCGGTAACTGGAAGTTGTTCCCTCTCTGTAGACGAAAGCGCGAGATTTTCGTTAAGGTAGTTGTCCAGAGAACCATTCGTACTTTTCAAACGGGAGCGAAACCTTTGATCAATCCTGCACTCTGGAGACGAATTCTAGTGGATGTGTCAACGAGACTCTTAGCCCCCCGGGAGCATCGTTGCTGGCATTCGCTTGGACGTATTCCATTTGCATGGTCGAGGCGGTTCTTCGTTGGACCTCGTCCTTGACCCACGTCGGCGTAGAAGTTCGTCCCGACACCGGGCCTCCGACCTTCATAGATGAATCAAGTTTCAGGCTCGTCGATGTCGAAGTTTGCACCGTGGACTACCTGGACTTTCGTTCTCTCGTAGGATGATCGATCACCGGGATGGGCATCGTGCTCAAGGAGTTAAACCCGTCGGACGGATTAACTTCATTCACCGTTCCATTATCCAACGAGCGGGTTTGAGCCCTCTCATTTTTCGAGCTAAACCCGACGGACGGTTCATCAGGCTTAATGTCGCAGTCATGTTTGAATATTTCGATTCAACGACTCTGTCGCCCTTGAACCGACGGGTTGCCGTTTCTTCGAAACCATTAGAGGATCGTTAAACGTTACTTCATCATCTTCTGTCAAACCATCCGTAGCTGTATCGAACCGTTCCGCCTGGTCGTCGATTTTCCTATTTATCGTCCCAATTGTTTGGATAACGGCTTTTCTAGACGCGGATGGTCGTTCAGAAGGGGTTAAAGGAAGCTTCGATTTCGAATATTTCGTTTTATTCACGAGCGATTGCTTATGGTTCGCGTTTGTTTTGATATCCTTCGTAATCTTCCGCTCTTGCTCAGTCGAAGGTGAGTTCCTGAACGTATCGTCGGAATTTCCCTCGCCGAATTCAGGAAGGCCACTGTTCTCCGACGTACAGCCCCTTTCGGTTAGACAGTTCATATCGTTTCTTAGGTACGGGGCACTCCTTGGCGCCGCAATAGAGCTATGCTCGGAGTTCACGAGGACGCCGTCAGACTCCTTTGTCACGTTACTTTGCGCAGAAGCCTCTTCCGTTGTCGCTTTATTCGCCTCTTCTTTAGCCTTATCAATCTCGCTCCGCGGAGCGTCTAATTCCATATCTTGCGACGAATCCGCGCTCAAATTGAGTCTTATCGAGATCACATCGTTACTTAGACTTGAAACGTTTTCCGGTAACTGTGCATTGTCATTTCAACGTCGAATTCGGTTTGCCATTTAACATCGAGCTATCCGATAGCAGTGAATCGTTCTCACTCACCACATCTGGTGCTTCGAGTGTTACTCTGTTAACTCATCCTGTGCTTCCGTCGTGACTTGTTGAACTGAATTCATTGCTCAATGTTAAAGTACTCAAATTTAACGTCGAATCATTCCACTGCTGTACGTGTGCTGCAGCATCTCGATCGTCCAGTGAGTTATACTTAACGTTCTCTGAAATGAAGTCGATCTCCAATTCTGTCTCAACAATTTTCGCATCGTTATCCAAAAAATCATTTGTCGTTTCGTTGAAAGTAACATTCAATGAAGTTCCATCGTATTGCGACGAATTCAACGTGACCGCGTCGCTAGACGGAATAATATTTCTCTTCTCGCGGATCGAAAAATTTCCACGGGTTCTCCTGTCTGCCTCATCATCGCTTCCATTTGTTGATATCTGTTTCACGGAGATTCCATTCAACTGGCGCGTATACTCCATCTCTCTCCGAATCAACGTTGATTTACGAGACGTCGACGTTCACCAGGAACCTTCGAACTCTGAAGAATGAGGAGTCCTCCCTTCTGTCTTGATTGCTTTGACTCTTTTGCCTCGCGGCTCGCAATTCGAGGATCCCGAATTCTGGCAGAGGTACGACCACTCCAGATTTATTACATCACCAAAATCGAACGACCTCGGCTCTTCGTCAAGTTTTATTCCCGAATTTTAATGGACCTTCTGCTCATCAACTGATACATGGAATTATCATGCCCGTCGACTTCTATTTCCGATTTCCCTTTTGGTATCAATTCTCCGTCGAACAGTTCACTAATAGAAGCGGAAGATTTAGGAGTTTCAATGAAATATCGTTTCTGGATGTATCCTTTGGGCTCAACATCTCGCGTATCTTTCTTTCCTTTCGTAGATGCTCGTCTCTTCGCGTCTTTTAATCTTTTTCGACCCGTCAGCGTTTTCAATTTCAACCGTCCAATCCTTAATAGTTGATTAATAGAGGTGGAAGACTCGGCGGAATCGATTAAATATTGCTCAACCGAGCCTTCCGACGGCTTCCTACCACTCAATCCCCCTGGATCCGCGAATTTCTCCGATTTCAATCCTGTTTCGAATGCTTTACCGATAGAAACAACGGATTCAGGAATCTCAGTCGAATGTCGCTTCCATTGCGGTTTCCTCGCCATCTCCCAAGCTCCGAGAACCCACGATACCGTCAGCCTGAAAATAGTCCATGGTCCTTTGACCGTCCACCCTATAGGATCTTTTCATCCGAAGACGTCGAAGCTCGCCACTGAATCCCCTTTGCCTTCTCACGTCCTTGTTCTCTCGTCTGAAAGCCTTTAGCGAGTCGTCATTGCACGAATCCACAACAACGTGACCGTAATCAACGGTCGCATCGCCGCCTCTCTAGCGACGTCTTTCATCGCGACACGGGAAACCCGGGAGGATAAGCGGGGCTCTTCCGGAATATTCACTGAACTCCCGGTGAATCCGGTCGATCCCCTCGCAGTTGGCCCGGCTCGGCGTTTATCGCGTCGTTCCTTGTGGCAGTCGTTCGACGGGTCGGGATCCGCGAGTCGACGATCGCTCGACCGGATCGATCGATCGTCATCTTCGTCGGTTTGATTCGCGCCCACCGCCTGGGCGGTTCGCCAGGAAATTGCTCTCGACGACTCCTCCGTGATGTCATTCTTGACGAGTGGACGGAATGTTTGCCGAGCGGTAGTTGATGGCAATGATAACTTTTAAGGGTGCCGGGATGACGGAGTATTTGAATGGTTTTGGAATTTCAGGGATGGTTCATTAGCGCCGCGAGCCCCGTAAGCGACTTCGGCGCGGTTAACCGACAGCTGGTTGTTACCATAATCGAGCGGATACCGTTCGCCCGCCAAACTGTTTCGAAGAATCGATAGCACCACTGACACGGCCAGTACGGCCAGCCAACAGTTGTTCCGCCGCACCACCTGCCTCCCGTGACAAACATGTCCTGGTCCTGCAAAAATACGCAGCGTCTCTGTGAATCCACCACATCGCATAATAAGACCTATCGATCTAGTAATCTTATGCTAATCGAGGAGAAACGTATCGAATATCGTTCTCTACGAGATGTACGTGTTTGTTGCACCGAGACGGTTCGAGGCAATTTGGTTGAAACTATTTGAATGGTACAAAAGGGTTAAATTTGATTCGCTCTGTTTGAGAGCGGTTTAATCTATTTGCAGAGGAATGGAAATGTTTGAAGATTAATTATTCATACGTATATTGTGTATGCAATCAACTTAGAGGTTAAGGGTTGAAGCTTTGTATTACAGATACGTGAAGTGCATTAATATCGTGGAGTTTATTTTGAGCTAAGTTATTAATCATGATGCAATAACGAACCAGTAAATATCTCTGCGAGTGTTGCACATTTTCGAAATTACAGAAGAATACCGCATAGTTGGAACTCCGAGCATTACACGTGCATAGTCAAAGCAGGAACTAACCTCGATCAAACATTGGCTATCAGTTAGCGTGGAATATTACCACTAAATTTCTCGTATCCAAATCGAAGGAGCCAGTGGCCGCAACAGGCGCATACAGAGTCCTGGTGCACCGTTGTACATATTTTAGCATCGGTGTATTGATTAATTGTGTTCAATGCGTTCATATTAAATTCTCCATCACTTCTGATAGTACCTTCAAGTGACTGTAAAAGATTAATACCCTGGAAATCCATTTATTTGAACAGCGTCGGTGGAAATCTCGCTCGTGCGAATGCTTTTTGTAGCCATAATACGTTGATCCGATTACTCTTAGTACAAGCGTTTTCATTTGGTTGGCACGGAGCCAAACTGCGATTTGATCGAGAGTGATTTTCCTAGTTTCTATAAATCAGATTTATCGATCGCCTTTCTATAGACCGATACGATCAGCAGTATCGTTGATGGATCACCCTCGCGCAGTTAATCGAATGAAATTTTAATAATCCGAGAATATGATAGCTTAGGAACGAAGCTATCGCGATGTCGATATAATCTATACAATTGATGCAGAATTAATTACCACTCGGTTAACGCTATCTCGAAAGCCAATATAATCTCTTTAAGCGACATCTTATTGTTGCCAGGCCGCGCAGCGATCCCCTAGTCGCTCTTCCAGAAAATTAACCCCTCGCGCTATAACCGTTGTATCCTATCTAACCGTGGATCGTCGCAATTCAACGCGAGCATCCATTATTTTAATACTGCTTGCGCGTTAATTAGTCCGTTTCGAGGCACGGTCTTTCCTCTTTGTCCAATAAATTTCGCGCGGCTGCGAATCCTGAAGGAAAGCCTCGGAAACGAAGGTTATATTACTTGATCTCCTTTCCGTGCTCGTGTCCAGGTTTGACGCGTTCGTGGGCTAAATATCTGTCGGAACAATGGAGTTACAGGGCTTTAATAAGGCCGTTACTTTATCGAAGGGCTGCCGCGCTCGATAGGATTGAATCGTACGAAATGGACCCCGTTTCGCCCCGTCTCTCGGAGTAGGCACATGCCAGGTTTATTGTCAGATGTATCGACGGAAACGGTGATTTCGCGGGGACAGCGATAGGTTGGTAGGAATCGATCGAGCCCCGTTAAACGGTTATTGGACGATTTAGGTGAGGTAAGCATACTTCCTTGCAGAGCGTATTAAACTTGGTCTTCGATTCTCACGACACTTTCCAGCTTAAATTGACATTTTGGAGGTCTCAGATGTCTTTAATTCAATTATCTTCACGGGTAATTTCAACGGTAACTTTGATTTCCTAATCTTCTCTTATCCGTGGGTGATAATTTGAATGGAATATCCGAAGGATTCATTTTTTACCTTTCAGTTGATGAAATCAGTAATTCACGTTGTAAGTAGTTCATTTCTGTTTTATCGCTTGACGAATTCACTAGAGAATTTGACGGTTTACGGAAAGGAACCAGCATTAGTAAGAAACTTGAAAATTTGTTTGAAAAGAGAGCAACAATAACTGGATATGGTGAATACTGGGTAGTACATATTACTATCTGGATGTGGATTTTGGGAGCGATGCCTTCATCAAGAGAAAATAAGAAGCCAATATTGAAGAGGAAGAGAATAAGAAGAACAGTATGCCGCGGGAAAAATTCAGGGATTCTTCCATTGTTCGTGTTTGAACATTTTTTTCATCTACCCCCGTATTTCGAGGTATAAAGTTAAACTGATAACAAATATTACATACAAGAATGCATGTTTTCGTGAAATTTTATCACGACAGTCTATCATTATCCTCAACAGCGAAAATTAGTAGCCAATATTGTGTTCCGTTCCTTCTCAACCCCTGAAAGAGAAATTACACTTTCTAAAAGACATTAGACATCCTGTAGAATCCGCAACTGAAGGGGTTACCGTAAATACCTTTCGTGGTGTTAAAATTTGACACGCGTGTGACAGAGATAATCTGTCGTGAATTTATTCAAACGGAATCTGAATTGTCATCTTTTAATGATCGATCTCTTAATCGCGACCAGTAGAAGGAATTCAGCGCGAAGTGATCAGCAAATCCTCATTGTTGGATCGTTTAACTGGTGCATGTAATTACGACTGTATATTGTACATTTGTATCAGCTCCTCGCCCTAATTGGTCTGGTTCGAGCCGCTGACATCTGCATTGTCTATGACAACATATGTTGTCGTAACTTTCTCAATCGTATTCGGGATCCGTTCAATTATACAGGCTTGTATAAGGTACATGTGCGCGAAACAGATGGGTGTGATCACTCCTTGGTTCGATTGAGGAATCCGCGTGGCATTTTTCTAAGGATTTTAATCATTTCGACGAGTTCCATGACGGCGTTTCCACCTGGCATTCAAGTGCTACAAAATATTTTTCGTCAAGCGAATTCCACGGATACAATTTCGAACGTGATCGCGTACGTTCTTTCGTCCGCGAGAAGAAAGAACCCATAGAATGGAGTTCCGCGGCGACGCAGCATCCCCTGCAAGTCAAAAGGGGACCAAGGTGGGAACAAAGGGAATCCTTAATGGCACGCAAAGATCGTCTACTGGCAAATAATTGGAGACAAAAGTCTCCATTCCCGTGACGTGTAAAGTGGATTGATTATTCTTCTGACGATATATCTTTGTTCGATTATACGGAACTGCACTTTAGAAGAGGGAAGTTGTTTTTGTTCTCGATAGGTATCCCTCGTTTACTTTCGAGAACACTCGCTAATGGAGCGATTTTTCCATTTGATGGGTTTACATTGGTTCAGCGGCCGTGCTCCTTTTGTTTCACGAGCGACTTCGCGGCCGGCGCAAGGGTCTCCGCTTTAATCTCCCGCATAGACGGTGAGAATGGACCTTTAATCTTCTCCGAACGATCAGTGCTACCTCTTTTGAAAAGCAAGCAATGTATTGTTAATATTGGATGCTTTCCAACCGACCTTTTAAATCGGCGCTATCATTTAAATTCGCAGCTAGATTGGTCCGTGATCTGTTGGCGAGCTTAACTGCTCCCTTCTTTTTTTGTTTGTCCGCTACGATGTACCACTGTTGATAATCTGTGGCGAACGATGACTGGAATGTGATAAGAGGAATTTTTATCGGGAGCCAGCGAACGATTTTTTCCCAGGGAAAAGCTTCTATAAACACAGCAAGGTTTTATTTCTTACGAAACTTTAATGCTCTTATAATTTCTCTTAAAGTTTTTATTAAAACTCCATGAAGATTTAAGCTGAGTTTTTCTCCCCTCCGCCGATGGGAGGGATCGCGAGATTTTTATTAGAAATTTCGTAGACTGGCTGTAAGCAGCTTTCGTTGTACCTTGGATTTTCTTATCGTCGCGTATAGGAAATGATACCATGAACTATTTGAACTAGAAGTTCGTTGATACAGTTTTATAACCGCCTATAACGCCGTGTAATAGAGGAAGGGTAGCACGTTCGCGTAAGCACACACAACGCGATATAGGACACGAGGAATTCATTTTTCCATTTTCCGCATTGATTGGCAAAGCAGAAAGTCCAAGAAAAAGCGCGAGGTCCTAAGAGGCGACGTTCCAAACGTGGCTAGCGTAGAGTCATAATGCTCGCAGATGTGCCTGCGAACAAAAATTGCGACCAGTGACATTTCGCGTTTGTATCCGCTTCACGGATCTCGAGATTTCGATACTCCTTGACACCGAATGATTCCGCGATTTTCGCAATAAATAGCGGAGACACGCGTGCATCGTAACGCATCAGCTACCGGTCCTACAAATTCTACACCTAGGAGATGGCATACCGAATCTCGGGCCTCTAGAATTTTTTTCATTCAAGTACATATTGTCTATGGGCCACTAGTGACCGCTCCAGGAGTTCGCTCTCCACATATTTCGACTCCCAGAGCCAGACATGCCGTATCTGGTACCCCTAGAATTGACTTCACTTATGTACTGATTCGCTCTGCGCCATTAATAACCAATCCATGAGTTCTACCTCCTTATACGAAACATAGGGTCGGACATATCATGTCTGTGGACCCTAGTATTGGTTTGATTTAAGTATATATTGTCTGTTGGCCATTAACGACCCCTCCAGAAGTTCGTCAACCTCCACTTACTTGACACCTAGGGCCGGATATGCCGTGCCTGGGGCCCCTAATATTGGATTCATTTAAGTACTTATTGGCTCTTGGCCAGTAGTAATCGCTCCAGGAGTTCTATAGCCGACTACTTCGAAACATAGGACCGAACATACTGTAACAGGGGCCACTAGAATTGGATTCATTCAACCCCCTATTGAAGCTGTGCTATTACTAACCGCGCCAAGAGATTCCCTGCCACCTAATTCGACACCCAGGGTCCGCGATGCTTTCCAAGGGCCTGTAGTGTTGGTCTCATTTAATTACTTATTGGATCTGGGTCATTCGTAACCCCCTAGCATTTCGTAGCCCGCATATTCAACCCAAGGTATTCCAAACATGATACATTTTATCCGCTCGACAATTATATATAAATACAAACAAATATAACCTAACCCAACAAAACCTAACCTCTCGACGTTAATATTTTATAAAATTCCTGACGTGTCGGCCCCAACTTCTCGGCGGGAACATTATTTACGTCTACAATGTTATATATCCTAACCTAAGGCAACCTAACATCTCGGCAGTAATATTTTACAACATTCCTGACGTGTCGGCCACTACTTCTCGTAGGGAACATTATACATAAATAGAATCTAAAATAAATTAACCTAATTCCACGCAGCACTTGTGTAGTAGTGTTTCACAACTATAACGTTATATATTATAACTTACGGCAGCCTAACCTCTCGGCGGTAACATTTTACAACGTTCCTGGCGTGTCGGAACCTACATCTCGGTAATAACATTATATACGTCTATAACGTACTATAACCTAACCTAACCCATCTAGCCCCACGATGGTAGTGTTTTAATGAATCTAAAACGAAACATGACCGCCGAGACCTCAGCTTGCGTTAGGTCCGGTTACATAACGTTTCAGACGTATATAACGTTCCGACCGAGAAGTATGGGCCGACCCGCCACTAATGTTGTAAAATATTACGAGCGACAGGTTAGGTTGCGTTACGTTAGGTTATATAACGTCATAGAACGTATATAATGTCCACACCGTGAAGCAGGGACTAACCTGCTAGGAATGTTGTTAAATATTACCCTCGAGAGGTTAGGTTGCCTTAGGTTATGACATATAACGTTATAGACGTATATAATGTTCCCACCTAGAAGAAGGGTCTTGCTTGCCAGGAATGTTGTAAAATATTACATCCGAGATGTACGGTTACCTTAGGTTAGGATATATAACGTTATAGACGTATATAATATTCCCACCCAATACCTAGGAGCTGAAACGTCTGGGCTTTTGTAAAACACTACCACCCAGTGACTAAGTTGTGGCATGCTACGTTATATAACGTTACAAGCGTATATAATGTTCCCACCCAGAAGTAGGGGCCGACACGCCAGGAATATAGTAAGGTATTATGGTCGAGAGGTTAGGTTGCGTTAGGTTAAGTTATTTAACGTTATGGACCTATATAATGTTCCCATCGGAAAGCAGGGGCCAACACGCCCGGGATATTGTAAAACATTATTACCCACGGGATAACTGGGTTAGGTTAGGTTACAATAGGTTATAGACCTATATAATGTTCCCACCAAGAAGTAGTGGCCGACATGCCAGGAATGTTGTAAAATATTACATCCGTGATTGTTACATTGGCTTAGGTTAGGATATATAACGTTATAGGCGTATATAATGTCTCCACCGAGAAGGACGGGCCGACACGAAAGGAATGTTGTAAAATATTACCGCCGAGAGGTTAGATTTCCTTATGTTAGGATATATAACGATATTGACGTATATAATTAGCCCGCCGTGGAGTAGAGGCCGACGCGCCAGCAATGTTGTAGAATATCACGGTGGGAATATCATATACGTCTATGACGGTATATATCCTCACCTAAGGCAACCTAACTGCTCGACGGTATTATTTTACAATATACCTCGCGGGTCGGCGTGTTGTACCCGGTGGGAACATTATATACGTCTATAGAATAATATAACCTATCCTAACCTATCTAGCACCTCACGGGTAATGTTTTACAGCATCCCGGGCACGTCGGCCCGTACGTCTCGGTGGGGATATTATATACGGCTATATCGTTATATATCCTAACCTAAGGCAGCCTAACATGTCGGATGTAGTATTTTACAACATTCCTGGTGGGTCGGGCCCTACTTCTCGGTGGGAACATTATATACGTCTATAACGTAATATAACCTGACCTAACCCATCTAACCCTTCGCTGGTATTGTTTTACAGAATCCCGGTCGTGTCGTCCCGTACTTCTGGGTGCGGACATCATATAAGTCTACAACGTTATGTAGCCTAACCTAACCCATCTAGCCCCTAGGTGGTAATGTTTTACTGAATCGCAGTCGTGTCGTCCCGAACTTCTCGGTGGGGACATTATATACGTCTATAACGTTGTATATCCCAACCTAAGGCAACCTAACATCTCGGATGTAGTATTTTCTAACAATCCTGGCGGATCGGCCCTTACATCTCGGTGGGAACATTATAAACATCTATAACGTAATATAACCTAACCGAACCCAACTAGAACCTCGCTGATAATGTTTTACAGAATCCCGTTCATGTCGTCCCGTACGCCTCGGTTGGGACCTTATATACGTCTATAGCGTTATATATCCTAACCTAAGGCAGCCGAACCACTCGAATGTAGTATTTTACAACATTTCTGGGCAAGTTGGCCTCTACTTCTCGGTGGGAACATTATATACTTCTATATCGTAATATAACCTAACATAACCCATCTTGCCCCTTGGTAATAATGTTTTACAGAATCCCGGTCATGTCGGCCCGTACGTCTCGGTTGGGACATTATATACGTCTATAGTGTTATATATCATAACCTGAGGCAGCGTAACATCTCGGATGTAGTATTTTACAACATTCCTGGCGGGTCGGCCCCTACTTCTCGGTGGGAAAATTATATACGTCTATAACGTAATATAACCTAACCTAACCCACCTAGCACCTCGCTGGCAATGTTTTACCGAATCCCGTTCGTGTCGTCCCGTACTTCTGGGTGCGGACATTACATACATCTATAACGTTATATATCCTTACATAAGGCAACCTAACATCTCGGATGTAGTATTTTCCAACACTCCTAGCAGGCCGGCCCCAACTTCTCGATGGGAACATTATACACGTCTATAACGTAATATAACCTAACCTAACCCTTTTAGCCCCTCGCTGGTAATGTTTTACAGAATCCCGGTCTTGTCGGCCCGTACTTCTGGGTGTGGACATTTTATACGTCTATAATGTTATATAGAGTTACCTAACCCAACCTAACACCTCGGATGTAGTATTTTCCAACATTCCTGGCGGGTCGGCGCCTACTTCTCGATGGCGACATTATATACGTCTATAACGTTGTATATCCTAACCTAATGGAACCTAACATCTCGGGTGTAATGTTTTACATCATTCCTGGCGGGTCGGCCCGTATTTCGCGGTGGTAACATTATATACGTCTATAGCGTTATATATCCTAGCCTAAGGCAACCTAACATGTCGAATGTAATATTTTACAACATTCCTGGCGCGTCGGCCGCTACTTCTCGGTGGGAACATTATATACGTGTATATCGTAATATAACCTAACCTAACCCATCTAGACCCTCGGTGATAATGTTTTACAGAATCCCGGTCTTGTCGGTCCGTCCTTCTCGGTGGGGACATTATATACGTCTATAACGATATATATCCCAACCTAAGGCAATCTAACATCTCGGATGTAGTATTCTCCAACATTCCTGGCGGGTCGGCCCCTACTTCTCGGTGGGAACATTATATACGTCTATAACGTAATATAACCTAACTTAATCCATCTAGCCCATCGCCGGTAATATTTTGCAGAATCCCGTTCGTGTCGTCCCGTACGTCTCGCTGGGGACATTATATATGTCTATAACGTTATATATCCTTTTTTTTTCTTTTTTTTTATCGTGGGGAAACCCTCATGGGTACCTCGGACTTTGGGGACTATCCGAGGTTATGTCGGACTCTTGCCGACTAAAGCCCCACGGTGGCCATCATCTGCGCGTGTCGGACGGGAGCCGGGAACTCTTAACGGTCGACGGTCGGCATCCTCCTGCGCTGGGGTCTCCAGTTGACCTTCTGCTCGGCTACTCTTGCCTGTAGCCTGATCTTCTACCATGGTGACGCGCAAAGATATCTGTGTGCGCCAAGCGCCGCTCGTGAGCCACTCACGAGCGGCGCTACGTCAAAGGTACACGTGCAATCACGATCGCAAGCCTAAACATGTGACCATCTGTGCTTACCTTGACGCACAGCTGCCATACTCCTGTTTGCTGCCGTTGCAGCTGCGAGTCTTTCGCAGCTGTGCATCCTTCCGGTCCTGGCCGTCTTGGCCTCTTGTGACGGTACAGCTGCAAGTCTTTCGCAGCTCGTCGTCCTGTCCAATCCCGGTCTTCTTGACCTCTTCGCCGTCTTGGCATCCACTTCGGTCGTCTTGACCTCTTCATCTCTTCGGGCTCTTCTTCGCCCATCTTCCGGATGAAGATAGCCTTTGAGATGAGGTGGTTGGCGGCGAAGTTCCGTTCCCCGATGGGATCTTGGAAGTGACCCCCGTCCGATAACGGGAGTCCTCTATCTTGAAAGGGAACGGGGCAAACGTCAAGGACGCCGACCCCGTAGGCAGCGTTGAGCAGGGACACCGCGCTCCCTTTCGCGCTCGGCGGCCTCCTTCGCGGCCATGACTTTGTCGCAAAACGCCGTCACGGCCCGCCAGTATCTCTCACCTTCGAGCATCTTTGACATGATGCTCTTCAGTGAGAGATTCGACCCTACCTCGACTATCAGTAGTCGATGCAGCCGTTCCCACGCTGGACACCTCTCCAGTGTGTGCTGCGCCGTGTCGTCCTCTTCGCCACAGTGTGGCATGCAGCCGTGTCTTCCTTGCCAATCCTCTGCAGGTACTGACCGAAGCATCCATGTCCGGTCAGTATCTGCGTGGTTCTAAAGCTAAGTAGCCCTCTTCGGCGGTCCACCCACTTATCTAGGATGGTTAGGACCGCTCCGATCGTCCTGTGTTCGGAGCGAGTGGAGAGGTGTCTCTTCCACTCCTCTATCGAAGCCGATCTTACCGCGTCCCTGAGTTCTTTTTTACTCAGGGCTGGTGCGTCATCGTCATCTTCCTGGTCCACGTTTCGAAGCGAATGTTAGACGAACGCATCCTCGCTGACCATGTATTCGATAGACACCAGCCCAGCAAGCGCGGTGGCCACATCGTGTTATACCGTCCTGTATCCTCGTATCGCACGAATGGCCATCCTCCTCCACGCGCTGCGCAGGGACGAGATCCTCTTGTCGGTGTGTCTCCGCTCCGCGATGGAGCTGTACCACACCGGAGCTCCGTACAATGCTATGCCACGGATCACCCCGGCGTATAGTCTTCGCGCCCTCTCGTTAGGGCCCTTCAGGTTGGGCATTATGCGGCTTAGCTTGAGTGCCGCTGTCTCCAACCTGCCGGCAAGTTTCTCTATGTGGCTAGAGAATCTCCAGTCCTCGTCGAGCCGAAGGCCGAGGTAGTTGATGTCTCGGCCCGGCTCGATCCTTGCCGGTCCCACACTTACCGCCACGCGAGGTGTTCCTCTTGTGGGTCTCCTCCGGCTCCGTCTGCTGAAGCACACGATCTCCGTCTTCTGCGGAGCCAGCTCGAGGCCCATCTTCCGGATGCGGTTAGCCACGACTGCCTTTCCCAATTCTGCCCGGCAGGCAGCTCGCGTATCTGTCTTACCGGCGGCGAACACAAACGTGTCGTCTGCGTAGCATATCAGGCGCACGCCCGCCGGCATTGCTGCTGTCAACGCGGCATTGTACCCGATGTTCCACAGGAGCGGTCCTAGCACCGATCCCTGGGGTACGCCACGGTTGACAGGTCTGCTTTGTGGCCCATCCTGGCTATCGTAGACTATCGCCCTGTCGCTGAGATAGTCTACCACCACGTTCCTGATGTGTGGTGGGATTCCATGCCTGTCCAGGGCTGCGTAAATAGCTGGCCATTGCAGGGAGTTGAACGCGTTCTTGATGTCTAACGAGACAGCGTATGTAACTCCCACCCTCGACACAACCATCTCGGTGAGTCTCTTGACTTCACTCACCGCATCGATCGTGCGTCGACCTGCCCGCCCTGAATCCGTACTGGCAGTCCGCCAGTGCAGGTCCGACGCGCGACAGGTGCTGGACGATTCGTTCGTGTATTATTCTTTCGAACAGCTTTCCTACCTCGTCCTGCAACACTATGGGCCGGAACGCTGATGGTGAATCCTCCGGTTTGCCTTCCTTTCGGAGGAGCACCAACCTGCCGGACTTCCATCTTCGAGGGAGCGTCCCCGCCTTGATGCAGGCTGAGAACAGTCTTCTCAGTCTCGAACCAAGGACGCTCAGCGCCATCGTCCAGACACGGCCGGGTATTCCATCCCGACCGGGGGCTGTGTTCTTCTTCGCCATCCTCTTGACGGCCCCGGCCAGTTCCTCTTCGGAAACCTCCAACTCCGGTGTCCACCCGTATCGGGCCGCTGCTGGGGGCTCTTCGTTCCCTCCCTCGGGAAAGAGGTCGTCCAATACCCTCTCCAGCAGCGGGACCTCTAAGGTTTCCGTCAACGGGGGCGCCCATGGTCGCAGTTTGTCCACCACTATCTTGTAGGGACGCCCCCATGGATCCTCTTCGAAAGTTTGGAGGAGTCCATCCAATGCGCGTGTCTTGGACTTCCTGATGGCAGCCTGCAGCTCCTTCTTCTTGTCCCTGTAGCTGTTGTACGGCTGCAAAGTCCTCGTCGCGTCCGAGTTCCTTTTTCTTCTCTCTCTGGTGTATTGGCGGCGCCCAACCGTGCAAGTTGCACGGAGCTGCGCGATCTCTGCGTTCCACCAGTATACTGGACGCTTCGGCGCACTGCCGCGGGCTCTTGGCATGCCCGTGTCGCATACCGCTGTCATCGCGTTGACAAACCAGTCCGCCTCGGTGTTGACATCTTCTATCGGGCTGACCGGCGTCTCCTGCCAGCCTACCGCGAGGATTGCTGCCATCAGGTGGTCTTCCTCGATTCTCCTCAGCGACCACTTCTGGCGGTGGTGATTAGCCTGCCGGGCCGTGTGTGGGACGGAGACATCCATGGAGATGTACAGATGATCGGACAGTGTCTCCTTCTCTTCCACCCTCCATTCTCTAATTTGCCGTGCTGCCTTGCGGTTACCAAAGGAGAGGTCCACGATGCTTTCTCCCTGGTACCGCACGCATGTGCTGGCTGAGCCTTCGTTTAGTAGCGTCAGGCCCAGGCCAGACGCCCAGTCTAGCGTGGCGTGGCCTCTTGCGTCCGTCCTAGATGATCCCCACGCCGTCACGTGCGCATTATAGTCTCCTAGCACTAGGACGGGCGACTCTGCATATCTCGCAACTGTCCGTCCCGTCCTGTCCAACAGGTCTTCGTACTTGCTGATGGACCACCTGGGAGGGGCGTATAGTCCCATAACGGTGAATCCCGCCCAGGTTATCGCGACGAATCCTTCCTCGCGTGCGACCGTCTTGATTGGTCGTACACGTGTCCGTGCAGACTGCACGATCACCACCGAGCCGTCTCTATCTCCTATCCACGCTCGATTGTCGCGGATGGAGTACGGCTCCGCTATCACTGCCAACTCGAAATCGCCGCCCTGTAGTCTTGCTACTACCAGGTCTTGGGCACGGGCAGCATGATTCGAGTTAGTCTGCAGGATACGGCATGGCGTGAATTTTATGCCGTATCCATGGCTTCCTCCTGGCCCTTACCTGCTGGAGTCGTTGTTGCCGGCTCCACGGTCTTTCCTTCTTCCAGAGCGGTCGCTGGTTCCTTCCTACATGCCGCTGCCGTTACGGCTTCTACAGCCGGCTTGCTGCTCTTTTTCGTAGCTTTAGGCGCCTTGCACACTTCCCCACCAGCCTTGTGGTGTGCTCGTCTGCCTTCAGCCTTGCAGACGATGCATGTGGGCGCAGTTTGCCTGCACTCACTGGCTCTGTGGCCGGACTCACCGCACCTGTAACACAGGTTTGCTGGTACAGCTTTGCTGTACGTGGACAGTTTCCCAGCACTTGAAGCATCGATCCGGTCTCGGCTTTAAAGCCGCCACCCGGATCAAGGACCAACCGATCCTTATTCTGCCGGCATATGCCACTTTCGTGGCAGCGGCGAGGGGACACTGCACCCACATGGTGCCGAGCCCGTTTGACGAGTCCCGTCGTATCCCGGTCCGTATTTCCTCGGCCTTGCATCCTCCTGCGGATGCGATGGCTTCCGCCACTTCTTGTGGCATTATGGAGCCCTCGAGCCCGTAGACCCTCGGGTCTGCCCTCTTGTGAGGCGTCGCGACATATACCTCTCTGTCGCCCAACGCCTCCCTGAGTTTGCCGGCAAGGGCAGCCGCTTTGGCCTCCTTCTCCTTGCCGGTAACTTCTAGGATCAGTCCGCCCGTTCTGGCCTTTTTCGGGCGGACCTCTTCTATGCCCACCTCTGCGAGCTTTACTCGCTGCCGGGCAGCTGTCATCACCTCAGCGTACGTGGCTTTGCTATCCTGAGGGATGGTGAGGACGACGGCTGCTGTTCTGGGAACCTTTCCCAATGTCGTCCTTGCGTTGCGTTTCGCTGCGCTGACGCGCACCTGCCTCCTTTCCTTCTCAGCGGCGGCCTTTGATGGCTTGCCAGCCGCCGTTTTCTTTCCCCTTCTGCCCAGGACCTTTGTCCAGGGGAGCTCCACCTGCGTGGTTTTCTTCTCAGCAGGGGGGGGGGGAGGGGCAGGGCGGAGTGCTGCCTGCCACTCGTTTTCCTTCCTCACGGATTCCTCGCGTATCCTCTTCATACGCGCCTCCAAGGAGGACTCGGTTTTCGCAGGTGCCGTTGTTCCTGTTGCGGGTGGGAGGGCCGTCCGTTTGCCCTTAGCGGACTTTAAGGGGGCCTTCCCCTTTTCGACGTCCGACGTCGTCTCCCCCGTTTTTCTTAGCTTTACGAGGAAGGCACGTTTCGCCGCGGTGGGGCGCTCTTTTACGATCATTGCAGTTGTCTGATCCTTCTTCTTCGGAGGGAGTCTCTCCTTAATTCTCCCCCAGATCTTCTCGATCCGTCGATCGAATATTTCCTCGAGGCTTGAAAGGATATTCTTGAGTCCAACCTGTAGGATATCCTCTCTTGCCTCCGTTGTAGGCGGTTCTTCTCGCCTTTCTGGCACCGGGCTCCTCCTCGCCGCTGGTTGGGGGGAAACCCGCTCCTCCACGGCTGCCAGCTTCCTCTTTAGCTTCTCGTTCTCGAGGCGCAGGCTTTCTGCCTGCAGCCTCCACTCTTGGGCTTCAGAGCTCACCGCAGCGGGGTTGCCCTTCGCTCGCTCTGCGAGCTCCAAGAGAGTGGCGCGCAGCGTTCTTGCGCCTACGCGTACTGCCCTCTTCATTGGGCCTTGTAGGTTGCGCGATTTTGCTGCAACCCATTCGATCTTATTCGCCTCTTTCAAGGCGGTCAGTCCAAGATCTGGCAGGGTGGCCCTTCTAGCCTCCGCCTGCAGCTCCTCGTCTGTCGGCACAGGCTTTGTCGACCTTGCCGGTCGAGGGGGGACGACTGTTGCCCAGTCGATCTCTTCGTCTTCCAGGGCGCTGTCTACGTCAGCGGT